>VZTU01021683.1:0-14312 GCA_013400835.1 Zapornia atra | reverse complement strand
CCCGCCAACCGTATCACACCTCCAGCTCCCAGAGGGGCCGGGAAATTGGGAAACAGCCAAAATGAAACAAGTTCTCCCCTCCCCTCCTGGGTGACAATTTCAACCTTGCGGGAGATTGGTGACCGCTAGCCAGCTTCTGCATCCCCACCAGCCCCAGCATCCCCCCAGAGGGGAGCAGCAGCCCCCGCCTCCCGCCACAGCTACCACAAACATTCACAGCAGTGTTATTATTATTATTATAGAAGATTTGGGTTTTTCTCTGTGAGGAAAAGGCCGGTGCTGCTTGTTTGCAGGCGTTGCAGTCGGTTGCCTTTTTCTCAGCGGCGTCGCGGCTCTCTCCAGGTAATAAGAGCATCTCTGGGAGAGAAAATTGAGCAACTCGGTAGCAGGCGGCGTCTTCCTCACTGAGGAAGGGTGTTTATGCTCCTCGTGCTGTTTCAGATGAATAAATTTGCCAGACAGCAATGATATTAGCCTCGTCTCAAAGACTTTATCAATTTGCAGTTGTCTCTTCGATGATAGTTCTTTATTGAACTGTCTGAGATGATTTCCAAAGAGAGGACTGCAATTTAAACTATTAAGTAATTTGGAAGAGCAATTAGTGTTAATCTGGAAACTCCCTGTGTTGCTCCTGAATAAATCAACCTCTCTGTGAGAGCCATGCTGAAAGAGCCTGGCCTGATTTATGTGAAGGGGGGGGACTTTCGGCAGGGAAAACACCAAGGAGAGAGTTTCTTGCTTGGGAAACTTCAATGCTTTAATAGGATGGTGCTGCTGTTCACGGTGGGGCTGGGGACTCATGAGAGCTGGGCTTTGCTCTGGGGGTCTGCCAGCAATGCTGGGGTGGCCCTCTGTGCATCCCTGTCTCCAAGACTGCCCGTAGCTGTGTGCAGCCTCTGCTCCCGGGCTGCCCCCCGGGAAGGTCTCGGTTGGACCCAGTGTCAGGGGGTTTCTTCTGGCCTCATCTCTCCCAGGGGAGATGGAGGAGGGAGGGCAGGGACCAGGGCCATGAAGGAGGGCAGAGGAGATCGTGCTTCCTCCCTTGCTGCTCGCTCCCATGGGATCAGACCTGTCCCAGAGCACTGTGTTGTGCATCACGCCCTAGGAACACTGCATGGTCAGGTAAAGCCAGTGGGGTGAAGCTTCTTCCCCTTCTTCCTTGTTCCTTCTTGGCTTCTGCTCAAAACCAACAGGCATAACTGAGTGTGAGGTCTCCAAACGCAGCCTGTACGAGCAGCTCTCTGCTCTGCCTTGCACCATGGGCATCCTTGCTCAGGGCCAGTCAGAGGTGGTTACTCAGGAACACAATCTGGCCAAGTTTCGAATAACTCTGAGGATGAAAGTCTCTCGTGTTTGACCACCTTAATGGGGAACCTCTTCCCCCTCCCCAACAGCCAGGCAGAATTTCACAGGTTCCAACCTGTGCCATGTCATCTCCATCTGCCTCTGGTGACCTCTGTCTGCCTTCTCCCCAATTCCCGGTTCAGTGCTTGCAGACAGTGATTAGGTCGTTTCTTCCCTTCCTCTTCTTTGGGGAGAAAGAGCCCAACTCCAGCAGCCTCTTTGTGCTTTGTGTGCTCCTGCCCCAGCCCTTGGTCAGGTTGGAGGTCTCCGCTGGCCTTTCTCCAGTGTGCACATGTATCCCTTATCCTGGGGAGCCCAGAACTGGCACTGTCCAGACCTCCAAGAATCAGAGGGGAATGATACAGCCATGGGAAAGACTTGTCTTTGGCCAAGCTGAGCCATGGCTCCTCTTGTCCATCACACCCTTCAGAGCCTTGTCTCCAAAGCTGCTTTCCAGCCTTTTGGACACAGCCCATCCTGTTGCCTGGAGTGATCTGGTTCCAGGGGCAGGACTTGGTATTTGCCCTTGAATTGCCTCAGCTCCTCCTGGGCTGTTTCTCCAGCCCATCATGGTCTCTCTGGATAGCAGCCCTGCCTTCCAGCATGTCAACTGCTTCTCCCTATCTGGTACCATCTTGAAATGAGCCGAGAGCGCACCCTATTCCCGGTTTATCTGCTTATCCTCACTGAGGCCACAAAGATGCTGCAGGAGCCTCTGTCAAAGGCCTCACTAAAGTGAGTTGCACAGCTTGCACTGCTCTGCCCTGGTCCACAGAGCCAATCATCTCACCCTGGGAGGTGATCCGATCCTTCGTCCATGATTTATGCCTGATAAATCCCTGCTGGATGTTCCCAATGACTTTCTTCTCCATCATGGTTGGGAGCAGTTATGAGAGGATTTACTCCTTCACCTTCTCAGGTGAGCTGAGCAGCCCATGGTTCCCCAGAGCGGCCTTGCTGGACAACACGTGATGGCCTTGGCTAAGGACAGAGCTGAAGGGATGAAGGCAGAGTGGGGAGGACACCACAGCCCTCTTCTCTCCCACCTTGCCTTTCTCCTCAAGGTCATCCCAGGGAAGGTATTTTGGTTTGTGGGGAGCGTGATGGCACATTGTGAGCAGCAGCCTGGAGAGCCTCCACCTCTCCAGGCAGTTGCTTCTGATTGGAGCTATTGCTGTTTTCTGGTGGCTGCCATTTCCCTGCTCAAATACCTTCGTAATCCACTAAGGGACCTCACATCTCCCTTTCTTTCTTCTTTTTTTCTTTTTCTAAAACAATTAGCTTGGCTCAAGCCCTCTGCAATACATCAATTAATACGAGCTGCGGCAGTAAATTAAAGGGAAACAGGAACAACTATGCTGGGATTAGGTCACTGAAACTATAAACTTTGGAACAAATCAGATTTCCTTGGGAAGGGAAATGGACAGCGGTGATATGTCAAGTCATGAGATGAGACAGGCTCAGAGCAACTTTCCAGAGTCTCCTGACTTGGCTGCTGGATGCCAAAACTTCTTCCCTAGGGAAAGTTTTGGGCTGCCAGACCCTGTTGCTGCTGATAAGTGCATGGATGGCCAAACAAACAGATGGGAAGGGAGAGAAAATGGAAAAGAGGGTGGGGGGGAATCTCTGGGCAGGATGTGGTTGTAGCAAGACCTGATGCCAGCTGGATTTTCTGGGTCAGGCCCTGTATCCCCTCCTCTGTGGTAGCTGATGCTCTCGGATGTTGTAGGTGACCATGCCAGGACAGATTTCTCCATTCCCAGCTCACCAAGTGACATCTGTGTCCTGCACATCAGTAAGGAGCAGTGGTGGAGAGAGGGATGGTGCTCAGGGGTCCCTGCGGATGGGACAGAGGAAGGCTCCAGCTCAGTCTGCAGCCAAAAGGGGCTAAAAACTTCCCAAAAGCCAAGGTGACCCCTATTCCTGCACTGAGGGGGCGGGAACATCCTTGGTGAGGCACAGGCAGTGCCTCCCCCTGCCCACCCTCTGCACCTTGCGTTGGTACCTGGGTCAGACAGACTGCCAGGTAGAGGCCATCCATCACCCCCCTCCCCAGGGAGGATCCGCATGTGCTCCCAGTGATCTGAGGCCGGTGGGAGGCCTGTAGTGGGGGGTCCACACCCACCTCGGGTGCTCTTGCTGGCAGGGATGATGACAGCCAGTGTGTTCTTGTTAGCCACATAAACACCTCATCCCTTTCAGCCTCTTACTCAATTCTGGGCTTCAGCGAGATGCTGCAAACTGAATTACATGGTACGTGCATGAGTGAAACTTCTCCCACTCGGCTTTGCATCATCCCTCCCTCTTCCCTCCCCACAGCTTCCATCTTCACCCCGTGTGCTTTGTTCCCTGGGTTGGTTGGGCAAAACCCGTGAGGTCCCCACCGCCTTCATGGGAGCACAGACCTCTGTTTGCTGCCTCTGCCAGGGCACCAGGCTGACCCCCAGCATTTAACCTCTGCCCACGCAGCTTCGTTAGCAGTGGAGTGAAGGCCACCGCATCCCTTCACCTGCAGACAAATGTCTTGCTAATGATGGAGATATCTGTTGGTGGAGCTGGAACAGCGTGGGAGCTCTGGGAACAGGGATGCAGTGCTCTGTCTTGAAAAAAACAACCCTACATGGCCTCTTATTTCCTCCAGCACTAATGATATTTCTGAGCCCCCTGAGCTCACTCAGAGCATCAAAGGTGGGAGGCAAAGCTGTGTGTTCCTCATGTTGTCAGAGGTGAGAGGCACGGCTGGAGGTGGGGCTGTGGGTGAGCTCCAACACCTTCCAGGGTTCCCAGCCCTTGCTGCAGAAGGACCACGGCGGGGCTGGGCTATGGGGAAGGATGGGGCACCTCTATGTCTGTGCCCTGTGGTGGTTGGCACGGCCTCTGCCCTGGAGGAAACGCCCCATGGCAGATGGATGATAGCACAAGGTAGTGGTGAGACCGTGCTCTTGTCAAACATGGTTCAAGATTCCCACCTCTTGCTTTGGGTTAAGCGGAAGCTGTGCCTCCTCTCCCTGCTCGAAGGGAAGGCAAGCCAGGCCAGGCAACCCCTGCCCGTGTTCTCCATTCCTCCTTTCCGAGGTGACACCTGAGGGATGCCGTGAGGCAGTTCCTCTTGCCTGCATCTGTCCTGGCAGGCAGGAGTTATTCTGCCTGGGGATGGGATTCAGTGCCAAGCACATGGCCGGCTCCTGGATGGGTTGGGAAAGCTGGGCTTGGCATCCTCAGCCTGACATCTCTTCCCACCGGTGCTGGGGACCAGGTTTGCTTTCCCTCTGGCGTGGTAAAGAAAAGGTGGGAGTGTATTTGTGGCAAGAGGCAGATGGTCACCCCTGGGAAACTGCTGTGGTGGCTTCACACGCGGTGCTGCTCCGACGGATTGATTGCTCTGTCACCAGCTCTTCCGTGTATTGAGTGGGGACAGGGGTGGGAGAAGCAAGAAGATTTCATCATCTCTGAAGGCAAAACCCTGGTCTTGGCTGTGCTGGTGGCCCCTCATAACTTGGCTTCTTTCTTGATTTGCTTCTCCTCTGAATTATTTTTCCTAAACCCTCCCACCCTCTTAATGATCCCAGAAAAGCGTGCTACCCTGCAACGTGATGCCAACCAAACCCCTCCCTGTTCGTGTAGACTCCAAGACTGATGTCAGGAGGACCCTCAACCTACTCACATGAGTGCCTTGGTACCACTGCAGGTGCTGCAGTGTGTGTCCTATTTAACGCCATGGCAGAACATCTACATGATGTTCCTGCATGACTGGAGCAGCTCCCCTACGAAGAGAGGCTGAGGCAGCTGGGCTTGTTCAGCCTGGAGAAGAGAAGGCTGTGGGGGGACCTCATTGCAGCCTGCCAGTCCCTGAAGGGAGCAGAGAAACAGGAGGGGAATCAGCTTGTTAAAGGGCAGAGACTGGCAGGACAATGGGGAGGGAGTGGAGCTGAAGGGGGGAAGGGTTAGATGAGATATTGGGGCAAGTTCTTTACAGAGAGAGTGGTGAGGGGAAGGAACAGGCTGCCCAGAGTGTGGGTGGATGCCTCATCCCTGGACGTGTTCCAAGGCCAGGTTGGATGGGGCCCTGGGCAACCCTGTGTAGATCCAGACCTGGAGGTTGGTGGCCCTGCCTATGGCAGGGGGGGTGGAGCTCTGTGATCCTTGGGGTCCCTTCTAACCCAAACCATTCTATGACTCCATGACTCCAGTGTCTTCCTTGGGTTTCTGAAGTTAGTATCCTCAGCGCCGTGGGAACCAACACGTGCCGCTGGGTGAGACCAAGCCATCAGGCTGGAAGAAGCCAGGGCAGGGAAGAAAAGTGGGATTTGTAGCTGGAGACCTTGAGACAAGGTCTGCTGAAACTCTGCCAGCTGTGCCCGTATTCTCAAAGATTGATGGAGCCTAAATCTTTGGCTCTCTGTGTTTTTTCCTTCTCCTTGTCCATCTGCATGTTGGGTTTCTGGGGTTTTCTGGGGTCCTCGAGCCTGTTTGTGGGGAGTGGAGACGACTGCAGCGAGATCGGGAGGTTCAGACACTGGCTAATCCTGTTAGGAAGCCAGTGGTTATTGCAGGGCTTCCAGTGGGACCTGCTAAATGAACCGTAATTCTGTAATGAGATTTCCTTTTCCCGGCCAGACTAAATGTACTTGGCCATTGGGAATAAAAGGTTTGGAAGGGGGGTGTGGGGGGGTGTGTGGGGGAAGAAAAAACAGAGAGGGAGAAAGAAAAAGGGGAGGGGGAAGCCTGCCTCTTGTCCATCTCGATCGTATTGGAGATGCGAAGAGCTCTCGGATGTGCCTGGTTATTCCACTCACTCCTGTGCTCTGTGAGGGCGGCTCAGAGCACCGGGCTGCCCTCTCCTCCTCAGCAGGGGGGTGATAGGACCCCTGAGAGCAAGAAAAACACATCTGAGGCTGTGATATCGCTCTGAAATCCAGTGAAGGAGAGAGCGGCTTCTTCACGAAGCAGCGGGATGCAGGAGAGGGCAGGGGAAGCAGGCTGCGGGGCTGAGGAGGAGGAAACGTGCCCTGGACAGGCAGCTGTTCCTTGTTGGAAAGCCAAATTACCCCAAGAGGGGTGTGACTTGTGGGCTTCCCAAACCGGGATGAGAAGCCAGCCCCTGGGGCGCAGCTGGGCTCTCTGCTCCATCCTCGCTCCAGCATGGGCTCTCCGGTAGGCAGCGGTTTGGGCTGGGAGCAGCCGGAGGGGCAGGGAGGGATGTGCCTGCTGCCGCTGTGTTTTGCCCCAGCTCTTTCCTTGGGTTTTTTTCCCCTTTTCTTCCTGAGTGCCTGACTCCCTCATTTCTTTCTGTGGAAACAGCAGCTTTTGGGTTGCCAGGTCCCGTGCTGGGATTCTCCGGCTGTGGCTGCAGCCATCCCCTGCCCAAGGGATTCCTAACAGTCTTTTAACAGTGCAGTGGAACCCCTGTACCCTGCATCCCATTGGGCAGGCAGGGGAGGAAGAGAAAAGCACTTCAGTCTATCTTATTCAGCCCCAGGGGTGCTGCAGGTGTCTTGGCCAGCTGCGGACCCTTCTGTGCCTCGGTTTCCCTGTTTGGGATTGGTGAGAGGGGCGGTTATTTACAGCTATTCATGGGGTAGTGCTTTGCAGGTCCGAGGTGGCCTCTTTATCTGTTGGGCTGTTTTTCCTGTTTACTGTGTTTTTAGCCTCAAAGCTCTCCCTGAGGCTGCGTGGATGGGTGCCTCCCGCTCTTAACTCAGAGTTTCCAGGCCATCAGCTGCTCTCGCTGCAAAAAATCCCTCAGATGAGGATGGGAAAACACTGCTAAAAATAAAGTAAAACCCTGAATGGTTCGGATGTCAGCTCTTCCCGTAGCTCCTGAACTCCTCTCCTTACCCTTGGCCCACGACAGCTTGGTCCCAGCAGGGCAGAAGATGTTGCTTGGGGTGCAGATGGGTGTAGTGGGGCTGGAGGTGTCCTCCGCCAGCCGTGGTGCTTGGCCAGCATCAGGGCAAAGCCTGGAGATCTCCATCTCCCTGCCCCGGGCTTGCCTCTTGTGGTGAGATGAGAAGGGTGCTCAACACATCTGATGTGGAGAGGGGTCAGCCCTGTCTGGGGACACTGAGGAAGTCTAGAGGTGCAGCCACAATCCAGCTTCCACCACCAAACGGCTCCTACCAGCGGCCCCATGACCAAGGGACCATCCCCTGTGCTGAAGTGACTGTCAGAGGAGCCCAAGGGTGATGGTGGAACCATTCCTGCTGGGACCCATTGTTTTGAGGATGAGGTGGGACCCATCACCCCCAGAGCTGGGCTGGGAGCCGAAGCTCAACCAGATGGAGCTGGGGAGCCCTGAAGCTTAGAGCCCTACAGCCATGAGTCCTGGGCTGGCAGACAGATGACCAACCAGCTCTGCAGAGAGTGTTATGGGAAGGTGAGGATATCCACGAGCTTGTTAGGCAAAGCCCAAAAGTGCATGGCTACAACCAGCTGCAGGCAGCATCCTGGGTCAGACGTTAATGTCACAGCAGCAACTTAATACAGACTGAACCGAGGCATCTTGAAAGAGCCAAAGTGTGTTAAGGTGCTGCAGAGAATGCAGGAGCCTGGCAATAAAACCAGCTGGGGTCCCTCTAACCTTTCCCTGCCTCGAAGAGCCAGGATCTCATGGGATTTCACCTCCTGCCTCTACAAACCAGGCAGGATCTTGGGTCTGGGCAGTGGAACGAGGCGGGTCTTTGTGCACCCATTGGGAAATCTCTCCTTGCCTGGGTTTTATCCATGGCTCAGCTTGGGTGGGCAACTCCAGGCAGAGAGTGGGGGCAACGTGGGTTTAGCCTCCAAAGGATCCGGTTTGGGTTCTGTGGTCAGCAATGCTGCCTTCTGTGGAGTTACCGTCACCTGCTGGAGGTATGGAGGTGTGGAAGTCCCTCAGCCTTTAAAGACAGGTGCCATTTCCCTGCTCCAGTGGCACTGGAACACTGAGAGGCTTGGGGAGGGGGGGGCCAGCTTTTGGTTTTGGGGGTACCTTCAGCACTGCAGCTGTGCTCCGGTTTATCCGCCTGCCGCGTCCTAACAAATCCAGCTAATTTCAACCGAACGTAATGGGAGGGTTGGGACCTCGGAAGGAGGATGTTTTCCTGAGGCAGATGAAAATGGGTCCCAGGTGGCTGAGAGGAGCGGGATGCTGAGGGGGGGGTGTGGGGATGGGATTTGGGCTGAAACCCACGCCGCACCGGTGATCTCAAAAAGGAACCTCAGGCATGTTTACAACCACAGGCAGAATCTCCACCAGCCTTATTAAAGCTGACATCAGCCCTGATTGGGGATGGGGTCCCTGGTGTTAACAAAGCTCCCACAAGTGATACCAGTGAGCTACTCAGCCCCAATTTCCCCTCGTTAGTGAGGTCAGCTCTGCTTCCAAGAGCCTGAAACTGGGGGGGGGCTGCATGCCAGCCAGGATTCAGCTGCGGGAAGCATCTTGCAGCCTGGAGGTAGGTGAATCACTGGGGCCGAGCTGCGTCTGGAGGTAACCAAAAAGCTGTAAATTGCTTTTTTTTTTATTTATAAATAATATAAAAAAACCCTGTGAACGTGGGGCCTGGCGTGTTCAAACCTGTTGCTGGGGTTTGCGTCAGGCTGCTGAGCTCTACTGGCCAGGCTGGTGTTTGTTGGCTCAAAGCAAAGTGGTTTGTGGAAGGGTTTGGTTCATCTCAGTTTTAACTAGAAGAAGCTGTTTAATACCTTCAAATTACAGCAGTGTTTCAATATCCCATTAAAGTCATTCCAGAAAGAAATCTGAATTCCTGCCATAGCTTCTGCAAACTTCTCCCCAGTTGGTGGGGAAGGCTGAGCTGTGTCTTTCTTTTGTTAGGTGGAAAAAAAGGGAGGGCAGGGAGGGAGGAAACAACGCTACAGCTCTGCTTCTCCACTCACTGGTTTGCTCCCTCAATTTGGGGAGCCACTGATTCACACAGTTGCGCTGCAATGTCCTGGGTCACTGTTTGGCTGTGGCCAAATGGTGCTGACTCAGAGGTGGGTGACCAGCATCTCTGAGTCCCCCTACGCTTGCACATCCCCCAAGGCTTTTATTTTCTTTTCTTTTTTTATATATATATATTTATTTTCTTTTCTTTTTTTATATATATATATTTAATTATTTTGCTGGGGCTGTGAGTAATTTGAGGGCTGGGACCCACCATTCATGTTACCACCTTTCCCTTGGTCTTTGCAACTGGGGCTGTGTCTCTTTGCTGACGGGTGAAACCGGGGTCCCTGTGATGGAGGAGCTGCACGGCTCCTCCTCGTGGGGTGCCCCAAATATGCCCCTTCGCTTAAGTGGGTCTTCAAGGGAGGGTGTGTAGGGGTGGGTGATGGGGGATGCTGGAGCCTCCCTCCGCACCCACTTTGCAGGGAGGCACCCGAGGGGCTCCGTTGATGGGTAGCAGAGTATTTCTGGCTCTTTTATATTTATTTTTTTTCCCCCTTCTTGCTCTTTTTTAGAAATTAAGGACTCAACAGCAGCTGTTTCACTGCTTTTGGGTCTGCTTTGTGTTCTTTTTTGCAATGAATGCTTTGCAGATTTGGCTTATCAGGCTTGTCAGGCTGCTCCAAGCGCTCCGCTCTCCTCCCGGTCCCTATTTACCCAGGGCACCGGGTGACGCAGGGCCCCTTCCTGTGTTTGTCACCACCCACCCCCAGGTCCTCCGGTGATAACTTTCCAGTTGAGATTAGGGATTTGGGTCTTTTTGAAAGAGTCTTCAGCGAGCAGCCCTCTGAAATGTGTTCCTTAATAGAAGGAAAATATATTAAAGGTCTCTGAGTAGGCTGTTGAACGTTGACACAACGGTGACTTTTCTCGCCCCAATAATTGATCTAAAGGTTGAAAGGTACCAATTTGGCACCCAGATCCCCCCAGAAAGGAATGGGCTTGAAACAGGGACTCAGATGGTATAAACCACCGAGAACTGGCTGCTTTTAGCTGGCTTTAATGATCTCGATTCTGCTGATTTCAGTGGAGTCGTGGAGCTCTGCCGCTGCTGAGCATCTGCCCCAAAACTTACAGCTGCTGGCGGATGGCTCAGGCACTTGTGTTTCAAAGCAGCGTTTGCATCTGAATAACCCAGAAGTAACTCGAACTCCTTTCAGCTTCAGAAGCGAGGCCTTTAAGAAGGGTTTTTTTTTAATCTGTCTAAATGAGACCCTGGATTTGCAAGAAGTCCTTGAACCTCGGTGTAGCTGTTACCCCCACAACGTGTCCTTAAAGATGGCAGTGAAAGCAAAATCTGGATTTTGATGGAGAGGTGGTAGGGCTTGGCCAGGAGGAAATGTGCTGCCATTGCTTTTAGGGGTAGGGGGTTCACATTGTGAAGCAGAAGGAGAAAGAAATATGAGGGAAGACAGACAGGTACTTCTCTGCCCTGTCATAGCGATGAAACATTAAATCATCCCCCTGGAATTTCTTGTTTGTGTGCTCCTGTAATTTCATTTCTTTGGTGTCTGTATGAAGCTTGAGTTAGTTCAATGCCAGAAGCCAAATACTCTTCGACTAATATTTTTTTATTAGATTTTGTGTGTGCGTGCCCGCCCATGCGTACATGTGAGAGAGAGATCGCCCTTTATAACCCACTTCATACCCTTGGAGCTGAGAGGCGTGCTCTGAAAGGATCCTTCTGGCAGCACGTTCCAAACTGTAACCCCCGGTGCAGGGAGGTTTGGGACTTGCGGTCAAGTTTCAGTGGGACTCATTGGAAAGGAGGGCAGTTGTCAGGGAAAAGCTGGTGGAGGTGTTTGTGCTGGAAGCCTTCACGGTGTCACATCCCTGCCTGGCAGCTCAGGACTTGGTACAGCTCCTGGAAGTGGGGAGCAAAGAGTTTCCACACCACCCTCCACAGATGTGTCCTGAAGCTGGTGGAGCTGGCACAGGGATGCTTCTGACAGCGAGCTCCCTTGGCTGCACCCTCCCAGGCTCTGAAAGCAGCCTGGGTTTGACCACAGCCCAATCTTTTCCCCTTGCTGGGGGGTGGGAGGAGGATGCCAAAGCACCCACTGAGCCAGTGGTGTGGGTGATGTGTAGGGATACAGGAGGCAGCGAGGCTCCTGGGGGATCCCACCCAGGAACTGCCATGCCCCATGCCGGGTGTGGGGTCCCCGTGCCGTGGCCGCAGCGAACACCCCGCCCTGCGGCCAAGTCAGGGGAGAGTACAAAGCCTCAGCTCGACTGGGGACTTCCCAGCTCCCCCCCCACCCCCCCGTACTCAGCTCTGCTCTGCTCTGGGAGAGGACAAGAGCGAAGGCTCACTGCCACCTCTAGGCAAGCGCCAGCATCGGCGCCGGCTCTAAACTAGAGCACAGAGAGACAATCCTGGGATTTGTCCCAAATCACTGCAGCCTCTGTGCCAGACCCCCCTATCAGCTGGTGTGTGTGTGTGTGTGCGCCGTTACACAGGCTCCTTAAGCTTTAGTATAAATATGTTTAGCCCTTTCTTTATTCCCGGGCGGTAATCCCTCGGACACGTTTCGAGTTGCATAGAAATAGCAGCTGAATAACTCCAGAGCTGCGGCTGCGGGGGATGTTGTGTGTGTGATCCGGGCGAGGCCGCGGCTCGCTAAGGATCTTAGAGAGCCGAGCATCCCGAGCGGCACGTTCCCGACGGCAGGCTGCGAACCCCGGCAGCGGAGCCGGCTGCCGGACACCTCCCCTCCCCGAGAAACACCCATCCACGGCGTCTTGACGCGCACCTGACTTCCCCAATTGGAGCCCACAGCCGGCGGCGGCTCCCGAAAGAGAGGTGGGTGAGGGTGAATGGCAGCAGGAGAGGGGAAAGAGCCCAGATTCAGCGCGGGGAGGGAAAGGAAACTTGGGTGAGCATTAGCTGCTGTGTTTATATTTGGCTTCTCTAACCGCCCGGAGCATATGGCCAGAAGCAAGCGGCGCTGAGCTGATTTCAGAGGAGAGGGGGGACCGGGGAGCAGCTGTGCGAGGGGCAGGGAAGAGGCTGTTCCCTCTCCCGGGCAGTTTTGGGGGATGACTTGCTCGGTAGAGCTGNTTCTCCAGAGCTGGGGTGTGTTCTCTGGGGCTCTTGGCCACCCAAGTAGGGGGAGGCAGGTTTACAAGGACATGCTCCCCACAGAGAAATTCCATCCACAAATGTTCCTGGCTGGAGGAAGGAAAGTACAAGCATTTGTTGTCACACCCAGAGCTCAGTGGGAACAGGCTCACTGGGTGCAGATGGGCTGTGGGGGGTCATGCTCCACCTTTCTCCATTTGCAGACCAACATCTGTCTCATTAGTTGTTTGTGAACCTCTGAGCCTTCCTTTCCGGCTGACTCATGGCTAGCGGCTGGAAGGAAAGGCTACCTGGGGCTCTTCCTTGGCTTGGGGGGATGCACAGGACACACACAGGCCAGCGTTTCCTTTCCCAGGCTGACAGTTTGCTCCTGCCTTGCCTGGATTTATGGGCTTCTGCAAAGCTCTGGATGATGCAAAAATGAACATCGTCCCATTAAGTTTTCCACAGGCAAAGGAAGTGCTGCTGTGCCCTGGTGAGGACCTGGCCCACGGATAAGCACAGCTCATCTGGTTCTCTTGATGATGGATAGTGGAGAGGGCTGGGGTCTGGCCAAGGGTGTGGGTGCAGGGTGTGCTGCTAGGCTGGGTGAGGTGACCAGGCAAAGCTAGGTCCCAGCATGGCACAGAGAGCCCCACATGCCTGGAGCCGAGTGCCTCGGGAGTCAGGGCTTTGCTTCCCCAGCACGGTTCCTCCTCCCATAGATCTGCCTGCTGCAGGTGCGTGTCCCTGGCAGGAGGGCTGGTGGGCAGTGAAGCAGCACGGTGCAGGCAGCAGGAGCTCGTGTCGGGTGTCAGGGTGGCTTTGGCAGCACAGAGCCCCCTCAAACACCATGTGTGTGCCGTCACACACATCAGCCTTGCGTGAGCTGGACCTCCAGCCGTGCTGCACTCAGCCCTGCCTGTCTGCACCCCTGTCCAAGGGGGCAGGGGGCTGATCCAGTTTCCTTAGACCAGGTGTGAGCCCTGAGAGGAGAAGGTGTTGGGCTTTTCTTAGTCCGGGCTGAAGCTGACCATTTCAGCCGTTACTGGGGTTATGAGGCCCTTCTTTGCCAGCATTTACCAACGTGTCCCTCCATGGGGCAGGTCTCCCTGCCCGATGGATCAGAGCAGATGCTGTTGGGTAGCTCACTATTACATTAGTCCTCTTGCATCTAAATAAGCATAATTATTTGTTCATTAGCCCCAGACAGAGCATTACAGCTTGATGTATGAGTAGTGTGAGGTTGGGGGGGAGTATGATGGGTGCAGCCCCAGCCCTAATTCTGCTGCTGTGTTTGCCTGTCCTCTCCCCTTTCGCCACCTCTGCCAAACTTGCTGTGTGCCGGGGGGGGAGCGGGGGGACCCAGGCGGCTCCGTTTCCTCTTCCCTGTGGGAAGTTTCATAATTGTATTGCCTGCTGCACCGTGCTTTATTTGCCTGCCCCCGGAGAGGCAGCGGGGCAGGCCAGGGCTGCCTGGGGCGGCCAGCTCCTGAGGCTGCCGGGCAGTTGTAGGCTGTGCATCTTCACCCGGCTGTGGCCATCGCTCTGTGCTCTGGGTGGGAGCTGCCTCCTGGGCCTGGGAGGAGGCTGCAAGCAGGTGAACCTTGCACCCTGGCCCGAGAGCCCGCTTGGGTTTATATAATATTATATATATCTATAATTGTGTGTTTGTTGTTGCCATGGGAATGAGAATGGTTGCGAAGCCTGGAGGCTGATGTCAAGCCTCGGTCTGCACTGGGCCTTAGCAGGGGCAGGTAAAGAGTCAGGAAGGGAAACAGGGTGAGGAGCCCCCTCCCTGCCCCCTCCATGTGCAGCCCGGGCTCTGCTGGGAGAGGGGCAGGACTGCCCCAGCCTATAGCATTGCCCGGCCCAGGGCTGGGGGCATTGAGGCATCCCCAGGGCTGGAGCTCTCTGCCCTGGGCACAGGGAGGGCAGGAGGGGGCTGTCTGCTGTCAGAGAAAGAGATGGGGGCGG
>VZTU01021682.1:19737-35754 GCA_013400835.1 Zapornia atra | reverse complement strand
TTATTATTTTTTTTATTTTATTCAATTTTTTTTATTTTATTCTAAATTATTAATGCCATCAAGGACTCGTATAACTATCTTCTCTCTGAATACAAAATTCCTTGAAATTATTTTCCCTTCCAAAGAAATCCATTCCTCTTTTGAGATAACTCATTCCCATTTCTATTTAGTATTACTAATACTTTACCCCAGATCTTTCAAAGACAAGACAAATAGGCAGCATTCTCAGAAGCATGCAAGTAATAGAAACATTTAAATCCTGGCAGATGATTTCTGAGGAACAGTTTTTAAAGCAACATAACACAGGTTAGGAGGGAAGAATTGTTTTTTAACAACCAGGATATAGAGGGTGACAAAGTTAAAATGAGAGAGAGAGAGAATTGAACTGCTTCTGGCTAGTAAAGCAAGTGGTAAACTCACCTGTATTTTTCTGTAAAAAAAAATGCACAAAGATTGCCTCTCTTTATCAGCATCAGGTTATTTCCAGGGGTGTATAATATACATTGAATCAGGCAGAACCTTACACTGAAACTCTGAGCCTCTGGACTCCCCCATGACCTCTTACTGTAGATAGATAGCTTTAAAATAAACCCTCATTTGTATCAACAATTGTAAATCTGCCCAGGCTATGAACAAACTTAGGTCTGTTTTTCAGTTGTGTCTTCCTTCACTTTAACCATTCAAACAAGAGTAATGTGCAGAAGAATACAAGTGTAGTCATTTATATTTTAGTGAACTTGGGCAGCTTTTTAAGTAGGAAGAAACAGAATCTTTCTTCCAGCAGGAGAACAGGAAATCCCTCCCAGATCATCTCCTTAAATCATCCCAGTTTCTCAAGAGTGGTGCTAAGACCAGGGAACTTACTATGACCTGTTTACTATCTATTTACATTTGTAATCACGGTGTCAGATGAGAATGGGTAAGAATTGTTTGCTAGAGCATACTCCAGGTATACTTTCTTAGCTTCTTTTTTCACTAAAACTACCTGTACACAAACATTCAAGGCTTTAATATTTTGCAAACATTTGCTGGTTTACACAAAGGTCTTGAAAATCATAGAATCATAGAATGGTCTGGGTTGGAAGGGACCCCATGGATCATAGAGCTCCAACCCCCCTGCCACAGGCAGGGCCACCAACCTCCAGGCCTGGATCTACACAAGGTTGCCCAGGGCCCCATCCAACCTGGCCTTGAACACTTCCAGGGACGGGGCATCCACTACTTCTCTGGGCAGCCTGTTCCAGCACCTCACCACTTTTTCTGGAAAAAACTTCCCCCTAATATCTAATCTAAACCTTCCCTCCTTTAGCTTTAGTCCATTCCCCCTTGTCCTGCCATTATCTACCCTTTTAAAAAGTTGAATCCCCTCCTGCTTATAAGTTCCCTTCAGGTACTGGCAGGCTGCAATGAGGTCCCCCCCCAGCCTTCTCTTCTCCAGGCTGAACAAGCCCAGATCCCTCAGCCTCTCTTTGTAGGGCAGGTGCTCCAGCCCTCTAATCATCCTTGCGGCCCTCCTCTGAACCCTCTCCAACAGTTCCACATCTTTCTTGTATTGGGGGCCCCAGATCTGGACACAGTACTCCAGATGGGGCCTCACGAGGGCTGTCAAGGTCCCTCTGGATGGCTTCCTTTCCTTCTAGGGTGTCAACCACTTTAAGCAAAATGCAAGGAAAACTAATTTCTGCAAGTTGAAGCTGTCTGATTCAAAGCCAGTACCAAGCACACAGGTATTTTGCAAGGGCATAGTGTCCTTCCAGACCAAAAGGTCGGATACCTTACAAAGCTTTCGGGAATTTGCATCTTCTGAAGGAATTATTTCTTATGCTTTCTGTACAACACTTAGCACTGTTGTTGGTCCCTTCCATGACTGACTGGTGCAGTTCCATGCTATTCTTAGTGTTTCCTTAAGCCTTTGTTGCTCAGTTCTCTTTAGTTTTTTTCACATTAATGGACAAAATACTATTTGTATGTCCGCTATAAAGTTACTAACTAAGGCTGTCAGTGTCATGGAAACAGATATAACTTCAAAATGAGATGCAAACTTTAAAGTGGGCTGTTTCCCTCCCTGATTTATATTCCTTTTATTTCCCCTGCCCTTAAGCCACAAACTTTGCCAATTACAATTACACTCCAAAGGAAACTATCCCTAGCAGGTTTTGATCTAATGCCAAAGATCTCTCAGTTTTCATTTAATTTCCCCTTTTATTCAGGGGCATTAGTTATTTATAACCAGGTCATTATTTTTTGTCATTCTGCAGAATAGGATAGAAAGAAAGCAACAGGCAAAGAGAAGGCAGAACCATTGTTGAAGCTAACAAAAAAAAATATCTAGAAAGCAGAATTCTGACTTGTGTCTGAAATAAAGTTCCTCATCTTTGGAGTCAACAGCAGGACTCATATTGATATCAGCTGGACAGTACCAGTACCAAAGGTCTTGTAAAGCCAATGAGGATGCTGAGCATGCTGCTCAACAGGTCAGAGGGTTTGGAGGCATACCCCTATAATTAACAGCATGGGCTTTCTAGCCTGTGCTGTATAGCACAATTAACCATAGTGACTTATGAGAGATCTTTGGGCAACCATCTAGAGCAGGAGCAAACTTGCAATACAGCAAGAAGGTATCTTTGTCCCTATTGTCTTCTCCCTCTTTAGTAAGGGATCCATGCAGAAGAAGGATTTTTTTTTTTTAACCAAAATTAAAGCAAGACTCAAAATCAAATCTGATTTTTAACTTTCTCAACTCTAGAGTTCATAAAATTGTGCTCCAAGCCTTTCTTGTAGTGAACCAAAGCTCAGGGCTGAACTTCAGCACAAATTTTACTGGCAGATGCAGAGGAATTTGCTCTGAACTTACCTTGGGTAAAACAGTGTCCTGGTTTCAGCAGGTGTAGAATTAGTTTTCTTCCTAGTGGTTGGTACAGTGCTGTGGTTCGGATTTAGGATGGGAATCATGTTGATAACACACTAATATTTTACTTGTTGCCAAGCAGTCAAGGACTTTTCAGCCTCTCATACCATCTCTGCCAACAAGAAGGCGGGGAGAACCCAAGAAGCTGGGAGGGGACACAGCCAGGACATCTGACCCAAACTATATGATGTCATACTCAGTACATAACTTAGGGAACTGGCCAGGAGGTGGCACAGAATGGGAACTAGCTGAGCATCAGCTTTGGGTGGTAAGAAATTGTGCTCTGTATCACTTCTTTTGTGTATTATTTTATCATTATTAGTAGCAGTGGTAGTAGTATCACAATTCTCTTCCTTTTCTGTTCTGTTAAATTGTTTTTATCTCAACCCACAAGTTTTACCTTTTTATTTTTGTTTCTCTCCACCACCTCACTGGTGGGTGGAAGTGAGGGAATGGCTGTGTGGTTGGTTTAGCTGCCTGCCAGGTTAAACCACCACACAGGGCAAAATGCTTTTCAGGAGCTAGAAATACACACCTCTGTAAGTATATGTTCCACATATATATTATACCTAGTGCATATATAAAGAGTGCAAAGGTATGAGAGAGGCAGTAGCAGCAATGGAAGTAGAAAAACACTGGTAGGTAAGCATTATGTAAAGCATGACTGTGGCTTTAATTTTTAATTTCTTTGTTTTCTTATAATTTGTGGTGCTGTCCAGAAAGACATTTGACCAAACTTGTCTCTTTGGACTAAATTTTCTCTTGCCTTGGTGTATTCTGTTCCACATATACTCTTTCTTGCCATGGCTAGGAGAGAGAGGAAATAAAAATCCAGAAGAATTAAGAGAATCAATTCTAGTTTGCATCAATAGTGAGAGGTCAGAGCTGACTTTAGTATGGGTAATGAGAGGACACAGATTTTTCCTGACAGCCAGACAGGAAGAGAAGCTTTCATGAGAAGCTTTCATGAGAAAGATTTTGTGAAAAACCTGTAGTGAGTAATGAAAATATATGTCTGTGCATATATGGATGTGCATGCAGCTGACAAAGAAAAACAGGTTCCTTCACTCCTTCCTCTCAGGAATGGAGAACTGAAACTTTCCAATGGGTAGAGAATTTCTTGGAGGAGATGAATAAACAAGTGCCTAGCAAGCCATCGGAGAAGGTTGAATAGGGCTGAGATGAGGCAGGTGCCACACTGAATGGCATTATAAATCAAAAAGCACTGAATAAATAAGATCACTGGTTGGAAGAAGTTGATTACTAGTTGGCTAAAGTCTAACCTTAGTCTGTGATGAGGCTGAGGAGACCCAGTGGAGCCTGGAAAGGTAGAGGAAGAAGGAGGTTAGAGATTTCATACTGAAGAAATAGTGGGTGAACTCCGAAGATTCAGCTGCCTGACATGGACATACTAAATAATTGAAGCTGGTGGTTGGCTAGGTTGAGAATGATTACATCAAAGCTAAAATGTGGTCAGTGAGTCCTAAAATAAATTCAGAATGAGAAGGGGACATTTAAACTTTTGAATACAAACATGTGTTGCATGAGTACTAAAATTCCACAGACAGATTATATTAGTTGATCTTTTACAAATGTCCTTTGTTTTCTATTCATTTCTTCATTCTTTCCTTCAATCCTTCCAGCATTAACTGCAGTGGGAAAAACTACTCATGGTCCTCCTTTAAGACAAAACAAATTGAAAAATGAACAGCACTAACACACGCACATCCTTTTTGACAGAATACAATGCTGCATTTACTTCTTCCTTAATTAATTTTACTTTTGAATGGCAGCTTAAGAAAAAGAATACATACCCCAAACAAGTACAAAATTCATGAAACTGTTAACTGTGTGAATCTGTTCAAATTTTGCCTCCATTACTTGCACATGACTTAAGTTGAAGTTCAGCATACGTAAAAACTCGGACATAATTGTGCAGTCCTGAGGGAGAGAGGTTTAATAAGTACTCATACTTCTTCCCACTTTGTTATTACTAGATTATTGCTTTCTTATTCTACTGTCTTAACTTGTATGACTTGACTGTTCAAATAGAACTCATTGACTTGAAAATGAGCCACATTCAGTTGACTCTAAAACTTTTGCCTAGGAGGATAATTTTTAATAATGTAAACCTCATGAAACCACAGACATTTGCATAGGAAGAGAAAAGAATGAGGCAAATATTTCTACTTTGTCTTCAAGAGAAGAAGGGATATGCAGGGGCATTGTATTTTTTGTTTCTGTGTCTACATTTCTTAACCAAATGCTCTAACATTTCTGAAGTCCTTATTCAAGCAAAATGATTAACTTCAAAGTCTCAGAATATGGCCACGGGCCTGTAAAGCCATTAGGATCATCTTAGTTGATGTGTTGTGGGACTGTGAATTGCTAGAGGGTGGTTAATAACAAGGTTGAATTTAGCATTTGAAACAGAACCAGACAATAGATGGGAAACTTCCATTTTCCATGTGCAGCAGGGAAGTTACAGGAGAGATGGGAGCACTGTAAACTCTTAAATGGTCTAAGAAAAATCCCTGCTTTTTAGCTGAGAAGCTTGCCTCTAATGCCAAAAAAATAGTTGACTCAGACACACCGATGAAAGAGGATGCAGATGCAAAGTTGGAATTGAGCTGCAAATCACAACATTTACTTAATGCTGCATGTGTGCATGTACACACACATGGAAAAGGTTTGTTGTCTCTCCTGCAAATTCAAGGCATGGCATGATGCCCCTAGTGAAGGAATCCAAAGTCACACTCAGGTTGGTTGTTTCAAGGCAAAGGAGTCCTGCTCCTATTAGTCCAGACTCAGCAACTACCAGCCTGACTCCTTACACTGCTGCCACAAGGTTGGGTGAATCATTACTCCAAATTTCGCTGCCTGAATACATCTATCTTCTTTCCAAGGGTTGGCTTGTTGCCAGCCCACCACACAGGATTCTGATCATTTCAGAGTGTGACCAAGGTTTAGCCAAACACCTTGAAATGTGACACATTATAAAACAAAACCACCCATGTTTAGGACCTCCCTTTTTACTGAATATGAATAAGAAGCCAAAACATTTGCTGATCCATCATCCCTTCCAGGAAAATCCCTGCACGACTCTCACAAATATCAGCAATTGTGCTGGATATGATGAGTAACTTGTACTTGTTTTGAAATCAAGACAAGTTGGATGGTGTGCATGCTTTCTGTATTGTATCTTCAGAGTTGATGGAGCTTGCCAACAGGCTGAAGATCTGCTTATCAGCACCTGCAAACCAGTCACCCTGCGTCTGCATCTGGCTGATGGCAGGATGGTCGTTACGGGTCCCCGAGGTGGTGGCCTGACAGTGCATCACCTGAGCCCAGAGCTCTCAATGTGAAACCAGGGAATGATGCTCTTTGAAAAGACTAATTTCTCTGATCATAATGCTGTGTCTGGCAATTAATGTCAAAGTTAATTAATATAGCTAATTCATACACATTAGGAGATAGATAAATATCCACTAGAAATGCAGCTGTTTTCACCATCCTCTTTTATTAATGTTACCAAACAAAGATCAGCTGCCAATGTCTTAGAGCTGTTGCTGATCTGGGATGATATATAAAATGCAAAGTGGGGCTTAAAACTTCTCTTATTTTCCCTTTACCAAACCCCTCTCCTTGCCACTCAGTCCATTTTCCCTTTGACAAATGCTGTCTACCAATGCCAGCGTGCCCTGCCACTAACAACTCCTGCCTTGTGTAATATTAACCATCTCAGACAGCATAATTTGCACAGTGCTTAAGAGGGTTTTGTTTGTTTGGTTTATTGACACGTAATAGAAATAGATGAATAAAATCTGGCATTGACTGATCAGAAGCTTCTTACACAGAACACAGCACAAAATACAGCGCAGTCTGGATTGCCTCCAAATTGAATTACTGTTGTTTCAGAACTGATGAGGCAAAGCTGGGATTTGATGGAGGTTTGTACTGCAGAGCTATTGGCTGTTTTTTCCAGAACTTTGGAAGAGACAAGGGAAAAAGTCAAACACCTGAATCCATAGGAAATTGATGAGCAGAGGCTGCTCAGGAGGTTGGCTCTTCAAAAATGGCTGAGAACCTTTTGCAAGAAAGCAATGAAAGCAGCAAATTGTAGGTGAAAGGAGGATGGCAAGTGGATGGAGAACAAAGTGGATATTTTTCCCTGGAAGATACTAAAAGAAAGGAAAAGTTCTCTCTCTGAAAATTATCTTTTTTTCTTTTTATCTAAGCAGTAAACAAAAATCTAACACTCTGTGGATAAAAACAATCAGAAGAAATCCATATACTACAATGGAATTCGTGTGCCAGGTTTCAGGTGTTTTAGTGGGATACATATTCTTTTTCTTTGTTTCAAAGAAAGCAGTCATACGCTTATTTGTATTGTCAGCACTCCATCTTTATTTTTAGTAAAAAATAAAAGGCAGATACCTTAGCCATATTTTAAATTTGACTGAAATATTTCAATACTTCTACTGCAAGTCATATTTAGGAAAAAAAAAGAGCTTTATTCTCTTTTCCTTGACAAAGCAAGGAAAAATTAGTGTTGGCAGGACATGGAGGCTGTTGTGGAACCCTCCTGGAAAGCTCCATTGACTGCAGGATTTCCAGGAGTCACAACAGCAGACAAGTAACGCACTAGTGAATCAGAATCCTACATGATGTTTTGTGACTAAATGCACTTAAAAATCTCTACAAAATGCTGACTTTTACATGGCTGAGTTAATAGCCCTCGAAACAGGCCTATTACAGTGTTTTGTTAGTGCAATTGTTCAAATACTTTCATCCAGCTGTAAAGATCCAGCAGGCTCTCTCTGGTTACATTTCCATAAAACCAGTGCCATGATGGCATGGAGATAATTTTCTAATTGGATCAGGGACAGTGCAAACAATTTTTATCAGTCATCTGTTTTTAAAGTCTCACTCCTTAGACTTGTAACTTATGTGACAATTAATTTTCATTACAAACCAGTCTGAAGCTTTGAGGGAGGGAATACGTGAGCTTTCTTTTCCTTCTCTCCTCGAAATGCACAGTTCAGAAGACAACAAGTGACATATTTTAGTTTCCTTAATTCAGAGAAATATAATATGAATTAATTAATCCAGTCCCTAGTTTGGAAGCTACTTGTAGTTTTAGGGATTTTTACATTTAGGAATAAGACTTGCATTCTCTTCTCAGGGCAGCTTTTAATTTCTGCAATTTATTGAAAATATCAGATGAGATTTCATTTCTGCTTCTGAAAAGTTCTTTTACAAACAAATGCATCCATCCAAAAACTGTGGTGTGCTTCTCTAAATCTGGACAGAAAATTTCAAAGGAGAAGTGAGGTAATTTAGGAGGAAAAAGCAAGGAAAATTTTACTTTACCTGTGTTTACATGACAGATGGTGAGCAGAATCCTGGGTAATCTGTTAGTCCTTGTGAGTGAAATCAATTAAGTTTAGAAAAGCTATTTATTGCCAGGGAGATTAAAAAGTAATTAGCAATTATAAAGAAATCTGCAAGGGTCCTAATTATAAAGAAGCAATGAGTTTAGTTTCTGGACATGAGGGAGGTTTTAAATACAAGGGAAGTTTGTAACTTATCTGTTGTTTATTAAGAAAATAGCAAGCCTTATCTTTTTGCTGTTATGGTGATGATCTCTGGAAAGGCCTCCTGGATTTTTAGCACGATGTTGACACAATAACAACAGCCCTAATACCAGTTTATTAAAACCCAACTGCAGGATTAAGTACTTAGTTAAGATCATTTAGTAACAGATAGGAAAATAATTGAAGATCTTGTTACTGTTGTATCTCATATTCTTTCACAGTTAATCAAAACTTTTCCTGTAGCAGTGTTCAGGTTTATTTAATCTTTTACTTCTACCATTACAATCATGGGGATTTTCTTCCTATGTTTCCAAGAGCTGGGCACAAGGTACTTCTGAGAATAATTTAATTGACACCACTAAGTTTCTATGAGGTGTACATCTTGCTCCCAGGCAATGATTCAAAGCTAAATTCCACCTTTTTGAGCCCTATAATATTTTGATATTTGATATATTTGATTACTGCAAGTTCTTGCAGTAAACAAGCCTTTTTCTTGTTTAAAAAGTCTGTTGGTTTTCGGTATGAGGATCTTTCTAATGAAATCACTCACTCAAACTTACATTAAGAAGACTTGCTTGCAGAAAGCTTCCCTGAAGGAAGCTGGCTGGATGATACACAAACACCCAAGCAGCTGTTTTGGGGTGCAAAGGTGAAGTGGAAGCTCTGCAAAGATGCTTTGAAGCGGTTCCCAGTGTAGAGCAATTCACCAGGTGACCATAAGGGATCTTTGACTTCTGGAAAGCACATATGAAACCCCAGCATAAAAACAGTCATGGAACATATCTGTCAACCATACAGACATAAACCAGGGAAACAGCTAGGATGAAGGAAAAGGCAACATCATCAAAATCCGAGTTTATGGGACATGTGAAGGTGTGAGGTCTGTTGAAGAGACTTAGGCATGCCATGGGGGAGGGAGATCTTTGATATTTGGTGTCCTAGAGTTTCTTCCCTGGTGTGCCACTGTTGTTATTCCTGATTATGACAGGCACATGGTAAAATTAAAATTTAAGTCTCCATTGTTTCAGTGTGATGTGGTGACCCTTCAGGAAGACAGTTCCAGCCAGCAGTGATTGCTCAAACATTAGTAGGAATTCTTTATGGCTGAGGGCCTCTTTAAACAGATTTTTATGTTGACATGTTCTAAGAAATGCTTTTCTCCATGTAAACTACTCTCAGATGGCCGTGCTGAACAGAATATCCCTATTTTTACTTTCAATTATCAGTGATCATCCTCAGAAATGCGTTTCATAAAGATATGGGTGAGGTATGTGTATATCCCCAACAGCTCTGGTTTTGTATAATCTCTTCAGCACATTTATAAGAAAAAACATCCATATTCTGAAACCTGATATGTAATTTTTAGAGGACAGAATTAAAATAATTGTAACAAGCATTGAAACTTATGTCCTAGTTTACTCTTTTCAATCGTATACTCTGTGGTCTTCAGCAGAACACCTAAACAGCTGCAGTCTTATCCAAAGAACAGCACTCTCAAAGTCTTTTGTATTCTTCTGTAAGGCTTAGGGTTTTTTCTTCCCTCTCTGAGAACTTTGAAAGCTTTAATTTGTTGTTGTTATTGTCATCATTTGTGGAAGATTTTTTATTTTTAATATTTTGCTCCTTTTTTATCTTTAAGATATTATTTGCTGAATGAAATTCTTAGAGGCATGTTCTGGTATGTTCATGCAAACAGCATAAGAACAGCTTTACCCTATCAACATCTACCTTTTTGATGAATATGTATCAAAACAAAATCTGTGAATGCTTTCCTCAAGCCATTCCATGTGTAAGCATGTCCTACATGTAAGTGACTTTGGCTTTCATACTTGATCATCTTTTTGTTCTTCTGTCCTTCTCTTTCTTTTCTTTACAAGTCCTAAAAGATGATTGTGAGAGACAGAAAAGGGCAGAAAACCCCAACATATGAAGTGTAAGGTTTTTGAAGTTTGTAGCCTTAGACTTCCAGGACCACAAATAGAGATTTAAGTAAATGTTACTCAGTCTTAGAGCTGCTAGTTTATAGCTTCTCTGATTGTCTGGGAAGCAGGTGAATGTTCAAGATGCCTGAAAAGCAGACTAGCTTAATTAAATATTTTAACCATAGATTTGGGGACCCACTGCTAAGTATAAGTGTAAATACTACTAAGACAAAATTAAAAGAACATTCCACTGCCTGATGGATTCTGAATTCCCCATCAAAATTAGTCCTGTGAATGCAAAATGAAAGCGTTATTTTTAAAACTTTCAAAACAGGCTCATGCTGATGATGTGGTCCTAAATGAATGAAAGTTCAGTGTTTTCCATATTTTCCCCAGTATTTTTACTGTTTCTTTTATCAAATCTTCATGAGGTCTTTCCCTCTTTCATACCACCTTATCCTTCTTAGCACATGAATAATTTCATGACTTTGTAAAGACCTAGAGATGAATTAAATTTGAGATGAAAGGAAAAGAGATTAATAGTGAAAAGGAAAAAGCTTTCTCCTCTAAAAAAAAGTTACTCTAATACTACAGATTCACTGCCAGTGCTTTTCTGAGAAGTATTTATGATTGCAGATGTTTATAAGCCAAGACATTTTTGTAAAAACCCCTATGTGTTTAAGGGATAGTTTTATGCAAGTAAGGAATACATCCTTAGCAACTCATCACCAGGTTTTATTTTTAGAACAGTGCCACAATATTTTAGTGTAATTTATTAAAAACTTAATAGGCTGTTAGCTCTCAAGTTGTAAATGAAGCATGTAGGAGGAGAGGGATTACTACTGTACAGCTCCTGAAACAGGGAATAATTATAGTCCTTCTAGAAGAAGAAGGGGGTGGAAAAATACTGTGTAATAAGTTGTGTATACTTCTTCCTTCTAGTGACAGACTGATTCAGTTTTTAAAATTACATATTTATAGGCTCCTGCTGGGTGTTTGTTACCCACCATGCAACTGGTCTACAGAGAGAAGGAATAGTTACAGTTGTAGAGGGCACATCTGTGGCTTCTCATGGGTGTAGCTCTGAGACGTGGCAGTAGAATCACTCTTGCATTGTCCAGTAGAGCACATTTTCATAAAATCATAGAATCACAGAATGCTCTGGGTTGGAAGGGACCTCAAAGATCGTCTAGTTCCAACCCCACCCCTGCCATGGGCAGGGGCACCTTCCACTAAACAGGGCTGCCCAAAGCCTCATCTAATCTGGCCTTAAACACTTCAAGAAATGGGGCTTCCATAGCCTATCTGGGCAGCCTGTGCCAGTGCCTCACCACCTTCATAGTAAATAATTTCTTCCTAACATCTAATTTAAACCTACCCTCTTTCAGCTTGAAGCCATTACCCCTTGTCCTATCACTGCACTCCCTGATGAACAGACACTCTCCCATTTTCCTGTAGGACCCTTTAAGTATTGGTAGGCTATAATTAGGTCTCCTGGAGCCTTCTCTTCTTCAGGCTGAACAAGCTCAATTCTCTCAGTCTGTCATCACAGGATTGGTGCTCCAGCCAACAGTCATCCTCATGGTCCTCCTCTGGTCTCATTCCAACAATTCTATGTCTTTCCTGTACTGGGGACCCCAGAGCTGGATGCAGTACTCCAGGTGGGGTCTCACAGGAGTAGAGTAGAGGGGCAGAATCACCTCCCTCAACCTGCTGGCCACACTGTTCTTGATGCAGCCCAGGACACAGTTGGCCTTCTGAGCTGCTAGCACACACTGCTGGCTCATGTTGAGCAATCAGCACCCCCAAGTCCTTTTCCTCAGGGCTGCTCTCAATCCATTCCCCACCCTGCTTGTAACTGTGCTTGGGACTGAAAAGTTTTGCATTCGTTTGCTGACTCCAGTTCTGTAACTTTGGCTGGTTTTTTATATGGTGCCTAGTATTCCTAGCTGGAATTGGCAATTTTTTTTGAGCTTCTGTGATATTTTACATTGCTGTTGCAGGGGGCTTGAAACCAAGTTGGCCAAAGACAGGAGAGAAAAAGAAGAGCTTGAGCAATGACCTGGCATGCTAGAAAAATGTGCTATCTTGGTGGCAGGCTCAGGAAGAGAAATCAAACTTCCTTAGGACCCTACATGAATTTCTTATTCACACTGGATCAGTGTTGCTTGTACATTTCACCCAGACCCTTCAAAGCTGATGAAGATCTATCAGACTTCAGTTCTCTTGAGTGCTAATGAGTATTTCCAGGACAAAGAATTCATGTATATACCCTTGTTCTTCCCACATTACAACTTCCAGCTATTTTACAAACACAAATTTTATCTAAAACCAGTGCAATTTGGATTCTCTAAGCACTGAAAATTGCCATTTATTTTGGTTTTATTTTGCAGTAGGTACAGAGATGAATAACGTCTCGTGCTTTTACAAATCCCATGAGGATTTTGAAAATTTCTTATAACTATAGTTTTAACATCAAAATTAATTTTGTTCCAGTGGGTAAGAAACTCCAGTCCTTCCCATTTGTTCGTTATAATTACTTATGAATTATAGTGCCTCAAAGGAGCCAAGCTTGCTGGCTTTTGACCAGAGACAAGCTACAACCTCTCTTTAAACGGTAGATCTCTGAAGAGGCTGAAACTTAGTTTTCTTCATAAAATATCTTTTAACCTGTGAATAGCTAACACTGGCTAGTTAAAAACAAACTACTAAACTGCCTCAAAGTGGTTAACCACAGGTATGTTAAACACAGACAAGCGTTTTCTGTGAAACCTGGGTTTTGCATGTGGTCTGTGTGACCATAGGATAATGTTTTCTCAGTGGCTGAGATTTCCTCCTAATTGCACTAAGCAATTATAGAAGAAAAATCTTTATGGAACAGAATTTTGGTAAAAGCTTATAGACATTCTGCCAAACAAACCTCCTCTGTGTGGAGCATAGGGTTGCTTTTTGGCTTCAGACTGTTACTTTATTCCATACAGGGCAGCAGGAAGACCAGACAAACTGATGCTCTTGTTGTCCTTGAATCTGGGCTGAGATTTAATTTCTAGCAAAAAGAAACTTGTTATTCTTCAGCTAAGAAAAGGTCTTTTTCCAACACCACCTTTGCATCAGATCTACTCTGTCAGACATTACTTTTAAGATCATTGAGTCCAACCATTCACCTAACACCACTGCCAAGTCCACCACTAAACCATATCCTGAAGCACCGGATCTATAGGTCTTCTCAATACCTCCAGGGATGGTGACTCAACCACTTCCCTGGGCAGCCTCTTCTAATGATTGACAACTCCTTTTCATGAAGAAGTTTCTCCTAATACCCAGTCTAAACCTTCCCTGGCCCAACTGGAGGCCATTTCCTCTCATCCTGTTGCTTTTTACCTGAGAGGAGGCCAACACCCACCTGGCTACAACCTCCTTTCAGGTAGTTGTAGAGAGCAAGAAGCCTCCTTTTCTCCAGGCTAGAAAACCCCCCCATTTTCCCATGTGTTGCAGTTTGGTGTAACTGCTGCTTCAGTGGCTCTTGTAGGCTGCAGTTACAGCTTTCTGCAAGCCCCATGTTTTGAAAANCTGCTGGCAGGCGCACTTTGCCACCGGAGCGGGAGTGAGAAGATGTAACAAGCTGCACAGACTCCAAGGCCAGGCCCGGAGGAGTTGGGGGATGAAGAATGTGAAGAGAAAGTTTCCCCTGCAGCTCGTGGTGGAGTCCATGGTGAAACGGGTGTCCCCCCGAAGCCCATGGACGAGGACGGGGAGCAGAGACACCTCTGCCCTGTGAAGATTGATCCACGCCTCAGCAGGTTTGCCAAGGGACTTGTGACTTTGCGGGTGACCAGGCCGGGGGGTCTGGACCCAGACGTCAGCACCCTATGGAGGGGAGAGTCCTGCTGAGAGGCCTGTGGTGAGGGGATGACTCCCCGATAGAGAGGACTCACGCTGTAGAAGCTCGTGGATACGACTCTGGAGTGGGTGGGACCCCACGGTGCCGCAGGGGAAGGGGGTGTGTATGTGGATTCCTCAGGGAGGACATGCTCAATCCCTCTAGTTGCTAGAAAGCACTGCCTATTGCAAAGCTGAACTGGGCATCTACATCCAGGGTTTTCACAGTCCTTAGCTGGATACTTAATGTAGCTGGAATGATTTATTTTACATATGCAGACCCTTTGCTGCCAAACATTGGAGCACTAATTCTCTCTCCTCTATAGTTCTACAGGCTGTTGACTATGTTATGGAGTGTAAAAGGCGGTGATCAGTGTACTTAGTCTGGTCATTACAAGCTGGAGTATCCACAATCTGGCAGACATCATTGAGGATGCTGATCTGAGAGACTGTCCTTATATCTGTTTGCACATCGTGTAGGAGGCTGGGAAGCTTCCACTTCACAGGCAGCAATGGGTGACTCCGTTATTACAGCTCAGTCAGCACTTTTAGCCTAATTATTTCATATTTTTACTGTGATTGGGAAACATAGCCGACTACAGATGTTGTTAGCTGTTGGTGTGTAACGTGGGCTCAGACGTTCATTTTGTTACTAGCATGCAGCAACTCGAAGGAAATACTGGGCAAAAGAAGAAAAGAGAAGGGAAAGCTATAAAAACAAAGACGTGGTCAATACTCTTACATTGACAAAGGAAAATCTTAGCAAATGATCCATCATTTCAATGTTGGTAATATTTTACCAGCAGTGACAGTTTCTCTAACCAGAAGGAAGACTGCAAAGATGGCAAAGCCTCTGGAATGAACTGCTGAGTGACCAGGTAGCTGGATCCAACTCATTGCTACGACCTACTGTGTACACCTGAAGCTGTGTGTGTGCCATCTCACACTCTTACATCCTGGGTTCCTGACACACTCAGCATTCCCACTGAAATAACAGGAAATAAGGACCAAGACCCTGGCAGAAGATAGATGTAGCAGGGTTGTGTTGGCTGTTAGTAATTATGTAGTGATAGAAAACCCAGGGCAAGATAGGTAAGTAAGAAAGGCTTTTTCCCTCTATTGGTGCATGTAGAAAAATACAAACCAATAATGATGGTTGATGAGGGAAGAGGAAAAAAGGCGTAAAATTTTTCAGCAAGCAGCAGCGCTTAGGGTAAGGGCAGGGATCTGGCACGGGAGCTTGTGCTGCTTCTGGATCTGCACTTCAGTGGCTCAGTTTTTCCTGGAGGAGCCACACCGATGTCCCTAGAACCGTTCCCTTCCCTACAGAATAAATCCTAATTCAGTGGTGGCGAATTTCTTCGGGGGTGGGGAGGGTGGGGGGTGAGTGGGTGTGTGTGTGTGTGTCTCTCTCTCTTCCAGCCGGGTTCAAAACTGGAAGAGCTGTCCTAAAACCAACCAGCCCCTCTGTTAGCGAGACCGGTAAAACACCGTCAGAATCTCAAGCATCCCCTCCCCGCCCCCGGCTTGTAGCGAAAGGGGCGGCACGGAGCAAGCCGCTGTAGCGACTACCTGTAATTTCATTTGAACACCGCACTCCCGTCAACAGCTTTTGTTACGCATTTAACCTCTCCACCCTGCCCCCTCCCTAAATAGCGGGCTTCCCCTTTCGGCGTAATTACCGCTAATCCATTACAGCCCTGGCAAAACC
>VZTU01021682.1:0-19652 GCA_013400835.1 Zapornia atra | reverse complement strand
GTCCGCCCGCCCGCCAGCCAGCAGCGCCGCTCGCTCCGCAGCGCGGGGGGAGCCGCCGCCGGCGCCGCGGCGGAGGTAAGCAGCGCCGGTAAGCAGCGCCGGCAGCCGCCCGGTCCTTCTGCCCGCGGCTCAGACGCCGGCCGGGGCGGATGATGCGGGGTTGGGGTCGGCGATACAAGCCCCGGAGTAAGGGCGGGCAGGGAGGGAAGCAAGGAAGGGAGGATGGGGCTCCGCTGCTGAGGTGCGTTTGCCTGTCGGTTTTTCGTCTTATTTAGCGAAATGCGGTCTGGAGCCACGGCTGCTCGGTTTAAAAAGCTCCGTGCTGTAGCTGTCCTGCTTGGTTCTATGTGAATAAGCAGTTTTCGGGGGCAGGCACGTAGTGAGAATCGCGTATGGCTCGTTTCGGCTCTTTTTGAATGGGTGGGAGCTGCGAGGGAAGGTGACATTAACATCCGTCCCCGCGGGAAACGCGTATCCCTTGGCGAAGGCAAGGGTACTATTCCGTGGGGCTTGTTGGGCTGGTTTGTGTTTTAAAAGCAGGATCTGCGAGGCGTTTGTCATGAGCGGTGAGCATATGTTTGCGGGGATGCGTGTTGGTAACGCGCAGCCCAAGGTATGAGACTGCTCCGTAGCCGTAACAGACCGGGAGCCTGTGGCTTGCATCTTGTATTTAAAGTACCATCGCCGCATGAAAGACGGCATCCCTGTTTTAAACGGGTCTTGAAGCGTAGCCAACTGAAAAAGCCTGTTGTAGTACTGTGGCAGGCAGTACCTTTTATCGAGGCAGTTTGCAAGAGATAGCCTAGATAGATTTCTCCTCAAATAGTAGGAGGGGCCAGGTGACTGTTTCGGGAAAGTATTTTAAAGCCTAGGTTGAATAGGTGGGTTGTAACGGAGGTGTATAGCCGCTCTGGAGAAATAATTAAGGATGGAACTGACTTCTAGAGAGGGGGAGAAATGGGAAGGAAGCTGAACTGTGCTACGAATAAATGGCCGTGCTTGTGCAGGACTACAGTACGTAATCTAACAGAGAAAACCCACCTCAACTGCAGAAAGCAGTCCAGCCTTCAAGGTCTGGGGAGAGGCAGTCCTTCAGATGGAGAGGATTCCGTGGAAAAAGCTGCTAATTAAAGCAAGTAGGATCAGTCCCTCTTCACCCTGTTGACAATTGAATGTTTAAAAATGACCCTTTGACTGTCTTGGGAGGTAAATCAGCAATGGGAATGTGTCTCTGACGAATGGGGCTGTCATTTTACAGCTGGCTTTGGAGGGGTGGGGGGCAAAATAGATTAAGGAATGCAACTCAAAAGCAAATTTTAAAAAAGCTGTAATTTTCTCCTAATGCTTTGCAGCAGTACCTCTGGAAAGCAGATGTAACTGTTCAAATCCATGTTAAGTTCTGGCTCTTACAGAGTGATTTTAACCAGATAAGCTGCAGGAATAGAGGACAGTGTAATAACAGTGATGGTACCTTTATCTGAAAATATTCTTGTGACTTTACTCAAAAAACTATATTAATTAGACCTAAATCTACACAAGCAAGCAATTGGCCTTTGCCTTCTATGCTGTTGTCCCAGAGTGACCTATTCTTTTCTAGTTTATGTAGCAGACTTACCATAGGTCCTAATTGTATAGTAGTCTTTGATGCAGTGAAATTATTATGGTAAATTTCTTACCAGCTCTTCTGATTGTGGTGGACCATGTTAATCAACTATGTGAACATCACCTATTCCTTTAAAACAAAAAAAAAACCCCAACATAGTTACCTCTGAGGATTTGAAAACTACAGAAATACCTTTAATCCTATTAGGACTGATGGAATTTACCCTTGTAAACTTGTGTTCTCTAGGCTAATGCCAGATATGGAGTACTTTGAACTTTAGTCTTTCTGTGGGAGCGATGAAGAAAGAGGGAATGCAATTTCAAGTGTTACAATGGTGGAGATGCAATTATATGATTGTACATGTGGTTTGCAGTTACAAAAGCATAATGCTGAACAAAATAAAACTCAAGCCTATTATTGACAAAGCCTTTTATTTCTGCTAATAAAACTGATGTGCCAATATAATGCTAAAATAGCTGCAATAATGTGCATACATTAAAGCCATTTTGTGTATTGACACTGACTGACTTAAAAAGTCTGAAAACACTGGGCAATCTTTCCTCTCCTGGCAACAGGAGGCAATATTCCTAAGTGCCTGTGCTGTAGTGTCTGCTCTCGTGCTGCCTTCCCTTTGGAGGTCTTGCTAGGGCTGAGTTTTGCCTTAGCAGATAAGCTGAATCAGCACAGATTGCATTTCTTCACAGCCTGCAGCTGCCCATAGCAAGTGTTTAGCTAAGCCCAACCCTTCAGTGGGTATCCAACGGACCACAGCTGCAGCAGCAAAACCCACCCAATTCATGCTCCAGTCTAGCTCATTGCAGGTAAACAAATTCTTCTTTGAGGATTATACCTAGACCAGTGTTTTTGACCATGCTGTAAATTGGATTAATCAATTGCTAGGTGAATGGAGGCAGTTAATATGCACATTAGTTCTAGAGTATGTATGTGCAAATGATTTATTCTGATCAGAGTTAATGGATCTGTGTAAAAACTCTCATTGACTTGTTGAATGCCACCCTTGTTTATGGAATATATGAACTGGTATGGCTGGCTCTATTTACTTAACAACTAAGTGAATTAATAACCAACAAATTTATGAATAGATACTAAGTTTTTGCATCCAAAGCTCACCTGTGGGGTGGAGCACAACTAAAGATAATGTGTTGTCTGCAACAGACCTACTTTGAATGATAGGGTGCAAATTTATGACTGTGATACTGAATACAGTTAACTTAAAATCAGTAGAAGTTAAAGTGAACCAAAACATATCTTGTCATTCCCTGGATTAATCTAGGGAAACCATTAGAATCAGAGAATACTTTGGGTTGGAAGGGACCTCAAAGATTGTTTAGTTCTAACCCTTTCTCACTTCCAGAGAGGGGGCAGCCACAGCTTCTCTGGGCAGCCTGTTCCAGTGCCACACCACCCTCACAGGGAAGGATTTCTTCCTAGTAGCTAATATGTATCTCCATTGTTCCTTCTGTGTCAGAAATCAGTTGTTATCCATTGTGCTGTGATGTGGAGGGAAAGATTTGCTAACTAAAATTGTTTTGGCAGTCTCCACGTGGGAGCATGATACAAAGGGCAAGATGTAAACATAATTCCACAAGTGGGCAAGGTATGAGATGCTGTAAGCAGAGCTACTGGTCTTACTGCATGGAGCAGTGACCACTGGAGCTTTTTCCTCTAACAAAACCGTAAGAGGAGTAGTATCATTCTTAGAGTGAGGAGCATCTCTAACATCTAGTTTAATGTTCAAAGTCATTGTTTCATCATTCCATCTGTAAAAGTATGGAGTTGTCAAATGAAGTTCTTGTCCCACTGTTCAGGATCAGGTTTTCAACTTAGCTGTGCCAGGAACATGCTTGTTTAAACCAAGTAAATTAAAAAATAGGGAGCAGGGTTCTGTTTAGAGGGTCACAGAATGACTCGAGGGCACAGGGACCTCCAGAGGTTGTCTGGTCCAACCCTCTGCTCAAAGCATCTATAGCAGGCTAAACCAGGCTGTGTCCAGCTGGGTTTTGAATATCCCCGGTCTCTGAGGCTGGAGGTTCCTCAGCCTCTCTGTGACCTGTACTTGTGTTAGACGACCCCCCCTTGCAGTGAATTTCTATGTTTAAATGGAACTGCTTGTTTCAGTTTGTGTGCCTGTTTCCTCTTGTTCTTTCACTGGGTACCCCTGAAGAGTCTTGATCTGTCTTCCTTCCTTCCTTCATCACAAGGGTGTGCTTCTGGCTTGTGATCAACTTGTTCTCCACTGGGGCTCCCAGGTCTTTCTCTGCAAAGCTGTTTCCCAGCCAGTAAGCCTGTACTGGTACAAAAGGTGAGGGAGGACCAAACAAGAGGGAAGAAGAATAGAAAATAACAAAGAGAAAAGTGTAGGAGGAGGGGTTAGGGGGTGGGAGTGTGCAGAGGAAGGCCAGCAACTGGAGCCAGTGTACTGTTCACAGCAGGCTGGCTTACCTCAGCCTCTTAGAATGATATTTGGGAAGGACCACAATCCTGAATGTTGATCCACAAATGCTCCTGTGCTTGGTAATTTCAGCAGGATTTAATGCATCCTGCAACTACATATAATGATGTCAGTTTGAATCAAAAAGGATGTGTGAATTTTGCTCTGAGGTTGGTATATAAGCTTCCAGGGCAGACAGGATGATTCCTCTTTCAATGGTCTTTGCAGTGGCAATAACTTTGGAGTGATTTAATAACATGGGCAGCTCACTGTACTAAGATCTGTCTATTAAGGCAGACTTTCCCAGGAAGGCCCTTTAAGTAAAGGTATCTTGATGCCTCAGAGGCACAAATGTAGTTTTATGGTAAGACGCTAGTTGAATATCTTGCCTGTGGAAGACAGGGTAAGTTTGGGCCCGGGGGAACCTAATGAGGTTCAACACTGCCAAGTGTAAGGTGTTGCACTTGGGTCGGAAGAATCCCAGACACAGATACAGACTGGGAGAAGAGCTTCTTGAGAGTAGCCCTGCTGAGAAGGACTTGGGGATTGTGGTGGATGAGAAACTTAACATGAGCCAGCAGTGTGCTCTTGCGGCTCGCAAGGCCAATGGGATCCTGGGCTCCATTAGAAGAGGGGTGGCCAGCAGGGACAGGGAGGTGATTGTCCCTCTCTATTCTGCCCTCGTGAGGCCCCATCTGGAGTACTGTGTCCAGATCTGGGGCCCCCAATACAAGAAAGATGTGGAACTGTTGGGGAGGGTTCAGAGAAGGGCCATGAGGATGATTAGAGGGCTGGAGCACCTGCCCTCTACAAAGAGAGGCTGAGGGAGCTGGGCTTGTTCAGCCTGGAGAAGAGAAGGCTGGGGGGGACCTCATTGCAGCCTTCCAGTACCTGAAGGGAGCTTATAAGCAGGAGGGGATTAAACTTTTTAAAAGGATAGACAATGGCAGAACAAGGGGGAATGGATTAAAGCTAAAGGAAGGAAGGTTTAGATTAGTTATTAGGGGGAAGTTTTTTACAGAAAGAGTGGTGAGGAGCTGTAACAGGCTGCCCAGAGAAGTAGTGGATGCCCCGTCCCTGGAAGTGTTCAAGGCCAGGTTGGCTGGGGCCCTGGGCAACCTTGTGTAGATCCAGGCCTGGAGGTTGGTGGCCCTGCCTGTGGCAGGGGGGTTGGAGCTCTATGACCCTTGGGGTCCCTTCCAACCCAGACCATTCTATGATTCTATGAAGACAAGAGGGAATGGGTGGTGAAAGAAGCCTTCTGTGGTTGCTTAAAGGACTGCTGAAATTCAGACACTAATCCAGTGGTAGTCCTCTAGCATGGATGATGCAGGGCTACATTTAGGAGTCCTCTATGATGGTCCTAAAATGGAGGTTGTGCAGTGAGACTGTGGGGATTCATAATATATCTGTGCATGTACATTTGAGCATGTAACTCATGCTTGGAAGTAACACGGGTGTATTGGGAGTTTTTCATATCTGAGAGGTAGAAGCGGCTTTGTCTTTATCATTGGTCCAGATCTACATCCACTGTAAATAGGTCAGTCAGAATCAATGGAGCAGCACCTGTCTGCCCCTTGTGTACCTGGCCTGTTATCTTTCAATCATCTTCCATAAGATTGAAAGCCACCCAAGACACATAAAATAGAGGGGTTATGCTTGATCAATGGTGTTTATAGTCAAAGACTTCAGGAGTGTGATCCAGGTGATCTGTACCAAGATGTTAAAGGTATAGTTTACAGCATGTTCTGCAGCTTCAGATTAGAGAGGTGCAGGGAGAGTACTTGGTGTGCATGAGCTTGTGCAGGAAAGCGAAGATCAGATTTTCATGTGGTAAGATTTTAAGTGGTAGAGCTAGCATCCCTCTGTGGAGCCAAAAGCAATACAATCACTTTTGCATATTGCTAATGCTCCATTGGTCAACTTTATTTTTAAATTATTTTAAAATATATCTATGTAGATTAACAGTGTAACTGAAATCAAGGCAGTAGCTAACAAAGATGTATGTTATCTAAGAAAGACATTGATGTGCTGGAGTGTGTCCGAAGAAAAGCAACAAAGCTGGTGAAGGGTCTAGTGAAGAGATCTTATGAGGAGCAGCTGAGGGAACTGGGGTTGTTTAGAAAAGGAGGCTGAGGGGAGACCTTATTGCTCTCTACAACTACTTGAAAGGAAGTTGTAGCCAGGTGGATGCCTCTTTTTCTCAAGTAGCAAGTGATAGGACGAGAGGAAATGGCCTCCAGTTGGGCCAAGGGAGGTTTAGATTGGAGAAACTTCTTCACAAGAAGGGGTTGTCAGTCATTGGAAGAGGACGCCCATGGGAATGGTTGAGTCAACATCCCTGGAGGTATTTAAAACATGCATAGATGTCATGCTTAGGGACATGGCTTAGTGGTTGGGTTTGGCAGTGTTAAGTTAATGGTGGGACTTGATCTTAAAAGTCTCTTCCAACCGAAACAATTCTATGATCTCTCAAGCAGCTCCCTCTGCTTTAGTTGAAGGTGTATCATGTAACCAGACACTTGAAGGCACTAGATTTTAGTTAACCTGTACTTTCTGTAGTTCATGTGATGCCTATAATTATGTAGGAAGACACTGTAAAATAATGTGTTGTATGCAAAGGACAGGAAATAATATACATCCAGGGTTTGAATACAAAATAATGCTGCGGTGTTCTGTTTATAATGGGAGATTCAAGAGGGTTTCCTATTCATTTCTGGGTTTATCAGCATTTGAGCAGAGCCTGTGTACTGTGAGGGTAATTAATCTTCATGATCAATGAAGAAAGAACAGTTTTAGATGCCTTTTCACTCTTTATCTTGCTTACTGCTGTTGGCTCATTCCTTTTTGTTCTTCAATGTAGCCTACCTCATATCTATCCCTGCAGCCACATAACTGACATGACTGCATACACAGGCTCCTTATTCTGTATGGTTTTGGAACATAACAACCAATTTTTCTGTTGAACTGCAGTTGGTCCTTCAGTAGTGTTGTGGGAGTGGTATGCCATCAGCATTCTCTTTACCTGCATCTAGGTGAATGCCAAACCCCATACATCAAATGTCTTTTCTCAGCCTGCTGCTTCTTCCTGCCAAGTTGAGTGATCTAGTCCATGGTTCAGCGAAGTGTCTCTTTGGCTCACCATCCAGAGGACAGTAGCTACTCGCCTGTTTGGACCATGCTTGCTGCAGGGACAAAGAAATTGATCTCTTTCTGAGATGCTTGGCTGTGTAATGCCAAGGAGACTTAGTAGCTGCCTATTCTGACTTACAGGCTCTGGTCTATCCAACAGGTCTGAGGTGGCAGGAGGGTTTAATTTTGAATACTAGATTTACTTATTTGTCAATATTTGACATTACACTGGATTTTTATTTAGAAGAGTGATACAGCATTATGCTGAAATCACAACACAAGCACGACACAATTACTGTAGTATACAGTGGAATCACAATATAGATTGATTCCACGTGCAAGTCTCTACATGCTCCAGTGTCACAAAGAAGGAGGTGTTGTCCTGATTAGAGTCCAAACCAGGGACTGAATAAAGATAAAGTCTGAAAATGTTTAGTTGGCCTGCAGAGTGAGGCATTCTTAGTATTTTTTTCCTAGCAGTTCACGTTCTGCTGCTTAATTCATAAGAATGAATATTGTCATTTTTTCCATGTTCAGCCCCTGCTCTCCTTTTAGCCAGAACTTCTGAAACACAAATCTTGTACTTCCTTGAAATCATGTCCTGAAAGTTGTCAGAGGCAGGAGGAGAGCCTATGTAAGGTTCAGAGCTATCTGGAGTTTGAGTCAAGGACTCCAGGGTAATTGTGCATGACCTTTCAGATCTGAGATCTGCCTGCATCGAGGAGGAGGCACAGCTCGCTTGAAACACCTCCCAGGATCAAGGCCTTTTCTGGCTCCGTTAGGGGTTTCAACTTTAAATGACAATTAAATCAGATGTACCTTGTGCCATCAGTGTGTGACGCACCAGCTCTTCCATACAAGGATGGAGGGTCCACGTGTGCCATCCTTCATGGTGGGAATTTATACCAGGATGTAAGGCTACAAGTGGTTATAGTAGAAAACATCAATGCTGATGATTTTTAGGCTGTCTCACTGAATGAGTTAATTTTCAATTTTCACTGGTAAAAAAAGTGAAGGAGAGAGCAGCCTTGACAAGATAGGTACTCTGCAAACCATAAATACACAAGGTTGTACTAACCTTTGAAATACTTGTAAACCGTTTCTGTGGAGACCAGGGGTAGATTTTAAGCAGCAGCATCCAAAATATGGAAAGCAGCAGGTGTTGTGCATCCCATTTTCTGTGCTGTGGCTCTGGAACTGGGGTCTCTGGTGAAATCTCACAATGAAACAGTTAAATGCTTTGAGGAGTTCAAAGAACTCAGCAAAGCAGTTCTGAACTAGTGCCTGTCTGGCTGTCAGTAAACAGGTAATTGCACTCTGTGTAATCAAGTTGTTGTGAAACTGGATGGGTTTGTTTGGGCTTTTTTTTGGTAAAATCCACTATGAAAATGTGTTCTGTTTGTGGAACAGAACTAGGGGATCAAGATACTGAGGGTGGGGACAAGTACCTGTTGAGTACATGAGTAATGCTGTCTGTGCTGTACAGCCTGTGGTAGGGAGTCAAGCATATATAAGTGATTCCTTCATAACTTCTGACAAAAACTGCAGTGGCCAAGCACAGAACTTACTGCTTGGTTTTCAGAAGCACTTTTGGTTTGGATGACCAGACTTGAACACCTGGACAGCACTGCAGCTGTAGATACATATGAGCAATCTCACTGTTATTCCCTTAGTAGTTCTACCAAAAAAGATCCCTCTTTTTTTTTGTTGGTTTTTTTTTTTTGCTGTCCCCCTGATTGATTCTGCATCTGAAAAACTTTGGAGAGAGTTCACAGTAACTTGTTTGGAAGGTGTTTTCACTCTTTTTGTTACCTTTAATTGCTGAACATAAACTTTTAGCACTCTGTCAACCTCCAGATTCTCACATTAGTAGCATTCCTATTCCTGAGGTAGCATTTAACTTTAATTTAGCCCTTTCCACAAGAATCAACTGTTAACAGATAAATTGACAAGGAACTGACAATCCAGAGATGCAAGTTATGTCAGGATTGTCATGTAGGACCATGTTCTCAAATGCAATATACACACATCCTGGAAAGTCTGCAAAGAAATCCTATGGAGTCCTATACTTGTATTCTCAAATATCAGTAGCCTACAGAAACATTGTGGTCTGTAATCGATTCCACTGAGAGCATGCTAGGAGCCACATGGCACAGAGCCATATATATTTAAATTTAATGCCTTTTAAAAGGAGATGAATAAATATCTTGGAGTAACACACTCCCTTCTGTAAATTTACAGGTTACACCAGCTGGCAGACTGAAAATAAGAAAACAAGAAACCTTAAGAGTTACTATTACTGGGAAGATCTGAACGAATGGACTGTATGGATATAGATATGTTTGAAAGCATCTGCTCTTCCTATTACAAGGTAAGACACACAAGGATTTTTCTGCTGGTTTGTTTCTCTTCAGTGCAGTGCAGGTCTCTTGTGGCACTGCCCAAGATTGCAATGGAGGTGTTCTCCAAAGCTCGTTCAGTTTAGTGGCTCACTGCTAACAACTGTGGCCTACAACTCATGTATAACTGGACTATTTTCAGACCCTGAAAGGCTTTGGCTTTTGAAAGTCAATAACATATGCAGATCCTTAAGGCCTGTGAAATTTGAAGTTTTATTATGTAAAGTATCTTTTCAGACAGCTCTGCAGGGTGTCTGTTTTCAGCATGTGCTAATAGGAGACCTTCATGCTCACCTAAAGTATCTTTTTTTATCTTGTTAATTGCTGTAGACTGATGTGGACTTGAAACTTGTACTACTTAGTGTAGGATCTTAATCAGGAGAAAAGGTCTGTAGTCTGGATGCCAGAAAATGGCTCTAACTGGATGTGTAAGTTATGCAATTTTCTTTGCACAGTTTTAGTGTCTTTTCAGGGTTGTTATATGGTTTGTTTACAAAAACTGCTGAGTTTTCCTTTTTTCCCTAGTGAATAAAAATTAATTACATATTGTTCCAAGCTAAGGATGGTGGAGAGCTTGATACATTCTCTTGGCATCTTCTGCCTGATGCCTGGGTATACTGTCACTCAAAATGCTTCCTTTACTGAGTTGTTTTCAGGGAAGGTAGAAAAACACAGATTTTCCAAACTTTTTTGGAACTGGTAGAAATAAACTAATTTTACTTTAAAATGTCTTGCTTCCAAGATGTAGTTCTGCAGGGCTGGGGGATGGCTATGTGGGACTTCCTTGTATTTTACCAAGTCTGATCAACACAACACTGCTACAGAGCAAATGCAAAACCACACCACCAGCTCTGTATTACCCAGGATCCCAAATCAGGCAGCTGTGCAGTTGCAGAAAGGGATGGTTACAACTGGTCTTAGCCGCTGTCTGCTTAAATCCAGAGAGGACTTTCAGCTGAAGTTAGCATCATGTTTCCTTTCTCCATTTTCACCAGGCAGTGTTAAATGCTGAGGGAATCATCAGTGTTGGGGCAATGCACTGTCATTGTTTTATTCTGTATGGGAGTGCTAACCAGCAGTGTTATGTGTCTGCCATTTTCACAAACGTGAGATGCTCTTCTCCTTTTGTGGAAGAACTAAACTGATGACATACTCTTCCTAAAGTATGGAATGTAACAGCAGACTGGCACTGCATCCTAGATGTGGAAATAACAGGGTGAAATGTATGAGGTATTTAGAGAATGCAAAGATAAGCAATAGCAAATACAACTTATAAGGAAAAATATGTTCAAACTCTGGAGTACTTGGGGCATTCCAGTAATTTTCCATAATTGTTGTTACTCAGGAATGTGCATGGACCATAAAAACCTGTAAGATCTGGTCTAGATAGCAGACACTTTGCTCAAGAGTTTTATTTCCCTGGCCAGTTGCTTGTCTGGCCCCTGGTGTCCACACACAAGTGCTCTGCTGGAATCTGTATTGCCACCAGTTACTGCCAATTTCCACAAGTACAAACGCTGGCCTGGCCTGTGCTTTCTTGTTTCAACACCTTTACGCTTGCATACTACAAAATCCTCGGCTTGACTGCAAATTCCTCATGTAATGGGGGTGAGAGGAGCAGCAGCTTTGGTTCTGTATATGCAAAAAGAGAAGACAGCTTTGTGTTGTCACCTTGCCTGCTTTAATCATGTCCTTCTTGGAACTGGAAGTTCCGAGTTTGTGCTTCGTGGCATGGGAGGGAGCCCAGCCTTGGACAGGGCCTCTGGCTGTTGCGTGGTGAGTAATCCTTACAAATAGGATTTGCGTTCTTGCAGCAGCCATTCTGGGGCTAGAGAATGAATACGTGGAGGCAAATTCTGCTTACACAGACATAGCTCAAGTCCAGCCATTCAGAACATAAGTCAATGACAGAGTCACACATAAATTGAGTCTTTTCTGAAAAGATCTGGTACTGGTGACTATGAAAAACGTACAGGGTCAGAGCGTTTCCAGTGTCTTAGTTAACTGGATTTATAGGCACTTATTCACAGCAAAAATGTTGTTAGAGCCCCAGAGGTGCTTTGTTAGTTGTCATTTGCCGAAGGCTGTCATCCCAGCAGAGTTGTTGTGTGGAAATGTGAGTGTGCAACCCAGCTACTTCTGTGCACAGTCTCAGTCTTTGCTTAAGAATTCATTGCTCTTTCAGTGCTGTCTACTTGCTGCTTTAAAGCACCTGAGTTGGTGTGCTATAGTGACTCTTCTGTTTGGGTTGTTAGCTGGTGGCTGTAGGGTAGAATAAATAACTGGAGGTAACGGTGGCTTAAATCAAAGCCAGATCTTGAATCCCTGAACTTTTGCATTTCTGTTTGTCAGCATTATTCTTGATAGTCTTCTAGGTGTGTTTGGTTTTTGGGTTGGTTGGGTTTTTTGGCTGAGAAATGGTGGAAACACCAAACGAAGCTTAGGAAGTAAACAGACTACCTTCTAGTTTATACCCAACCTGGGTATTCTGATATTAACAGAAGCTATGTGAGTTTCAGTTAATTTTTTGCAGTGATCCAAGTTTTAAGTGAAATCCTGAAGAAGCAGCACCTGAATACTTACATGTTAGAATTTATGTATTAGAAGAGTTCAGTACGGATTTCCTTCAACACATCAAAATGCTTTGTAGCTTTTTTTCCTCTGCAGAAGAGATGTATTTGTTCTCTATATTGAAGCACTGGTAATTTATAATTGAATATTTCCAATCTTCAGGATAGCTGAATCAAAACCAGTTAATTTTGCTAGGAGTTCATAGTGAAAGATTTCATTACAGTTAAATTATTTTGCTTATCACTTAGTCCTGTCTTTCGCCTTTCTGGTGCACCAAATTTGATGCTCCTATTACTCGCTTTTGCTAGCAGTGCTGAGGGTCCCCAGGCATAGATGAGGCCTCGGTGTTGCTGGGTACCACACCAGGTCAAGCATAAATGCAAATGCAACTTTCTGCAAAGAGTATGTGATCAAGGAGAAAAGAAAGATTAGATGGGAGCAGACCTAGAAGCATGGAGGACCGTGAGACATTGCCCATCAGCGTGGTAAGCAGTGGCTTGAAGAACCATTTACCGTGCACAGCCATTTACCTGTGCAACTCTATAGCCTTGAGGTGATTGTGTTTCAAGATGGTGGTGAAGCCAAGCTTTTCATCCCTGCAAGTAGGGAGGAATCCAAAGAATTGCCCACAATGCCGTCACAGGACTCCCTCCGTGCCATTTGGATTTGAGGAAGGGCAGTTTGGTTTAAATCAGTTTGGGAATAGGAGCAACTTCTTGACAGTGGGGGGAAGCCTTTGCCTCTTGGAAGTGAGGCTGATGTGCAGCTCGCTGTCCTGCAGTGTAATTTGTCCTGACACTTGCTGGCACAGTAAGTTTGTACAAACTTCGGTGACGTTTGTCCCGTGTGACATAATTCAAAACACTTTTTCATTATACTTCCACTTGAACTGAAAGCAGCCAAACTGTCTTTTCTCATTTCAGCCCTTTTGATCCCTGGTCCCCAGTGGTAAGTTCTACTTTGCAGTGTTTCCTGGTGCTGCCTGAAGTAAAAAGATGAGAGAGCAGATAGCAATCCAAGGGTTTTTCCCCCTGTTGCTACTCAGGAGCGTGCTAGGAGTCACTGATCCTTCATGAGCTAAATCCTGAAGGAGTTAGCTTCAGAAGTTAGCCCTCCCAAAGCAGACAGTAAGATAGAGAAGTGACAACAGAGCCAGCTGACAATAAGGTGTACTTGTGCTTGCCTCTACTGCTATTAACATCGGGCACTAGTCACAGAATATATTTAAAACCCATCAAAAGACAAATGGTACAGACTGAGACCAGTCTTCACAATCAAAAAGAATGCATTTTTCTACTTCTAATGTCTGTCACCAGGTGGGAATTCTTACAACTATGGCTTTAATTTTTCTGCAAGGTGGCTTTTCAGTAACAAATACCTAAACACTTGTTGCTACTTAGTCGCCTATTCACAGAATCACAGAATCACAGAATTATCAAGGTTGGAGTAGCATCAAGTAGCATGTGGGATGCTGCAACTATTTCCTGATGACTCGATGTAAAATACAGTTGTTTAGATAATGTTGTAGTCATGATGATACTATTGAATATGCATCATTTGCTCTACTTGATGATCTGGCCCTGGCAAGTTTGATTACTAGTCCTGATAGTACACAATTTTTCTTTTGGGGTGGTAGGGAGGCAACTTGATACAATCTGGATGAAAAAAAGTTTTATGGGTGCAGTTAAATGCAGTCAAGTGCAGTGGAGAGGAAGCTTGGGCATGTGACCTCTTGTTTGACAGCTGGTATAAAAGTAACTGATATACTGTATAAAGAAAAAAAATCACTGGCAAATGTGATATAGAAGTAAAGCTGCTATGAGACTAAACTGAGAGAGTCTTTAACTACTGGCAAAAACAAAGTGGGTACCTGGTTATGTAGGATGAATAGTGCTTCCTCTGGTTTCTTGCCAAACATGGAAACAAAATCTGGAACACTTTTAGGTGTCTGTTTATTTAGGCTCAGGTTCCTTGTAACCCATAATGAATCATGGCTTTGAAGACAACCTTATATCAGCTCTGTGAGGTGAGGAAATGCCCTTATCCCACCCCACCCCCCTTGCAGATGGCTGCTGAGATTAGCCCAGGATCATGCAAAGCAGAGAATTAAATTCTGCCTCTAAAACCAAGCACCAGACCTGGCTATTCACTCCATACCCTCAGACCCCCAGTTGATCTTCCTGTCCAGTGAGAAGGCCAGGACATCCCTGTCCTCAGTTAGGTTATGGATCAGTCTGCTGTTGAATTTCAGCTGAGTGTTTCTAGGTCAGACTTAAAGTGAGCATAAAGCTTCATTTCAACTCTGCTATCCGGAAAGAGAACTGAAAATAGTAAATGGAGTAAAACTATATAAAAATTAATGAGATGGCTTAGTTTTGGAATTCAGCCTCTTACAAGAAAGAGGCCAAACTGAACTTTTAAACTTTACTCTGTCATTGAAAGTGAGGTTGCAGCTGAGACTGCATCACCTTGTGATAAAGAGGTATCTGTAAATAAAGATCCTCACAACTGGAAATTAAGTCAGTATGGAAAAATGTTACAAATGTATACAGTGTGACTTGTGTATTTATTTCTGTATCTGTGCTGTTAATTACATGTTAGATGAATAAAAGTGCATTTTTAAAACTCAGTCCTATAACTTTTTTGTTCTCATCTTTTTCTGTTCTTTACAGGCACGTGCTAATTGCTTAGATTTAGGTTTAGACTGCTTAGAGGAAAAAAAGCCTTTGTAAAAGAAAATGCAAAATAAAATTACTTTTTAAAAAGGTGTCTTTAGGCATTTATCATGCAAACAGCAATGTAAGTCAAAGGGATGCTCATGAGTAATAAGGCAGAAGCACATCATGGGAAGTTTCATAAATGAAAGCCAGCATCCATATTTGCACGTAGTTGAAGTTGTTTATACTTGCAGAGAGCCAGCTGAGTGCTGAGTCAAAAGCCTTAAAAAATGGGGAAGGATTTTGACTTCTAAATGTTCTGCATATGCATGTTTTCATGTATTTCAGTGTGGAATCCAAATTGAAATTGTTGGTGTCTTTCAAAATGCAAATTAAAAGGCTTGTAAATATGACAAACTATATCAGAAGAAGGAATGGTGATTTCTTTTGCCAGAAAGTGGGACAAAGATGGTTTGAGCGTGGTCTTACCTACAAGATCTGATAGGGAGGGGTTTTGCAGGGCTTTAGCCAAATAACTTAAATTTTTCTGTTGGTTAAATGGAGTCATAGCACTAGCTCAGTTTGACTTCAGGAACAAAATGAGGGGAGAAATACATGTGCAGTTGCTCAACATCAGGATCGCTAAAAACGTGGAGTAACATTTTGGTCTAGCTTGAACAATATGATCAGCAGGCAGCTTTGTCTAGACATCCTAGTGAACTTCCAAATAAGTATTTAATATCCTAAATCCTCTGCTGGGGTTGTCTTTTGATTACATCAGTGTCATAATTCTTGCATTCGTTTATAGCTATTGAAAGAAGATATTGGTGCTTTTTTTTTCTTTGGTGAAAGTTCTATTCTCTGTCCTAGTCCTTTCTCTGAATACTCTGAAGAATTGTACTTTTTGCTCATTTAGTTGCATCCACTGCTGGCTTTCCTTGCTCAGTGTAATCAAATTTTGGAGGTAGGGTATATTGTCTGTAAACTTCAGGTGGTTCAGCTCTCTGCCTTTTATGCTGGTGGGTTTTTTTCTTTTCCACACCCTTCTTCAGAAGAGACTTTGAAAGATAAGAATGACTTCAGAGAGTCACCGTGTGCTGTTACTCTTTCTGATTTGGTCTATTAGCTGCTCTTGTGTGATTTTATGGTAGAGGCAACTGTTCCCAAAAAATGATGCAGTTAAAATCTTATTCTTAGACCTTTTCCTTAAGTTGAAGGATGTTTTACCTGCCATGGTAGTTTTATTAACTTGCAATTGTTCCTTCCTCTCTTCACATGTAACTTCCATGTCCTAGAGTAGAATCTCTTTTAACATGCCCTTGTCTGATGCACACATTTTCTACTTTATTTCCTGATTCTGCCACACAGCCTAATAGCCTTCAGAATGGAAGTTGTCAGGTACCAATTGGCAGGAACCACCACACTACTCTTACTTTGGGCTTTTCTTTGACAATTTAACAATACAGTATTCTTCAGTTTTCTGTTTCTCAGCAGTAGCTTACATCTTTCTTCATTTTTCAAATGCCATATGTTTATGTCTTGCCTTAATTTTCCCCTTTTGGAGAATTTGACAACTTCCACCCTTCCCCTTAGGCTATTGAAATTCTTCCTTCATCTTACTGTGACTTTCCAGGTCAGCCTCAGCCATCTGCTTATGGGTGATCAATCTTGTTTTATCCAGCTTTACACTAAGTGGGATCTTCTTTGTGTTTCTCTCCTGGGACTGTGCTGTCCCTTGAACTTTTGCTCTGTAGAAAAGTAGAAATATTCTCCTTCTTGCAAAAAAAAACCCCAACTAAACGCTTTTGTGTTAGTAGTTAGCATTTTATTGTCTTATCTAATTTCAGATCAAATGGATTTACATTGTCCTTCCTAATCTAGAAGGAAATTATGCTAACATTTCTGTTCTCTTGTGCTAAACTTACTAGACAGCCTCATGTAACATCCTGCCTGTCTCTCGCACGTTCATGTGTAACTTCCCAGTGATTTTTCTGCTATCTCAATACCTCAGTCTTGTTCTATCCAGCATCTTTTCTGCTTTACTCATGATTGCAGTTGTAGGACACCTGACTTCCAGGCTTGGAGGAGTGAAGGAAACTTGAAACTTGTTGAAGAAATTTTGGCAAGAAGCTGTGACTTTCAATAGTTCATCCAGCAAAAGGTTGAGAAATCCTAATGCCTCTCTGTAATTGGCACCACTTACTTTAAAGTAACTTCAGGAATAAAAGACCAAAATAGAATGACCTGAGGCACGTGCTGTACACATGGCAGATAAGAGTAAAGTGGTCCTAATGAAATAGCCCATCTTTCTCTCCTCATGTAAACAGCTCCTGGGAAAGAAGTGTCGTGATTCTTTCCCCTGCACTATTAGAAAAGGCATAGGAAAGTGATTCAATGAAACATGTTAGGGACATGTTCCTTAAACTTCCCTAGAGCATTAGCTCAAGTGTGAAGACTGTCTGCTCTGATCAGTAGAAGTGTCCAGGTATAGAGGAAGCCATTTTGTCTCTTTTCCTGCATATCTTTCCCGAAGAACTGGAAAAAAATTTCAAACCACATCAGATATCAGAGGCACAGTCATATCTAAGGTGTGCAACTGCTCCAGTGGAGCAAAGAGGAACACAAAAAGTGTTTCAAAAAAATGTAGTTCCCTGGAAGAAATATGTGTTCATATTCCAAGATCCCATTTCTTAAGGTTTTCTGGTTCTTCGTGTTGAAAGGAATAACTGAATGGGGGTGATAAGAACTGTTCTTTTCCATTGTTTTTCCTGTGTAACAGGCAAGTAAATAAACAAATTTAAAAAGCTTTTAGGATCTTTAAAAAAAAAAAACAACGCAAGCTCAGATTGTTTCTCTGCAATTATCACAAGGGCTAGGCTTGACTGACTTGAAAGCTACCATTAGGACCTATCCACATCAATATCAAATACGGCAAGACATCATAAAATCTGACACCTGGTCTATAACGGTGTATTTCCCATGGAAGATATGATGATGCTGCACAGAGGTATGTTTGGTAAGTGCTTTAAGAGTTGTTGATCAGAGTTGATATATGTGAAACATACAAAGCATTATAGTATCAAAGGGGCAGGGGTGTTTAGATAAACTTAGAAATAAGTAACTGGTTACTTCCCAAAATGTGTGCTTAGTTTTCAAGAACCATAGGGTATGATATACCTGCACGGGTCCCTAAAAATTAGGTTTGGATACATGACTGCCAGCAGTGACTTTTTTCTCAAAGGAAAAGGCAATTTTAGATGTCAGTATAACTCATCTAGTGCTCAATCTGATAACACAGCCATTGTGGTTAGGTTATGAGGAAGGGCCTTGGGAGAGATTTGGGGAAGGCATTAGGGGAGTGGGAAGGTAATTTTCACACTCTGCACAAGTAGCATAAAGTCCTTGTTTTTTCTAATATCTCGAAATCTGATAGGGATAACTCTCCACAGGGGATATTCAAGGACTCTACAAGAAGTTTTTATGTGAGGAGGGGGTAACTTACTAAAGCATTGCATGTACAATAGCTGTGAACTTTTTTCACTTTTTTTTTTTCAGTGCTTTAGTATCTCCAGTTTAACCTCACATTGTCCTAAATCACCTTCATCTTCCCTGTTTTATATAAAACACATTAGTGTGTTATAGGAAATACTCAGATCTATTGCAACAAAGGAGATCACTTGCTATTTTTCTTCGAAATACCAGCAGTAGTGCTCTGCAGCTGTGGCATGCTACCTCAGAGTGATGCAGTGAACTAGTTTCAGGCTTTCAAAGTATTTAGTGTGCATTAATTAAACTTCACAATACCCTTCTGAGGCAGTATCTGACTTAATGCTAGACAGTGCTCCTTGAGCAGTTACATTGTAATTAGTGGAGCTATTTATGACTGGAAGTATGGTATTAGGTAAAATCGTGGAAGCTAGCCCCAGTACAAATCATATATCCTCCTCCCAAGGTCTTAGCACTATGACAGCAGGAATGCCAAAAATAGAAATCAGGAGTCTTGGCTCCTGGGAGCATAATTTCATCATGGACAGCATCTCCCTTGGGACTTTCTTTTGTGTGTCTGCTTTAACCCACCATTTCTTTACCTTTGGGGCAGAGAGAGTCTGGCCCTAAATCAACTTTTAAGTATAAGGTAATTGCAATTGTAAATCTCTTCTGTAGAGGGCTGGCATTGTCTTCCCTTTTAAGTCAGGTATAGTAGGAATTGTACTGAACCGATGCTTGCTGTGGAATTAGTAGTGTATGGAAATTGACAACATTCAGGTACCTTTTTAATAGAATGCCCCTACTGACATGCAAGGCAAGGTGGTCATTAGCTTTGGTTGATTTTCAACAAACACAACGACCATCTTTTGTTTCCTTCTGATCGCTGTTTCATGACACACTATTTTTTGTGTGTAGCTGTTAAAAGCCAAGTTTCTCATTCTCATTAGAGAGCCTGCACAGCTCCACTCTCATGTTGTGTCAGGTCTAATACAGTTTCTTTTCTGCTGTGTTATACATGCAGGAAAACTTGAGGAACGTGATCACCAAAGGGCTGTTCAAGCTGCTTTCTAACCAGTTGACAGCTGGGTGGTCATGTAACTAAGTAAAGGTCAGAAGTAATCCACCACTTGGCATTCTGGCACTTCAAAATCTTTCTAAATACAGTAGCTAGCTGTGGAGGTGGGGACTGTTCAGATGCTGTTGGCAGAATGTACAATGTGATGAGAAAAGTAGCTAATGAAAGCTTAGTTTCTTATTTTGAGAGGGATTGCCTGATTCTTGTTAATTATCCATCTCCTCACTGCTTTGCTACAATATCTCTATAATTCACACAGAATCACAGAATTTTA
>VZTU01021681.1:11046-49824 GCA_013400835.1 Zapornia atra | reverse complement strand
TCTCACCTGCCTGCAAAAGCACTGATATAAACCATTCTTGAAGGTACTGACTTTGCCTGCAAAGAAGATGCCAAGTGAGACTTCAGCACAGCTTATGTCAGAATGTGATTTAAATAATGACTGCCTTTCCTTGGCACCAGGTGATGCTTCATGGGACTAAGCTTTTGAATGCAGAGCTTGGAAGGATGAAATATAGCACTAACCTTTAAGGCTGCTCCAGAAACTCAAAATGTGTCACTGATCAAATGTCAAGAGCAGTGCTCTTCGATATTTTATCTGGACTGTATGATTTGAAAACCCAAGCACTAAATCAAGTCATTATGTAATGATTATTACTGATGCATTATTCTCCTGATTCCCCATATGCATCTTTTTAGGTGTTATAATTTTAAAATGAATGACATTTATTTGAAAATATGATGAGAAATATGTGCATGCCTGTAGTATATGGCATTGGATTCAGCCGTTTGAGTATGCACACACAGAAAAATGGTAAAGCTTGAGCTAAAATACTTTGAAACATTTCTCTTCTGAGAAACCTTGAATCAATCAAAGCAATCAAAGGAATCAGGAGCCACATCCAGGACCAGCTTCAAGAGTCCCCTGTGGAAACTGACCAGACAACAGGGTTGAAAGCCAGAAATCCTTTGGCACCGAGAGGTATCGAGCTTGGTAAGGTTAAGGAAAAGATTGCATGACATGCTGCTACTGCTGGAAAAAATGAACTTGAACAGGAGGTGTCTGTGTTCCTGAATGTTTGTATCAGTGTGGTGGGATGACCCTCTCTGGAGACCAGGTGGTCACCAAAGCCACCTCATCACTGTCCTCCCCAACTGGATAGGGGAAAGAAAATACAACAAAAAGCTTGTGGGTTGAGATAAGGACCATGAGAAATCATTCAGTAATTACTGTCATGGGCAAAACAGACTCAACTTGGGAAAATTAACTTCTTGCCAATAAAATCAGAGTGGGAGAATGAAAATAAAAACTACATCTTAAAACACCTTCCCCTACCCATACCTTCTTCCTGGGCTCAACTTCAATCCCAATTTCTCTCCCTCCTCCACTCCAGTGGTGCATGAGGAATGGGAAATGGAGGTTGCAATCAGTTCATCACACGTCTCTGCCACTCTTTCATTCTCAGGGGGAGGACTCCTCACACTGTCCTGCTCCAGCATGGGGTCGCTCCCATGGCAGACAGTCCTCCACAAACTTCTCCAAAATGAGTCCTTCCCACAGGCTGCAGTTCTTCACCAATTGCTCCAGCATTGGTCCCTTCCATGGGTTGCAGACCTTCAGAACCAGACTGCTCCAGTGTGGGTCTCCCACAGGGTCTTCAGGGAATGTTTACATTCATGAAGTTAAGCAAACATGATTGTAGTCTTCACAGGAGTTTTGCAAGGCCTTCAGTCCAAAATTATGTCAATCCATTTGGGTCCTAGAGTCCACTTTGAAATCAGATCTTCAGCTGCCCCTGCGTGTTCTCACTTTTATCATACAACTTGTGATACTGCAGTAGGTAAGCGGACTGTTCACACGAGCAAAGGTAGGGAGAGATTTCACCTGGGAAAGAGGCAGACATTGAAAAAAAATATTTATCTTGAGAGCACCATCTTCTAATCAGCAACAGATGAGCATGAAATATTTTCTGAAAGGGTTCACTGTTGGACTTCTAGGATATTCTCAAAACTGCATTTTGATCAACCCTCGATCCAATGGTCAACCCAGAGGCTGATGTAATTTCCCCCTCTTGGTCTCATTCTTGGACTTTGTACATTCATTACATCTAAAAGCTCAAACCACAGTTAGCACTGACTGCACCCTTTGTGGTTACAGCACTGAGGCTCTTAACAATCTCCTTCAGACCAAAATATGGCATGGCTTTATCAGAAGTGACCTGGGTTTATACTAATCAGAAAAGATTTCAAGGCAGTTTATCAAGTACCTGAATTTCAATGCATGTGCTTTGTAGACAGCATGCTAGTGTATTAAAGAACTGATGGCAGAACTGCGATAGCACTGCTGCAGCCTTTGAAGCAAGGTATCCAGCTGACAGGTCAACAAAGGAAAGATAATTTGGCAAAAGTTCACTACTCTCTTGTCATCAACAGCACTTCATGTATTCAGCCTGCAACAGCACCTACTCCTCTCAGATTGTCTTCTACCAAAAATGCAGAGACAGCAAATGTAGAGAGCCATATTACACAGAAGAAACACAGGCAACAGTGTGCATGTATATACATCCATATGTGTGTGAATGCATTGCATATATAACAAATGTGTATATATATATATATATATGTGTAAACGTAACAGATTTGGAAACACTGAAATGCAGCAAGTGTTCTAGGAGACACTGACTATGTGTCATTCATGCACATGCTAAGCTTTATGTGCACATCTGGGTTGTTTACCAAATCGATGCTAGAATAAGTTGCCCAGCCTGTTTGCTCAGCTCCTCAGATTAGGACTACAATCCTGCTCTACTCCTTTAGAGTAAGAGGCGTCTGTGACTCAGCAGCTCTTGAAGCAGAATTTGAATTGACAGTAGTAAAAGGCAGTGCTCCTTAAATATTTATGTAATCATTTTGCTTAAAACATTTGGAGGTCAGTCAGGCTTCTAAAAATAAAAGCAAAACAAAACCCAGAACAAACTAGTGTAGTTTTTACCCTTTCTAACTATAGGGAAGAAAATATCAGGAAATATTTCTAAGCCCCAGGTTTAAACATCTCCTGTAGCCCCCAAAAATCTGCTTCCATGTGGATGAATTGATTGGATCACAGCATGTTGTTTGAAAAGCCATTCTTGAGATTCATCTTGAACTGTTAGGGCTGCTTCAGTGTTTTACATTCATCAAATTCTGCTCTGACAGCAATGGAAACACCCTTTTCAAATGGATTTTACAATAGGTTTGGGGAAAGTTTTCCTAAGACAATCTGCTCCCCCTCCCTTCTCTTTGCCATATGAGCAGGACACATTTTTTGTGGTACTTAAACTAATTTGCAGAGATGAGCCTGTAACATGCAAACTGTAATAGCCACATTTAATTTCCTGGTGGAAACATTTCTCATGTAAAACTGGCAATGCTTTGGCAGATTTTTGGGAAAACGATGGAGGGGAGGATGGAAGTGAACAGAAAGTAAAAAGGGAGGGATTTTGTTATTTTTTTTTTAATAGTGCTGTCAGTAAATATGTGCACCCACTTTCTCTTAACCATACTCCTTTATATTGGTCTGCATCAGGCTTTCTTTCTGAAGATCCAGAAAATATCTTGTGGTCTGCAGTGACTGTACAGGACATGCACCAACAGCAGTCTCAGGCCAGATGTTAAGGAAACACTGTGCTCTACAGTACACCAAATTGCATTTGTTCTCTTTGTCTTTGCCTCCTTTAAATGCAGACATTGAATGAAAGCCCTTGATTACCTCTTGCTGGTGGTTACATTCTGGCTGCTGCACAGGCAGCTCGTGCCCTCTCACAGCAGAAATGTGGATAACACAGTGAATACAGCCACCATTGTTGAGACCATGGACAGGAACAGCATTAGTGGGACAGAAAACATGAAATAAAGGTGGTTTTTCCCTGTGTACCCAGCACAGTACCTCAGAAGAGGTCAATAATGAACCTCGCTATTTTTTACCTGCCAGAACTAGTGCTGACTGCTACAAAAGCTTAATGCTTCACCTTCCCAAGGACACCAAGCCTGTAGGCCCCCAAAATTTAATGTTTTACTGTCCACTATGGACATGAGCAATAACCCAAAAGAAGCTGACACACTACAAAGTGATACTCTGTTTATGAGGCAATAACGTATCCTGTCCCTCTCTCTGGGATGTTCCCATGAAATGCTGGTTTCACAGCACACACTGCCATTCAGAAGATCTTCGATAGCAAACCCCTGAAATGGCCTCCTGATGTGGGAGGTTGTAGGAGGAGAAATTGAACTGCAAAACACCACTTTTCTTCTAGATAGAAATCAGGAGACAATCATTCAGGAAGCAGCAGTGTGTGGAGGCCACCACCATATTCCTACGTGTCTGTTCAGTTACCTTGACTGCAATGACCTCTGGAGACAGCCCTCAAGGCGTCCCATGGGAAAACAAGAACAAAACCAAGAAAACCTGAATCCCTTTAGGCAAAATCTGCCACTAGTGCACAGCTTTTCCCAGAGAGTCCAGTCCATTCCATCTGACTCTAACTCACAGATTTCTGCTTCCCTCTTATCAGCTGTAAAGCTATTCTAAAACACATTTCAACAATTATTTTATAACAGAAACAACGCAAACTTTATTCTTCTTTACATCATGCTAGAAAACTTTTCTTTCTGACTCAAGCTTACTTTGAGGTAGAGTTTCAGTATTGCTGTTCAAGCCTCAGCTGCTTGTGTTTTACTTGCTGCTCCCTCTCAGCCATAACAGCTTCTTTTCATCTAAGACTCTCATCTTACAGTGCTCCTCATTACTGTTTCAATAAATACTTTTTCATAACAGTTGTGGAGAACCCAGAAGCTATCTTTCACTGATCTTGCAGAAGAGAATTATCTGTCACGACCAGGACACCAATGGCAGAAGCAGTGAAACAATACAGGTCCACCACGTCCTACCCACCAAGCGACAGAAGCCATCTCCCTTCTCAGCAGGCCCATCCCTCGTTCTGTACATGTCACAAACCTTCGGTACTGACAGTTCCTTGTACCAAAGAACAGCTTCCACTAGTTTGCCAAATCCTTTTGCCAAGCAATGCATGGAATGAGGTACAAAAGTTTATTACAGTTGCCCTGGTTGCAGCTGGGATAGAGTTCATTTTCTTCCTAGTAGTTGGTCTAGTGCTGTGTTTTGGATTGAAGATGAGGATAATGTTCATAACACACCGATAGTTTGTTGGTTGCTAGGCAATGTTTACACCAGGGCAAGGACTTTTCAGCTTCTCTTACTGCCCTGCCAGTGTGGAGGCTGCTGGTGCCCAAGAATCTGGGACACATCCAGGACAGCTGACCCAAACTGGCCAAAGGGGTATTTCGTGCCATATGATGTCATGCTCATTATATAGCTTCAGGGAAGCTGGCCAGGAATTTGGACCATGGCTTGGGAACTAGCTGGGCATCAATGGTCTGTGAGTGGTAACCCATTGAACTGTGCATCACTTGCTTTGGTCTCAGGGGCTTGTGATTTTTGAAGGCATATTTTAATAGCAAAGACCAAGGCAAAGTGGACATTATTTATCTTGACTCTATCAAAGCGTTTGACACTCTTTACCAAAACATCCTTATCGACAAACTGGTTAAGTATGGACTAGATAAATGCATACTGAGAAGTGGATCAGCGGCACCAAGTTCAACCAGAGGCCAGACACTACTGGAGTAGCCCAGTGCTCAATACTGAAGCCAATACTGTTTAACATCTTTGTTAGTGACCTGAATGATGGGAGAGAGTGCACCCTCAGAAAGCTGGCACACGGTATAAAACTGAGCAAGTGGCTGATGCACCAGAGGGTTTTGCTGCCATTCAGAGACACCTGCATAGGCTGGAGAAACAGGTGGGCAGGAACCTTACGAAGCTCAACACTGGGAAGCATTGGGTCTGTCACTTCACATATCAAAGCAGGCTGGAAAGCAGCTTTGCAGAAAAAGACCTGAGGGTTCCGGTGGACAATCAAGCCATGACCCAGTGATGTGCTCTTCCAGAAAAGGTGGCCACCAGCCTCCTGGCTGCATTAGGCAGTGTCACCAGCAGGATGAGGGAGATAAGCCTTCCCCTGTGCTCAGCACTGGGGTCTTGTGTCTCATTCTGGGCTTCCTGCTACAAGACAGCCATGGACCTATTAGATTGAATCCAGAAAAGGGCCATGAAGATGATTAAAAACATCTGACATACAAGAAGAGGCTGAGGAAGCTGTTCAGCCTGGGAAGGGAAGGATGGGGAGATGCGGGGATTAAGAAGACAGAGTCTTTTCAGCGATGCTCAGTGGTAGAAGAAGAGGAAACGAGCACAAACAGGAACACAGGAAATTACAATGAACATTAAAACAACACACATTTTTTTACTGAAAAGGTCCTTGGACCGCAGAGCAGGTTGCTCAAACAGTGCATGGGTTTTCCATCCTTGGAGATTTTTCAAAGCTGGACTGGACACAGTCCTGAGCAGCCTGTTGTAGCTGACCTTGCTCTGAGCAGTGGGGCTGGACTAGATGACCTCCAAAGGTGCCTTCAGACCTCATCCATGCTGTGACTTTGTGTTCCTATGGTATTGCTTGTAGGTGCTTTTTCTGATCCTCAGCTCCTGGTCCATAGCACAGGCAGTCAAAGAGTAGCCTGTCCCCTCTTCAGTAAACCAGAGCTGTCAACATTGCCAGTGGCACCACTTACACTAATACACAGGATAGCTGAGGAGCTTAGTGGATAACTGCTGCTGCTGCCCCTGCTCAGGAACAGAAGTCTCTGAAGTGTCATAGTAGTAACCCTCTGAATCACTCTAGCCCAAATGCTCAAGAGCATCTCAGATCACATGTCTGGTTTGGACTGATGCAAGGAGAATGGCTTAATACACTGATTTTAAAAAGTTCTTTATCCTTTTAGCCAAGCTCTCTTTTAGCTGTTGAGATAAGATGGAATAAATCCAGAGGAACTGTGAATTTTCTTTTATTAGTGATAAAATCTAAGCTGTTGTTAGAAACATCAGGGGGATTTAATAGGCTTAACAGAGATTCCTAAATTCCTCAGGAGGCCTGTGAATTTGGAGTCCTGAAATGTGAAAGCTATGGAAGCGCTTGGCACCTTATCAGCAGTCAGCTCAGCAGCCTTCAGAGAAGGAAAATCACCTTTTTGTTCAACTTCCCTTGGTAGCTTGCCAACATCCTCGTTACTCACTAAGTCAACTGTCTCTAGAAAATATGTTCTCTGGTCTAAGCCACAGGATTCAAAACACAGCTTAATAAGTACGCAGCAAGTTGAAGGGAATTATATTATATCATAACTACTCAATAGGCAGAAGAAGTTCAGCTCCTTGACTGCACAATATCCTAACTAGTCGAGGGGTTTTTCTTGTGGTGCCATTGCCTTTCAGCCACAGAGTCCTCCCCAAGAAGCTGCCTGGCCTCTTCAAGAAAGCAATGGGCAGGGACACAGAATGGAGGAAAGGACCAAGGAGAGAACAGCTAAATAATGGGAGTAGGTGATTGAGCAGCTGGTAAATAACCCTGGAACCATGAAATTTCCTTAGCAGTCTTCTTGGAGTGATCAAAGCATCCCCCAAAATTAACCTCATTGTGACCTTAGGTGTTTCTTTTCACATGGGTGAGGTTTGTTGAAGTTGTGCTTCTGATAAGATTATTTTAATAATATAAAAATGTACTATCTAAAGAGACATAGGTTAAAATGCTCTTGCATCAATAGCTAGGAATACTGAATTATAATCACAGCTATCATTAGACTCCCTTCTTCCCATTAGAAAAATCCCAGATTTACATTTGTTCTATCAGCATCCATACCCATCACTGTGCCATAATCAGAGCTGCCAAAGTCATGCCCAAGCACCAGACAGAGAGCCCCATGGCACAAACCCCAGGGGATGGGAAAAAAAGAAACTCAAAGGGAGTGATAGTTCCAAATGCATTGCTTGCTCTGAAACGTTAAAGATTTTGCAGTTGCCTTGGCCAGTTGTGGAGTGCTCTGCGTTAATCATTCATCACTTGCTATCGCATTAATCACTGCAAGTGAATCAGTAAATAGCTGTGATGAATGTAAGATGTGTGTCAGCAAACACTGATAATTTTTTTCTAAACAAAACTGTCTAGCTCTAGAGGAAACACTCCAAAAACCAGCCTGCATGCTGACAGAGCTAAGCAAAATGTGTGCAAGGATCCAGGACTCGTCTGGTTCTCCCACGTCTGGAAATTCATGTGATTTGCGATGCTTCACTTCTTAAATTTCAAGTAGCCATGTGAGCTTGCTCATTCTGCAGCAAAGAGTGGATTGAAGATGGCATTTCCCTAGAAGGGCCCTTTTGTCTGAAACACAGCTCATGTTCCCTTCAGCAAGACAAGTAACACACTCATCCTCCCCTGGAGCCTGGAAAATCTGAGATGAGGTTGGCACTGCAGTATAAACAGAGACACCCTCAAAAGAGAGGCAGTGGAGGCAAAACCATTTGGGTTGGGTGGAAATAATCACCGGTACTTCCAGCCACCAACAGTCCTCTGATTTCAAGCTGAATTTCAGTGTAAAATGCCTTTCCCTCATCACGTGTGTACAGCACCTAGCACGATTGCATCCTAATCTTGACTGCAGGTTTCTGGCACTGTTCTTGCATGAGCTACCCACTGCAGTCACGATGCCCTCAGCACAAATTAAATCCAGTGTGGGTCTTTGTACAACTTCAACTTTGGACATTAAAACAAATGTTGTGTCCAGAAGAAAACTTTTATCAACTAATCCTGCATTTCAGAGGCAGCCAAATTAGGAGTTTCTTTTTAAATGATAAAACACACAGGTGGTCTGCCATTTGCTGTGGGTACATAAAAGGAATATTACATAGATAGTGAAGGAGAAATGGATGGATCTGGCAGATGGCATCGTATTCAGGGTTAGCCAAATCCCCTCACAGACACAGGAGCCCAGATGGCCAAGCAGAAACACTTTCTGCCACAGACCCTTTGTGGCATCTCTGAGCTGGAAGGGGAAGTATGTTAATTCACAATCTTGCTGCAGTAAAACAAAACTGGACATATTTTGGCAAAGCACAGTCATTCTCAGGCCCTCCTCAGCCTTGAAACTGAACTTCTGTCTGGCCAGAGTGCTAATCATGGCTCCCACAAGCTATAAAATGGGATTATCTCTGATTTTGAAAGCTGTGTTTGCAAAAAGGAGCAAAAAACCCCTACAAGCCTCTTGGCAGGTTTCTGTCCATGGACCTCTAAAATCAGCAAGTTCTCTCTGAGAAGCTGGGATAGAGTGACTAGATGAATGCAGCTGCTGAAGGGACAGAGCAAGGGGGACTGGCAATAGTGGAAGTACTTTCCAAAATGCTCAACACTTCGCATTTGTCTTGACATTGCTCTTTAGCTTGTGGGATTTCACAAAGATCTGCTTTGCTCAAACCCACTGAGGGGCTGAAGCACACAGGTATGCAATAAATTCTCACTGCTTGCCTCACAAACAGCATCACAGGACATCCAAGGTATTGAGACCTTGCAGGTGACTCCTACCTGCTGCTTTTCATACTCAGCCCAAATTGCCACACACTTGTCCCCACTTCAAGGTATCCTGGGAAATCCCGACTGGGGGCCACTGCACAGGCACAGTGACTTCCAGTCTTGTCCATCCTCTTCCGAGGCATTGTGGTGCTGTGCCCAGAGCTGGCATGTGCACCAGCCATCATTAGCCCAAAGGCGAAATAAGGCTCAGGAAGATTTTAGTCAGGGATACAGACCCCACTCTTGTCACAGCCCAAGCTGTCCCTGCCTGATACATCTGGTAAATGCTCCACACAGGCAGAGACTACACAGGGACTGGATGGGGGGAGGAGGAAGAGCAGGAAGAAAGTGAAAAATGGGAGAAAGTAGTGATCCAGTACAAGGAGGGGGGAATCAGGGCATGGCTCAGAGATGAGGGGAGGAAATTTCATATAGCCTTGATGGGGAGAGAGGATGAATAAGGAATCATCTCTTTTGCCTTTCCTGAAACCTGGCACTGCCTCCTTACCAGCCTGCCCCACTCCAGTCTCATTTACAGATACCCTCAATAACTTGCATGAGCCTGCTTCTTCACATAGGATTTCCTTTCCTCCTCTTGTTGTCTCCAGTCTTCTCTCCCTCCACTGGAGCCCATGGCTGCTCCCTTGCTGCCTGCTCTGTCCCCAGCTGAGTCACTTGTGCAGTCATTTGTGTGAGGCCATTGTCATTATCATGCCCTTCTCTACACATGCGTCTTCTTGGGATTCCCTAAATGCCTCTAAAAATCCAACAGTTCCTATTTAGGACTATTCCTCCTCTATTGTGAAAGCCCTAGCTCCAGCACATCCTTCCTCTTACCCCCTGAAAAACCTCTCATAAATGGCTTGCCTTGTGCACACATTTATGCCAGGAAACAGCCCTGGTACCATCCGCGCTGTGGTTTACAGGCAGCGATGATGCTGCTGAGCCAGTTGTCCCCTGGCTGTCAGGCCAGCTGGGCCAGCAGATGCCATGCCACAGCCTGAAAGCTGAGCATGGGGAGGGGGGCAGCCTGCCCCAGGGCACCCCACCACTTGCACTCCTTTCAACCCAGAGCAGGCTTCTCCATGCAACACTTGAAGCTTCAGTTGTTGACAAAGAGCAAAATGGAGCCAGAATCAAGGCCTGATCTGGTTTGTGACCAGGAAAGAAATCATCAGTATGATCCTTGGCACAGGTGAGGTCTGGGTATCCAACACTATGTCTGGCCAAGGTACAGGCTGGAACGAGGCTGGGTCCTTGCAGGTTGCTTGGATGCAGCCATCTGTTTTGGTGATGAGAGAGTTTGGCTGTACGGACACAAACTGAACCATGTCAGAGGGCCTCTGGGCCAGTGAACAGGGCTTTATTTCCTATCAAAAACATCTCCTCAGCATCAGGAAAACCTTCAGTGTAATCTACAAACTGCTGGAAGCAAGAAACACACAACAGCCTTTTCAGGAAATGAAATGGATATAGTATGACTCTTTGCAGATTACAAGCAGTTTTATTCCAGGATTGCGTCAGGGTAGTCTAAATGTGCTCCAAAAAAACCCCTGTGAGTGATTGTTGCACCACCAGTTTCATAGTCAGGATTTTATTACTTTCGGGTAAGTACTTTCTATGCTGTGGAAGGGAATTCTGCATCTCTGTGATGCCAAGCAATGGCTTAAGTTACATCATCTGTCAAAACGCTGTTGCTTCTCCTTGTTCCACTTCTGCATCCCTTCCCATGGTGTACACGGTCCCAGGTTAGACTGTCAGACTCTGGCAGACCCTGAACAGATCCCAACTGCCAGACACGTCAGGATTAAGTCAAACTTTAGGGTTTAGGTTGCTGAGACAGAAAAATGCTGAATGGACAGATCATGGTGTCTCTGAGAGGGTGGGCTTTGAAAGGGATTCTCTCAGGATGTGGAGTGAAAGCCAGATGGATTCCTGCTGGTGTTCTGAGCTTGGCATGAGAAGATTTCTTAAATAACAGGAGGTACTTGTAAACTTGGTGTGGCTAAACCCAACATCTATGCTTGAAATGGAACCCTGACAAGGAAACAGGATTAAATTAAGTCAACATATTTTTCATGTATCACCTGGAGGGAAATATTCATTCTCACTTAAAAACTGTTAAACTACATGGAGAAAGTGCAGAAACAACTAATATTGGACTACAGGTGGGAAAATCCCTCTTTCTGTGAGAGTTACTCTGCAACAACAAGCTTGGCTTTCTCTCTCTGAATACAGCCTGCTGTGTCTGAGCAGGGCTGGAAAGTGGGCAACACTCTTTTCCTCTCCAAATACTGTCTCCCTTCCCGGTAGGAACATGTGGCAGCTTCACCACTTCATCTTGGTTTGGTGGAGGATACTGTGAATGGTGAAGTGGCAAGGGCTGCTCATGACTAGGGGCTCTGTGGCTGTGAGGTTCAGGGAGCTTGAGCAGGCTCCAGAAAGACAGACAGACACATATGTGGAGGAGGACAGCAGCTCACACCCCTCTGCTTCATAGTTGATGGCAGGAGAAGTGTTAGCTTGAAGATTGCATATCTGGGAGAGTCAGGGAGCTTTGTCTTGTGCAAGAACATGTATTAAAAAGAGACACTCCCATTTTACTCTCAAAGTACCTAACTGAGCAGATGGAACATGCACCTCAGTGGGATATTGAGAAACAGTGAGTTGTTAGTTTGATGACTGTATAAAAACAATTCTTAGTTTATTCCCATCTGTGAGACTCAAGGGCCTGAAATGTTGGGTGCAACCTTTGTGAGCTCTTATAACTGAGAGCAATTTCCCAGGGCTCCAGGAGTGGACATGCTGTTGCTTACTGCCAGTCTAACAAGCAGCACAACATCCCACCAAGCCAGCATGGTGCCCAGCTGCTCCCCCCAGTTCCTTTCATCATCCTGCCTCCTATTAGGGCAGGTCAGCCCATGCTGAGCACCATGCTGCCCATATCCACTGACCACAAGCCCATGCCACTGTTACTTCTGTGCCATGGCAGCATGGGTTGGGGCTGACTCCTGGTTACTTGCAAGTATGAGAAAGGGAGAGGGTACTACTCTATTCGAAAAATAAGTAGGTTTCTTCCATGCCATTTCATTGTTCCAGTTCCTGATTCAGTTCCAGGAGCTTGTCACCCCTCAGCAGGGATGGTCCTGTGACAGAAACAAAGTCTCTTTATTTGCTAGGGGTCTATGGACCCTTCTGGGACCAGTCTCTGACTGAACTGCCTCATACGATTTTTCCTGCAGTAAGCTTTGAGGTGGTTCCATTTCATCCTACTTCCTCTGGGAGTTATCCTGCAGAAAAATGCTGTAGCTCTTTCCCTGACAGGTCCTTAAGATATATTATAACTATATTTCATACAAATGCAAAAGGGCTGGCAGCATTAAATTCAGATGGAGCCATTCGTCACCAGAGGTTAGCGAGGATGAATGTAATTTAACATCATGACAAAATTCTTCTCCTGTTTTTGCTGGAACCCCAAAGCTGTGTGTGAGAACATTTCAGACCAGAGATCCAGACCTTGCCAGCCCTGAGTAAGGGAGGACACACCCCTGGGGACATTGCTGGAAAGAAAGGCTGACACACGATGCTAGTCTGACAATTCTGGGGGTAGCTGTTTGCTAAAACTTGTGCACCTATTTTATTTTATGCTGATCAGGAAAGCTCTGAGCTGAGACCAGATGGTGCTGATTTGCTCAGGGTTATTGCTGGTCGAAACTAAACAGCGCTGTGCTCCATTCCCACAGACAGCTATTGAATGGGAGATGATTATCAGTTATTCATTGGTATTTCGGTGGAGTTCAGCTGGGACTGAAGCAACTCTGAGCTGGGCACTATTCACTTACAGACAAGGGGAGTTAGGGTTCTTCATCCCCAGAAACCTTAACCTGAAGTGAAAGCCCCAGATGCAGAGTGCCCTGACCTCAAGCTGTTATCAAATAGTTCTCTCTACTATTTCAAAACCCATTCCTCAGCAGTATAGTTTCCTCTTTTTTCCTCTCTAACAAGAGGAGATGATGTTGTATTACAGCAACTGCTGACCGGACTGTCTGAGAAGACACCCTCCAAGGCACTCCTGAGGCTGCTGCAGTTCTACTGCCGGGGCTGCTGGGAGTGGCTGCTTCTCTTTTCTGCATCAAAATACCCTCTATCATGTTATCATCCAATCTAGGACTCCTGCTCACATCTGAGAGATGTTTGATTTGGTAAAACATAGACTAAACTGCTTGTGGACGCTCTTGCCAATGTGGCCCATGGACAGCTGTTTTTCTCCTTACTGAGGGAAAGCAAGACTGCATGAGGTAGTGTTGGTAACAGAAACATCGCCCTGAAACAATTCTTGACCAGTTCACCATCCTTCTCAGAGTCTGCATTAAACACACTGATTCTGAACACTGTCGTGTAGCAAAGTTCAGAGGACCTCAGCACCTCCCACATGGCAGGTTTGGGGCAGGACTGGGTAATCCTTGGGGGTGGGGGAAAAGACCTGTTCACAAAGACAAAGTGTCTCTGGGGTCCTGGAGAGCAGAAGAAACAGAGCCACACTGCAACCCTCATTTAAGTCTGCAAAAGAAATAAGCAGAGTATAATCTCAAGGGGGTTTGTGAGGCCACATTGCTTTCTTTGGTAGCCTTGACCGCTTGAAGTACGTACCTGTTGTGTTTCAGTGCAAGACAACACACAAACAGGGAAATCCACTGATGGCAAATGTCAAGATGAAGAAAAGCTTAAAGTTCATGTAATGGTTACCATAATAATTTACACCCAATTGTAATTTATGATAACATTGTCTTGCTAACAATGTGACAGAGGCCAGTGATTCCCTTAAAATGGAGCTAAGTCATAGGATTGGATAAATAAAAGCCTATCTGCAACACTGATTGATTGCTTTGGACAATTCTACAATTTTCCCTGGGAAGTTTTATGGTCCAGAAGGATTTGGAAGTGCGTTCAGTTTGAATAAATTGTTTCAATTAGTAATTCAAGAACTGAGATTTCCAAATTGCGAAGACCAGGAAAACATCTTGGAGTGACAGGAGCTGTCAGACTTCAGTTCCAAGTATAAAACTCAAGCCTATCCCATAATTGTAACTGTGGCATAGCTGGGTATCAGGGCTGTGCCTCTCTGCACACCTGGTGTACTGAAGTCATTCATCCCCTGGGAAGTCCAGGAGGGCCTCAGTTTGTCATCAGCGCAGATGAGACAGGAGGGCTGCTTTGAGACAACAGACTGTCTTGAAAGCAGGTCTGAACTCCTTACCATGTCCATAATTAAGTAATTGACACAAAGGATCTCTCCAGATGGAAATTTTGGACAGTTCTACATATTCCCTCAGGTAGCTCCTGCTGCAGCTCATCTTCTTTGTATGCCTAAATATGTATATATTGATTAACATCCTTGGAGGAGTGTCCCTGAGATTCTCATGCCGTTCTGTTCTGTTCTGTTGCAGAAGGGATCAAGTTATACATAGATAAGGCATTTGCAGACAGTCAGTACAAACTGTTCCTGCAGATGCAAAAGTACTCTTGCAGAACAGTCTTTTGTACATAGTTAAGATACTTCGTATGTCACTGTCATGGACCAAACAGTCCAGAGTTGGGAAATTTTAGCTGAGTTTGTTTATTGCCAGGCCACACAAGCTTCCAATCCATGATTTGGCTATCAAGAAAAAGAACACAAACAGCTAGACAAACAGAAAACTCCATCCTCTCTCCTTCCCAGCTTCAACTTCCCTTATTTCTGCCACAGTTACAAACAGTCTGTCAATACTCTTCTAGGAACAGGATGGGCGGCGTGGGAAGTGGTGCAAGCAAAGGCTTTCTGCGGCCCTGTGTATATGTGTTTCTACCAGGCTGCATTGCATGATGCCTGACACTGTGTAATGGTTTCCACCATTCTGCACATCATGGCTCCTGCTCTTTTTGCAGTGCCCTCGCTCTGGCATGGTTCACTCGTGGGTGTTTTCACTGTAGGGTTTTCATTCCCTTCAGAGCAGGCTGGGTCCATTTTTGGCAGACGGCGGATCATGGGATCACCCCAGGCAGGTCTCCACTGCAGACCAATGCTACACTGTCTGTAACAACTGCCCATTGCAGCAGGTGCAGTAGCAGGGATCGATGGTGTGGGATCATGCAGGACTGCAACAGGCTTGCAACCCAGAACTTGTATGACCGTTTCAGCGGGGACTCCTTTTGGAATAGGGCAGTGAACAAACATGAGAGATTTGACACTCCATGTGAGATTTACCTTATGATAACATTTTTTTAAAAAGGTTGAGGTTTTTTATATACACATCAATGAGTGTCTATGCCACATTGGGCTGCACGAGAAAGAGGTATTAAAATATCTTTATAGCACTCCCTCTGAAAGATGCACAGCTCAGCAGCTTAGTGTATCCCCAAAAGCACGAATGTGAGGGTTAACTGCCTATCAGCACTGGGCTCACTTTAATTAGAAACTGTAGTAACCATCTTAGAAGTAGAGCCAAAGACTATCAGAGCTGAGTTTTTTGTTTCGACTGCCAAATGAAGGGAGTCTGAAAAGTGGCTGTCTGTCCGTCTCTCAGAAAGCATTGCAAAGGAGGAAACCTGACAGCCTGATGCTTGCCAAGTACTGTTCCTACTTTAGGATGAGTTTCAGCCCTATAATTGTCCTCTGTGTGTGTGTGTGTGTGTGTGTGTGTAAGGGGGAATCTGCTGAGATTGTGGAATGCAAGTCAAAGCCTAACCCACAGTCAGACTGTGTGAAGCTACTACCCTCTGTACACTTTGCATAAAGATCTGGGACCACTGAGGCATACAGGAAGTTGTCTCAAACAATTCCTCTGTGTACTCATACTCTGAGCTGGGAGAACAGTCTCCTCATACCACATAAGAGTTGCACAGGCCTGCTCCAGCTGTGTTCACTTTGGGAAAGGCTTAGGAGAGGTTTAAGCATGTTGGGGCAGCCAGCAGAGCCGGTGCATTTGGGTGGCTGACCGGGAGGTTTCATGCTTGATTGTTTTTCGCACTGATGCTCCTATAGCTGAAGGTACAATGATTGCTAAAATTCAATCACTTCATTGATCTAAATAATTTCTGACAGCTTTATTTGTACCTATCTAAATTTATAAAGAAAAATGTCATCTATGGTAATGGTTAAAAAGTCCTCAAATACCCTCAGATATTGCTGTCCTTAATGAGCGCGCTGTGAAATCTAAAGATTCTCTTCAAAATATGCTTCTAAATGAAGAAAGGCATGGCAGCTTCTCAGGGAGTGCTGCTTGCAGTGGCCAAGTACATAATTTTAATGCTGATCCCTAATCCTACTTTGAGTAAATCAAAAGTGGAAATAAAATTGTACTATTACACAATTGCCAAGCTAGTCAATTCTGCTGTCAGCAGATGCGGTGCCTGAAGATCCCCTTAATCACAGACATGGTCTGAGTGATACACCCCAGGATAAAAGAACAGAAACCAATGTGAAAGTGAAACATCAGCAAATACTTCATGTAAAAAGAAGTTACACAGTGTGCAAGAGGGTCTGAGTCACAGTTCCATTATACTGTAGTTAGGTGTTGCGGACTGTGAAAATGTCGCCATTAGTACAAGTTCTGCCCCTCATCAGGCAGGAATAACACATGTAGCTCAGTTAACCTGCCATGTACTGCAGTTTTTCTTTACTATTATGGTGATAGTATCTCCATGGAATTCCTGTGTGGCATTTATCTCAGGAATCAATAGGTGAACAAATACACATTAATTTATAGAAAATTAAAAATATATATTTAAAAATATCTAAATATATATATTTATTATAGAGAGTTCACGACTCCAGACAGTTGCAAACTTCTACAAGCAAACCACAAAGATTTCCCAGAGGGACTCGCAAATTATTGATGTTTACCCCAAGATAGTTACTGCCACTCCATGTGTGTCTTTCATCTGCCAGATACAGTGAATTGAGATAGTCTGCCAAATGATGAATGTCTGTTTTCTCAAATTCCTTTTAAGATGCTCAACCTTTAACGGTTCTTCTCGGACACCAGATGAAAGCAGCATTAAGCCACTCAACAGCTGAGTTTTGCTGCATATATTCTCACAAGGCCAAGAGAATGAAGATTCCTTGAGGACATATGAAGGTGATCTCTGACAATGCATTCTCAGCTGGCAGGAGCTCCGGCACATAATAAATACCTGGAAGAAATCCAACGATTTTGGAGACAGTCATATAAAGACTCATCTGATTCAGAATTCCTGTGCAAATGTTGATAGGAAAAATGGCATCAGATAATTTTAAATACAGACTGTCTTCCTCATTCCTTATGTGCTCCCTTTCTTTTATTTTTCTCCTTTTTTTTTTGGCTCTGAAGTCCCTGATCACATTTTCATTGCACATGATTATGTATGTAAAAACCTGGAAACTGAAGGGTTGTTTAACTTCAGAGTATGCATATGGACTACGCTGAAGTACATGTGAGTTACTATATTCCCCCTGAAAGCCTTGGAAACAGCAAAGGGCGATATGTTACTGGAACTTGTGAAAGGCTGCAGCTGTCTATTTAATTAGTCTGAGATTGCATTTTTCCAGAGTCAGTGGAGTTAAGTGAGCTGTGGACTGCTAGGTGATGAGGCTGTCATACCATTGCTTCAAGGGATTTGAACCTCTGCAGTCTCAGAGGAATTAAAGCATTTTCAAGGCTGCGTATGAGCAATGTCCTGTTATAAAAGAACACTTATCACTAGTGTAGGTGGAGCCCTGATCTCCATCATCCCTAAAAAAGCATAATTTTAAGACATTGAGTGTCTAACCTTATGTAGATACTTCTTTTCTTAGTATCTGATGAATACAAGTACCATGTACAGATTGATTGTAGTCCTGTTGTAAGACATGTGCTGCAGAAGATCTGGCTCAAATTTTGGTTGCTAATTTCCACACCACAGAGTGAGTTATCTGTAGTTCAAAGTCAGTTCCAAACAATACCAGGTCTCTCAGTGTTTGTTTTGGGTTTGGGGGGGGAAGGTGGCAGCTACAGGGATGGCTTCTATGAGAAGCTCCTAGAAGCTTCCCACATGTCTGACAGAGTCACTACCAGCCAGCTCCATGACAAGGGCAAGGCCAAGCCCACCAGCCACATCAGTAGTGCCTCTGGGATAACAGAGTTAAGAAGGAAAAGGGGGAAAAAAAAAAAAAAGCAAAGCAGCAGGAGTTTCTACAGCCAGAGCGAGAAGATGTGAGAAGCTCAACTGTCACCAAGGTCAGCGAAGAAGGAGGGGGAGGAGGTGCTCTGTGTGCTGGAGCAGATTCCCCTGCAGCCCATGGAAAAAACGATGAGGCAGGCTGTCCCTCTGCAGCCCATGGAGGTTGACGGGGGAGCAGGTATCTACCTGCAGCCCGTGGAGGATCCCATGCCAGAGGAGGTGGATTCCCAAAGGAGGCTGAGACACCATGGGAAACCCGAGCTGTAGCTAGCTCCTGGCAGGACCTGTGTCCCTGTGAAGAGAGGAGCCCACCGTGGAACAGGTTTGCTGGGGGGACTTGTGATCCTGTGGGGAATCCATGCTGGAACAGTCTAGTCCTGAAGGTCTGCACCCTGTGGAAGGACCCATGCTGGTTGTTGGTGAAGAACTACAGCCTGTGGGAAAGACTCATGTTAGTTTGTGTGACTGTCTCCCATGGGAGGACCCCACACTGGAGCAGAGGAAGAGCATGAGAAGTCCTCCCCTGAGGAAGAAGGAGCCACAGTATTGTGGAAAACAAACATACACACATTCCTCTTTGGGTATGTCTGCAGTACATATTTACCACATGTCCTGGAGCGAACTACTGGGCTCAAACTGCTGCTGTCAAATTGGTATGCCTCACTGGCAGTTAGAGGGAGACTGTGGTTATTACTTTGGTCTGGAACACTATCCAGACTGGGCTTGTCTCCACTGCACAGCGGCTCAAGAGTCCTTCCATGAACATTGCACCCAAATGGTGTGGACTTCAGGTCAGAAGGCCCAGACTTGGCAGTAGCCAGTGTCTCTCCACCTGAGAGCCTTGTGGATAAAACATGCCTATCAATCCCTGCAGATTCCTGAAAATACACAATACAATGTACCGCTCATATCTGCTCCCTGCAGTGCCCTCAACAGACGTCCTCATTTTCAGTAGTGGAGTGAGAAGCCTCAGAGAGACTTGTTCATTTGTTGCTTGTGTTGTAACAGGATTAGGCCACTGAGAAACAAGGCTCTTTCAACACATTCAGCTCAGTAGCATCCTATCTCCTATGTGATCACAGAGAGGAGTTGAGCAAGCACAGGCAAGGAGAGGGAAGAGTCAGTTTATGCACAATATATGAAGGATGCCATGGTAAATGCCCTTCTCTGCTGGGACTTTATAATCAGCTCTAATTAGTGAGAGAACTGAGCACTTCTTGGGGATTCAGGTAGTCCTTTAGGAAAGTGGATAATGCTTTTGAGTACAGAGACTAAACCCTTCTCATGCTTGCTGTTCACACACTGTATGCTATGCTGTGACCCATCCAGACCAAGAAGTGGTCTGGTCCAGTATGTTTCTGAGCACTTTAACCAACCCTTATTGGCAGTCAAGCAGGGATTTGGCTTTTACAAAGACAGGATGCTATTTGAGGATTGAAGACTAATCATGAGTGACAGGATACACCTGATGAAGCAGGGCAAAAGGCTGGCCATCCTGGTAAGAAGGGCTTTAAACCAGAAAGACTGGGAAATTGAGGTTAGGGCACACAGTTAGGTAAGGAAAGGTAGGTTGGTAGCTGAAAGCAAATTATGTGAGTGGGAACAAGAGATGCCAGGAATGATAAAACAGGGCAAAAGGATACCCATCTCAAATGTATTTCCGCAGCCTGAAAAACAAGCATGAAGACCTAGAGCATCACATGCAGAACTGCAACATCACTGGAACATCTGAGGTGTGGTGGTACAGCTTGCATGAGAACAGTAACGCAAGGGATGGATAGAAACTCTTAAGAAATGACAGGGGGAAGGAGGGCAAGAGAGTTGTCCCGTTGTCCTTTATGTGAAGAGGCAGGTTGGATGTATGGAGCTCTCCTATGGAACAGATGACATGGTAGTAGAGAGTTTGTGGGTCAAGATCAGAAGATAGGCCAGTAAAGACCATATTCTGAGGGGACATTGAACCTGGACTTTGACCACCCGATCAAGGTGAGAAAGTAGACAAAGTCTTCTGCTAATATGGAAGTCTCTAAATCATAGGCTTCTCAGCAGTTTTGGGGTGTTTCAGCCTCTCTGACATCAGCTGGAAGGGCCACACAGTGCCATGTAAGCAATACAGGAGAATTTTGGAGGATGCCACGGATAAATTCTTTACACAGAAACTTGAATGGCCTGAACATGGGTGACATAGAGATGGATCTGATATTCACAAAGAAGGAAGGATTATTTGTGGATGTGATTATCAGTGGCACCCTTGGCTGTTGTGACCATGAAGTAGTGGGGCTCAAGATCCTGAAGGAAGTGAGGTAGGTATATAGGACAGTAGAGACCCTGAATTTTAAGAGATCAAAATGGCTTTTTCTGGCAACTGACAAGTAGAATCCCATGGGAAACAGCTCTGAAGTGTAAAGTAGCCCAGGAAAGCTGCCAAGTCCTTAAGTCTAGCATCCTCCAAGCACAAGTGCAATATGCAGGATGTCAAGTAAACTTACCAGGAGATTGGATGGTTTAAATAGGGAATTTTTTTTTAGCAAGAATAAATCACAATTGAGGAATTTAGAAAGATTGTGCAGACAAAGGGATGGCATTAGGAAAGCCAAATTCAAGCAGAGCTGAAACTTGTAAAAGGTGTAAAGGGTAATAAGAAGGGTTTCTACCACTATATGCATGTAGGAGGCTGAACAAAGAAAATATGGGATGGCTGCTTAATGGGGTAGGCTTTTTAGTGACAGTGGACACAGGAGGAGTTGAGGTACCTAGTTCTGCTTTTGCCTCAGCCTTCACTTACAAGGTCTCTTGGGCATCTCAGCTGAAAAGCAGGATTCAAGAACTATCAGCAATCAAGTCAGGGATGATTTGTTAGAACTCGATCCATTGCAGTTCAAGGAACCAGCCAGGCTGCACCTGATAGTGCTGAGAGAACTGACTTATACAATAGTGAGGCCAATCTAATTTTTTAAAGGTTGGAGAAAGTCCCCAGTGAGTGGACAAAGGCAAATTTTACACCCATCTTCAAAAATGGCATGGTCAGCCTCACTACTGAGGCTTCTTGGAGCACATTTCTGGGCATAAAAAGGAGAAGAAGGTGAATTGGAACAGTCAGCATGATTTTTACAAAGGGGAAATCACCTCTAATTGATCTGATTGCCTTCTATGATAAAATGACTAGATTTATGGTGAGAGGAGAGAAGTGGATACCCCTCACTTTGAGTTTAGCAAGGTTTTTGACATGCTGTCTCACAATAATCTTGTATCAATGTTGGGATGTTACAATCTGGATAGCTGGACAGCCTAATGGAAAAAGCTGGTTGGATGGTTCAGCTTAACAGTTAACAGGCAGGACGACAACTGGAGGCAAGTAACAAGTGGTGTACTGCAGGGGTCTATCACCGGACATACCCTGTTCATTGACTTCACCAGTCTCCTGAATGAGGCATTCTCATAGAGTTTTCTGATGACACCAAATTGACAGGGTGGGAGGGAAAACCAGGCCATATGCTCAAGGGCATAGCAGTCAGTCAGAGGGACCTAAGCGGCTTGGGGGAATGGACTAGCAAGAACCCTCTTAAAATCCATGAAGACACATGCAAAGCCTTACACCTGCAACAGGAGAACCCTCTGCAACTATACGGGTTGGGCACTGGCTAGAGAGCAATTTTGCTGAACAAGACCTGGAGGCTGGGATGTAACAGGCTGCCCGGGGGGGTGGTTGAGTCACCATCCCCGGATGTGTTTAAAAGACGGGTAGATGAGGTACTTATAGACATGGTTTAGCATAGGACAGGAACGGTTGGACTCAATGACCTTAAAGGTCTTTTCCAACCTTGTGATTCTGTGGTTCTGGCAGACAGCAAGCTGAACATGAGGCAACAGTGTCCCCCAGCAGGAAAGACAGGCAGCCTCCAGGGTTGTACTAACAGCAGCAGCACAAGTAGAATGAGCGAGGTGATTCTATCATTAGGCCATGTCTAAAATACCACATCCAGTTTGGGGCTCTCCAGTAGAAAGACAGGTGTTGATCAACTGGAATAAGTTCAGTGGAGGTTCAGGATGATCAAGGGGCTGCTGCACATACTCCATGAGGAGAGGCTGGGCTTCTATAGCCTGGTGATTGTTTTGAGTGATCCTTAGCAAAAGAGAAAAAGTTAGCACGCATGAATTGAAATGAGAGGTTATATCAGATTGGATACTGAGAAAAACTTTTTCACCATGAGAACAATCAAGCATTAGAACAGATTGTCCAGAGGTTATGGAACCTCCATCCTCCAAGGTTTTCAAGACTCAACTGGATAAAGACCCAAGCAAGACAGTCTGATCCCATAGATGAATCTGACACTTCCTGAGGTCCCTTCTAATCTGAATTATTCTATGATTTTCTAAACTTCATGGAGTTCTCATTTCTGTTGCAGTTTGCCTCTGTGCCCCATTCCCAGTGGGCCTGGTGACTCACCACAGATTCCATCTTCAGGTAGGAACCAGAAGAGTTAGTTCTCATAAGTTTTAGTAGAAGTTATCTCCAATGTACACTGGTCTCATGCTGACTTAGTATTCTCTGTGCATCCTGGGACCCATTTACATGAAGAATTAAGAGGTTCCTATCTTGCTTTATGAGAAAGCACCTATTTCTTCCAGCCTTTCACCCTTCTTTTAGCATACAACCGGAATGGTTCTGCTGATGGCTGCCTGGACAGTTGGGAATGCCAATGTGGCCTAACAACAGGTAGATATTTTCCAAGGCTAGTAGAAAATGGAGAAAGGACACTGTAGCCCAGAAGTTCTGGGAATGGAAAAAGGGGGCTGTGGAGAAGACAGCACTGCACTGATTTTTTTCCCATGTAAGGAAATCAATGTAACTGCAATAGTACTGTGACAGTAATACCATGACACCAGTGGCAGGAAATGAAAGCAGATCTGTTCAGAGCAATGTTTCCTCCCAGAACTGCAATCACAATGTACACAACCAACACAGTTATTACAGCTTGGTCTTAACCAGAATGACTGATGTGATACAGCTAGTTCCTGTATCTAAGTCCTCTCCAGCTGACGCCAAACAAGGGAAACTTCTGTTTAACAAACCCAATACGCTCTACTGTTTGTAGGTGATCTACAGCTTTGGAAAATGCTTGCATTGACTTGTTCCCCCTTCTTCCTTCTCTTAAGGTTGGAGGAACAGTACAAAGTAATGCAGTCACAAATGTTATGCTTCTGGGTAGCCAAGAACCATGGCATGTGGACCAAGGAATGGAAGCTGTTTCCTGATTCCACTGGATGGGCTTCACCTAGGTCACTGTTCTTGTCCTTGGATGAGAATGACAAGACAGTACCCAAGGTTTCCTCTACCATGACAGGATTTACATGAAGGCCAAACTACATATGGCACCATGAATTCTTAGACAAAGCTTTCCCCTTGATCATCTTAAGTGAGATTATTTTTGACAAGACCTTGACCATAGCCTTCTTGCCTTAAATCTTGAACCAATATGCTGCTAGTAATTATCCCCTTCCAACACTACTGCTAGAAAAATCTTCCTGGCAACAAATCCAGACACACACCCCCCTCTTTCAGCATAGAACAATGTAATTTCTAGACACGCCATGTCCTCCTTCTATAGGAGGATGAAGGCTGGGATATCTACCCAGTAAAAGAGAAAAAAAACAAAAAGTAAAGCCTTAAATTTAAACTGGATTTTAAAAAAGCAGTGAAGATAGGAAAAAGAACAGCAAAATCCCCAGATGGAATAGCAAAAAGCAAAACACAATGCCCATGCCAATAGGCCCTGGCAGCCAGCTGCTGAGTGGAGAGCATCTTTGAGGTACAACACAGGTCATGGAAGAACACAAACTAAGTGGAGTGATCAGAGAATGAGGTACACACAGTGATGAAGGCACCACAAAAAATACTATATGACTACATGGAATTGAAAATTCAAGGGCTAAACACAATTAAATGCTGTAAACTGTTCTGTAATCCAGAGCCTGGAACAAAGTCTTTCCCTAAAAATATCCCAGTGGACATTTAAAAAATGGTTACAAATTTGTATGCCTTAACATCCCAATTTATTAAGTGAAAAGTTGATATATACTTGATATATTTCATAGGCTTCATTGCTTCGATTTTCAAAGGACTCTAAGATCTTAGGAGGGTAGACTGGTACAGAAGTATAAAACATATTCTTTTTGATTACCATCTTATTGATCAAAATTTCTCATATATTCAGAAATTCTCCGTGAATTGAAGTGACTTTTCAAAACCACATAGCAGTGTTTGACTACACATGAAAAATAACCTGAAGACCTTTGTTCCAATTAAGCTGAAGAGATGGAAAATTTATTCAGAATCTTGGATTAATATTCTTACTTTAAAGAAAATAAAAATCTACGATAATAAGAACACAAAAACCCACAGAATATAAATTCTTCCCATCTCACATCTCTTTGGGCTTCTGATCTGGCTACAGCGGAGACAGAAAAATGTAAAATTTTTGTTCTTGGAGAAATAACCTATTAAAAACATCTCTGTGAGGTACATAAAAAGGCATGTTACATATATACCAGGGGATGTACATAATCAACCCTTCATTAAAGAAAGGTATTTTTCAAAATCTAACTGCATTGATAACATTAGCAAAACCTTCCAGACATTTCTATGAGCCAATATAATGATGTGGACATATTTTATTTCATTCTATAATGCAAGCCCCTCTGCTAATGGCATAAATCATCTGCGGATGATAGATTCATAGAATCTCCTGAGTTGGAAGGGACCCAGAAGGATCATCAAGTCCAACTCCTGACTCCACACTGGGCCAGACAAGTCAGAGCATGGGACTGAGTGCATCGTCCAGACCCTTCTCAAACTCAGTCAAGCTCAGTGCTGTAACCACTTCGCTGGGGAGCCTCTTCCAGTGCCCAACCACCCCCTCAGTAAAGAACCTCTTCCTAATATCCAACCTAAACATCCCCTGTTGCACTACAGTCCATTTTAATAAGAAAATATACCTTTTATCTAGTCCACTGGCTAGTCCAAAGAAGATAAGAATCTACTACTGCTCCAAATGGTGCTTTTAATATTGAGAAACCCAGTCCTCGTGAGCTTAATCAGATTACATGTGACAGGCTTGATATTGATCGGATATACAGTCACTCTCATGTGGCATACAACAGTTTCATTCATTATCTGAAAATCTGGTTTTATTCAATATGTTAGAATACACATGCTAATGGTACAGATCTTTATTGATCTTTGAAAGATTTAATTGTTACAATTTAACAAAACTGGGCATCAGAAAAAAAGACATTTTGAAGTGTTTTGCTGATGAAGCCTTTTGCCTTCATTGATGACCCATCTTTATTTAGTGCTTTAACAGAGAGCAGGGAGCCCATCAACCCTCCAGCCACTGGGTCCAAAGCTTCCAGGTGCATTCACTCTCCCAAGTGCTTCCAGTCTCCTGCTAGGGCTCCAGGCACATCGTCCATGTTGTGCACTGCAGCTGAACCAGATGTCTTGAAGCCAAGCTCCCTGCCTCAATTTCAACATTTTCCAAGACCTTTTTAAACAAAATGTATTTATCTTAAAACAACTATTAACAAATCCTTCCACATGAAAGATGGACCTTTCTACCTTTGTTTTTAATATAATGAATTTTCATCACACACAGAAGTTTCCCACAGGGCAGATGGTTCTTTTTTCAACCACCTCTGCTCCTAATTTTTTTCATGTAATTATCATTCTGATATGACAGTAAGGCAGAAAGGTACAACCATTCTCATGTTCAGGAGAGGAATAGGCTTGCCAACTGGTAAAGAGGACCTCAAACAAGACACATTGGGGAATGGTGGTAACATTTTGCAGTTACGCAAGGGAGGTCAGGGTGGTAAGTATGTGAGACAAGGTGACAGGAGCAAGAGAGTCCTTGTGAAGATTAAGTTGATGTAAAGGTGACAGCTCACATGCAGCCAGAGAAAAAGGAGCAGCTAGAGCTCTGCGTCTGGATATACAGCTATGACATCACTGGAATCACTGAGACGTTATGAGATCAGTCATACTAACAGTGCTCTGGGATGTCTGCATGGATGGGTGGATGGATGGACGGACGGACGGACGGACGGACGGACAGACAAACAGATGGGACAGACAAAGGTTCTCAAAATACTAAAACATTGCCCAAGCACTCGGGAATGATGTCAGGAAAGCTAAAGCTCGGCTAGAGTTGAAACCTGCAAATGACATCAGAGACAACTGCTATATTAGTATTAAAATAAACAAACAAATGTGGGGCTGCTGTGAATGGGATGGATGATTTAGTGACAGTGGGCACAGGTAAGACTGAGGTACTCAATGCTTCCTTCAGTCTGCATTGGCAAGGTCTCCTGGGCTGTCGTGCTGGGATAGGGATGTAAAGAACTATTTTCTCCTTGGAAGAGGACTAAGGCAAGTGTCTCTTGAGAAATTCTTGATGCAACCAATGTCACCAGATCACACATGCCCTATGAGCTGAGCCTGAGCTTCTTTAACCTGGAGAAGGGTTTACAGAGCACCAAATACCAGCCTTTCAATGCCTACAAGGGGGTTGAACAAAGGAGTTTCTATATGGATATAAGGGAGGGGGAAAATCACAATGCTTAATCATAATTAACCATTGGAACAAGTTGTCCAGAGACACTGGAGAACCTCTATCCTTGGAGATTTTCAAGATCTGACACAACAAACCCCTGAACAATATGTTCTGTATCCCTTATCAATCTGCCTTGAGCAGCAGGCCAGATTAGGGATCTTCCAAGGTCTTTCAACCTGAATGGCTCTATGAATTATTACAGAGTTTAGTTATCTGAGGTCCAACAGGAAATGGCAGAGGAAGAAATAGGCCTAGGACTTGCCAAGATTTCAACTCATCTATTGCCCTTCCTCATGCATCCCCTCTCTCAACAGCTCAAAAAGAACATGATGGAGACCATCCATACACCATTGCATCCAGGAAAATTCTTTAATTCCTGAATCTGGAACCATACCACCTCCTGGCTGCAGCTGGAGCTCTCATGTAATCTTTGTGAGACTGGAACTTTATAGCTACCCTCCTTGCCCTTGTGCACCACAAAAATAACCTCAGGTATATCTCTTTGAAAGCTTATATGCTAGAAGAGATGCTAGCCTGGAAAACCAACAGCTAGAACACCAGCAAACCACAGCGTGACTCAACACATAAATCAGACTATAACTTCGCTGTTGATTTCCTCATCTAGTGGCATGCCTGAGAACCTCTCCAGAGCCATGGCTCCAAGGAAGGGTAAGAAAGATTATTCCAGCATGCTTACATAAACAAGGATGAGTGACCATTTCTTTTACATATATATTTTCTCTGTTGTCTCCTGGATTGTTTATTTTCAATCTTTATTTTCACTCCCACTCTTTTCCATTGCTCCATGCTAGTGAGTTGACCCTCACTGTCCTCTGAATATTTCCCATTGGGAGGAAAAGTTTTGATTCCAGTATTTCAGCATCAAATAGAAAACTTTCTTGAGCTACACACTCAGATATTCCCCCTCAAATTTCCAGTGTTGCATTTCCATTCTCTCTGTAAAAGAGACCTTTGGGATTAATAAATATTGCACAACATTTATCAGTTAATTGTTATGCAAATACTAAAAATCTTCAAAATTTAAAATTTTTAAATTGGAATCAAGTTATTATCAAATGGCAGATCTTTGTGACAGTTAGGTGACTGGATAATACATAAACAGTAATAAAGTGACATAGAAATAAATCTTATTAAAAGGAATATGGATTAATTTCCATATTAATCCATACATCCACTGCTATGATCAGATATATAAAAAAAAGAAAAAACCAGTATGTAAAACATAGGAGGAGGTATCTGCAGAGATACATCAGACACATCAGATACCTTCTGCCTCCCCAAGAAGAAAGACACCACTGCCAGAAGCAGGAAAACAGGTGCTTTAGATTGAAAGACAGGAAGAATGAGAAAATGAAAACATAAGGGAGGGACTGGTTCAAGATAGTAAAATTCACAGAGACAATGGAAAGTTTCGCATTTCCTTTGACACCAAAGATTATTACACGCCAACCATTCACCTCATTGGGTTCATTGGTCCATGAATTTCTCAAGACATTTGTGGAATGATTATTACTTGTTACCCAGTCAGCTAAATGATGGATTATTATTTTTTTCCTAAAAACTTATCTTATTTCCATTTTTTAAAAAGCGATATTGCTAGAGAGGTGATTATCATTCCATGCCAAGCAGTAACTTCAGTGCCCTTTTGACACATAAATCCTACCTCTAAAAATTAGCAAGCTAAACTCTCACTCCTGTTTCTACTAACTTTGACACCTCAGAATCAAATTTACAGAGTGAGAATGATAAAAGGCCTCTTGCTAATGACCCCAGAAGAAGGACTAGTTATAAACTAGTGTGAATTTCAGGGGTGTGTTTTAATTATTTGGTTCATTTCTTGAGAGCACTGAGGAAGAAATGAGACTGTAGTCAGGAACTGAATACAGGGAGCGTGGCAAACAAGGAGAATAACTGGCAAGATAACACTGTGTGCAGGGGGCCATGCTGTAATTCAGTTCCTGCAACTTATCAGATTGACAAACTCTCCAAATGTCAACGAGTGAAAGGGAAAAGCCAGACTCTAAAGGTATCTGTTGGGTAGGTGCATTCCGAATCAAATAGCTCAAACTGGGATCCCACATTGATTCCTGATGCAGCACAAGCTGTTACACAGCATGCCTGCCATCTCTCTTCCTTCTAGGCTCAGGCAGCTTTTCCTTCCACTTCTCAGCACTTCTTGTAGCACCTCATAATTTGAGGTAATGTGCTGCTTTAATTTATGCATCAGTCTGATCTGTATTGAAATTGATGCATAAAGTTCACCCCCCTCTCCTCCTGCCACAGTAGGCTCCAATCTCCAATCTTCATTTCATGTTTAATTATAAAGCCCTAAATTAAAATTAGGACAAAGTTGAGTAAAGTAGAATTTAACAGAAGGAAAAGACCTAAATCCAAAGATACCATTCACAAAAAACTCTGTATAACGTAGTGGGAGCCTATGTGTATAGCCCAAAGACTTTCCTGTGTTTGCTGCCATGCATGCTCACAGCCTGACTGCTTCAGTGCTCACCTCTCGTCACCCCGTCAGCATGCACAGACCACATCCCTCTGCTTACATCCACAGAGCATTTCTAGGCCATGCTTCATGCACACTAATGGGATTAAGCTCTTCACAAAATGCAGCTGCAATCTCTTTCCATGTGGTGAGCGAGAGCAGAAAAATGCCCACACCTCAGAGCAGCAGCACCGCAGAAAGGGGCTGTGTGGATGTTCCCAGCTGGTGCCCTCCAGCACAGCTCCCGGACCAGCTGGCTACGGGCAAGCCTAGGCTGCAAGCCAAACTGCTCAGGGTTATCTATTGTGGAGAGAACTGAAGATGGATTGGGTCTGAAGGAGAGCAGAAGAAACCCACATCACATCTATAACAGTAAGGAGTGTGGGGAACTGCTCTAGGAGGGTGTGTGCTGCTCCAGTGACTGTAAATCAGTCAAGAGAGATCTCAGGAAGCAAAGTGCTCTAGGCACAGTGCAAATACTGTGTAAGACTCTTTTTTAAAAAATAACTTTTTTTCTGAGATTATTTCTATTTGGGACATCAAAAAGAAGTATCTCCAGCACACACTCACTAATTCATCACTTCTGCAATTATTCCTCAAACGTGATGACTTTAATCCCACTCAAGTCAATAAACTGCTAACATCCTACATTTAAACACCTGCGGTAGTTTTTGCTGAACATGGACTTTGGCTAATATTCTAAGTCCATCTCTTTTTTCCTTCTTTGTTACCTTAAGAACAATGAAATACAAATTCAAACACATATTTCCATGAAGATTTCCCCATTTTCAAAGGTGTTCTAGACCATTCTGCTTTCCAGCTCAGCGCAGGAGAAGCACAAGCCATGGCAGTCCCGCAGCAGTTTGGACACAGCAGCACTGAGCAAGCAGAAGCGATCCTGCATCTGTATGCAGGGCTTTCTCACCTCAGCTAGGATGACTTAGCAGAACAGCCCTGCATCCTTACGCAGCAGCACATCTCCAGCAACAGTTACACATACCCTCACTGACTGACTGAAATGGTCTTAATTGGTGTCCTAGTCAAACTGTAATCTGTGATGAACTGTTATGAATATGGACAATGCTTCGAGCTCTGTCCTGATCCCTCTATAACCTAAATAGTCACACTCCTCAGGAACAGCAGGAACAAGGTCTTTGCCTGATAAACCTCCCAGTTCCCTTTTATAAAGGGCACAAAGGAAAAATAATGCATTTCTTTAAACCTGTAGTGCAATAAATTCTGTAGCCTTGTGATATTTTTTGCCCGAAAACTGTCTGTTCCGTACAGCTTGCCCTCCATACCATTCTTTCAGAGAACATAAATAAATTATTCCTTTTTTCCTCTCTTTAAAGAAACAACATACGGGATCCTGAGCATACCAAAGTCAGCAGCAGCTCAGAGCGCTCGCTGCAGCAGCACTGCGTGTTACAGGATCAAGCCTAAGTAGAAAGTGTCAGAGCATGTTAACACAACCCCAGAGAAAAGACAGTTGAAGCCTGAAGTTCATGTGAGGAGACGGGTTGATATCGTAAGCTGTGAAACTCCTCTAACTGATGGGCTGTAGTAGAATGCCGAATGTCTGGTCCTCTACTGTTTCCTACAAACATGTTGATTTATCTTGGTTCGCTTCAGGTATTCTCTGGAAAAATCTGCATGAACATACAGGAACCGGGGCATCACTAAATATGTAAAATGTTTCATGTTGTCCACACAGTGAAAATAGAAATTCTGAACAATCGGTTTTTCTAGGGGGTTCAAGGTTTTTTGTTTCTTCCTGGGTAAGTAGAAATCAAAATGAGAGAAATACAACCTTCAGCTTGCTGGGATGGACATTGAGACCCGGATCATCAGAAAGTCCTCTTCTGTCTTTCCAAACTGCACAACTGTTGTTTGGTCCTCAGACGTAACTGTGGCAGGTTCGTTGAACTTTTTCGGCTAATTGGATGGTGTAGCGGGTGTTGTCTTGTATTTTTACCTACACACACAACTGTACATCTCTCTCTTGTGTTTGAATACATACCGTGTGTTGTGGAATACACAACAAAAATCCATCAGTTTAGCTTCAGGTGTCTCATCCTTCCACCACACAGTCATGCCCCTCAGACACCACAGGTGCTGTTGTTTCTGTGTTCCTGCAGAAGCTCTAGTTTAAATCAGTCCCCACTGTATCAGGTGATGGACACAGAACTAGAAATGGTCTCAGCTCCAGAGGACTCACTCTTAATTATTTTACTCCAAAGCAGTAAAAACTGATTAAGATACAAAAACTATTCTAGATAAACAGGAGCGAAATCTACATACTACGTCCTAACATCACAAAGTCTCCATTGGCCAAACACTGCTGAAGAAACTACAAGTACTCCTGAATCCTAAATTTATTGGAAATATTTCACTCCTATGCATTCATTACGATGAACTCTATTTGCCCAAGCTGAGCCTCAGAGCACTCTAATGAAGTGAAGGAAATTTGGTTTGGGAGGCAAATAAAAGACTTGGTGCTTACTTAATTTAAAAGAAAAAGCAATATGGGGGGGTTTGATGCTTGGGAACCTTGACATGAATAAGCAGAGGTGATGCAGTCTAACACAACATGAGCTCCCTTCTTGCACTGTCCCCCACACTCCACAGCCACCACTTAACTGGCTGCAGAGAGTTATTTCAGTTGCACATTAACTGGGCCTTGGACATATTCTGTATAGCTCAGGGGTTATTAATACAAAGTTTATTCGCTCAGTTACAGCGCTGCACAAACAAGATTAAACAGCTTTCGGTGTTGGTTCTGAACTGGAAGCACTTTAACCATTTTTATATGATCTGGAACATGAAGAATAAACTCTAGTGACCTCAGGCAGATCCACTCACTGTGCCCCTGGACCACAGTACAAACCAGGAGAACTTAAAGTGCAACACCAGCACCTTTAACTTCATGAAGCCACGTTCGTTTCAGCAAGTTACTGCTCAAGGAGGTCTTTCGAGTCAAGTTGGCACTAGACATGCACTGAAATATCCACGCACAACACTTCCCTGTCATCCAGCTCCTAAGGAATCTTAAGCATTAAAACAATGGAGAGCGGATCCAGGTGTGTGACTCTGTGTGGAAGGAGCCTCAGGACTCGGTCAAAGCTGGATCCACGGTGACTATGCAGAAACAGTCAGGCATCTCTGTAACACAGGAAACTTTGAGGTGTCCTGCGGCAATCATCCATCTGTGTAAATGCATTTTCAAGTTATGTCAGCTTCACATTACTCTGAACAATGAAGCAATTGAACTTTTGTTACTCTTTGGAGAACCTGCAAAAACCTCAGGACTGGTTATGCAATGCACGTCAAGCAACAAAAATTTATGTGCCATAGTCATAATCTGAAATTCACCTCTTCCAAAAATCAAGGAAAGAAGTCTCACAGCATGTCTGGAAAACTAGTAATCCAATTCCCAGCAGAAATACATGAAATGACTTCCTAAGAGAAGACTTAGTCTTGCTGTGACTCACACTCAGAAGCTCAAAACCTGACAAACATTTGAAGGTTACCTGTGCTGAGCTGTGAATCTTCTGACCCAGGTCCTGCAGTCTTATAAACACCTCTCGGTAACTGGAGCTCAGATAAGAGATGCTACGCCATGGACTGAACATGAACTTCAGCAGGCAGGCCTTCAAGCAGCATTTCAACAGAACATCGAGGATTTTTATATGTATACCCATGAACAGACAAAAGATCTAAATATCAAATTCCATACAATCTAGTGTGACTGCTCACCAGAAGACTCTGCCATCTCCTATAAAGAGACTCTTGCAGTGGATTTAACCTTGTCCTATATACTGCATAGAGAAAGCGATTCCTCTTATTTTTCATACATACCATAGTCAGTTATTTATACAGGCTGCATAGCCTGTAATTTTTAAAGAATATCTTGAGTTATGATTTAATCAGACTTCCACATGTATCCTTGGATAAACTATAAGGGAGAAAGCCTAGGCTTGCTTCGTTCCCTGAATAGGATTTAAAATGCTGTGTCAGGATTTTTTTATTCACTTCTATGCAAAATAATCTACCTCTCCATAATTCCTTCTGATTGGGATGCTATTTAACAAGACTATTAATGGATACTGTTTAGCAATGAGAATTAAATACTCGAGCCTACCAAAATCTACTTATATGATCTTAACCAATTATGCACTGATTAACTCTGGAGTCCCAGCCAGGTGTCCATGGTGTTCTCACTACAAGAACACAGAGGAAACACTGAGATGCTGCAGAACCGTGTAGGGTGGGAAGCTTTAGGAAGGATAAAAGGAGATTTAGGAGACTTAACCTTTAAAAAAAAGTCTACAAGCTCTGCTCAGTTTTCCTCATAGCTCCACAGCAAAGAACTGTATGCACTGAGGTGGAGAGTGACAGATGTGTGATATACTCCAGCAATGCCAACCTGGCTGTCAGACACCAAGGGACTTCTTGTCGATCATTATAAGCTTAAATACCACCATAAGTACTGGCTGCACCAAACCTAAAGCACAAAGGAGTAGAGCTGAAAGCTGAAATTCTGTACTTATGCCAGCATATTTGAACAGAAGAGTAACAGTATGAAGAGCTAACGATGACATTTAATCTGTCAATATGCCTTGGAATTATCACCAAGATAAAGGGAGCACAGGGGATTGTTTTTGGCTCAGGATTATTGACCAAAAAAAAAAGAAACTCTTTAGGGAGACAAAAAAATCACCCTCTGAGCATAACCATGGCGTGTGCAGAAATTTCAGTCACATATATCTTCTGTGCAACTGTTATGGGACTTCATACAGCTAAATGAAATAAATACCAAGTTTTGCAACAGTGACTGAAGAACAGATGTAATGTAATACCCACCTCAATTTGGCTGTCCTTGTATACCTGCTAGGACATCAGCCCGAGAACGTATTTGCAGGATAGCTTTCTTCTATAAGAATAGACTATATTATAGACTTTACATATAAAAATTGCTGAGTGGTCATTTCTGCTATGCAGAGTATCATTTATTATCAGAAATCCCTGAGGAACAAAGCATGGCCCTGGATTAATCGGAAATTATTAAACCTAATATTAGAGCTCTGTTTATTAAAAACATGAGTACCTCTAAAAATCTCTCATGTGCCAAAGGAAAATGTTATAAGGTAATTATTGAAGAACCCTGACTTTATCAGTAGGATAAATGGTCTCAGAAACAATTTAGCTGAACATGCATTTAAATTGAAGAACATGATTCTTGGTGTGGTTCCATCTGTAGAGAGAAGTTAAGCCTCACGTACATTATAAATCCTGGTTTCAAGGAGCTAAATGAACAGTCCAAAGTTGGTTTCACTGATAACAGATGAAAAATACAGCACAGGAATCAAGTGTTTGAGGTTCCTAAGATTATTTCTCTTTGCCGTTGTACTATACTCCCACCATGTACTGCTGCAAGAGCTTTATTTAATTTTTTCCAAATTTAAAATATGTTCTCCTCACTAGCAAACTGTGATTTAACATGGTTCTGTTTAGCATAATACCATTTGCTATTAATACTCTGAAGTGCCCTAACTTTACAATATTTCATTACAGATACAGCTTTAGATATGTTCATATGAGCTAAATTAAACCATTATTCAAGTTCTGGCACGTTGTAAGATACAAGAAAGAGCCAGCATGAGGAGGGGGAAGATGCTGACAATTAAAAATTCTGTCTGAGCAAATCATCATTAATTATTCTCTTGAAGGTTTGAAGATATATCAGCAGAATTCTGTAGTGAGAAATGCCATTTTTTCACAAAACAGGCCCTGTAGTATTTCTCTGACGTTTCTAATTTCTTCCCAGAGTTAACATAAAAGACTGATCTGATCAAATTCTTTTATTTCTTTTTACTGATCTGCCTTATATTGAAACAGACTTTCGAAACAAAAATGAAGACTCGTCCTTTGTGACAGAGAAATTTCCCCATGAAAAATGCACAGGACATGGGAAGGGGAAAAAATCTGATGTAAATGACATCACAGAAGAAAGTTTTGGGACAAAACAAGGGAGATTTGTATATAATTACAGATTGTCCCACAATCATGCTGTCACATTGATGGGATACTCCACAAAAGCACTCCTCAGAAGTAATTATGGAAGCATCAAGTCTACACAACTTTAGAAAAATAATTTTACATTTAAGGAAGATGTAGAAAAAGGTAGAGCAGTTTTCTAGACTGGCATGCAAACAGCACTTCAAGGGAAGTTTTGCCAGTGGAAGAGAACAGCAAGTTGGCTATGCAGCAACAAACAAGACAAAGAGGTAAGAAGAGGAATACTTACAGAGAGCCTGGGGAAGGAAAATGGAAATTGAAACTTTTTTTGCTGTGATGGGTCATTAATGGTAAGAAAATAACTTTGTGTCTATGGGACTGAACAAGAGCAAGTGGAAAGTCTAATGCAAGGAGATGAGTAAGGTGCAAGTGCATGGTGGATAACAGCAATGACAGCAATTGCCATCGCTACTCACAGATTTTCTTGCAAAATCACACACACACAGAGACAAGCTGGCAGAGGAAAATGTACAGGAAACTCCTGATGTACAGATTCTCTTAATGTTTCCAACTCCTTCACTGCCTATTTCCTCCTCCACGGGAACACTTCCCCTCTGAGAAAACTAATGAAACTAGTTTCATACAGCTTGATTGTTAGTAGCTGTCAGTGTTTACTTTTTAAGTATTTTTTTTAAGTAAATAGTTGAATAGTAAGTATTCAAAGTTAAATAAAAGACCTGGTGCTTCTCTCACATGCAATGGTACAAAGCGAGAGCACACTGTAGTCAACAGGGGTACATGATGTGTCATAGTTTGGCATAGCTGGGTTATGATGGAGAAGGGGGGCTGCAGGGGTGGCTTCTGCAAGAAGCAGCCAGAAGCTCTCTGCAGGCCCCACAGAGCAAACACCAGTTCGCTCAAGGCCGGAGTCCTTGTTGATCAAGGCCAAGCCCATCAGCGACGGTCACAGTGCCTCTGGGAATCATATTTAGGATAAAAAAACCCCACAAGCAGCTGCTTTTTGCCACCAGAGAAGGGAATGAGAAGATGTAAGAAACTGTGCAGACACCAAGGCCAGGGAAGAAGCGGGGCAGGAGGCCGTCCAGGTGCCGGAGAGAAAGATACCCAGCAGCCTATGGAAACCCGTTGGTGGAGCCGGTGTCTACCCGCAGCCCATGGAAGAGGACGGGGAGCAGAGACCCCACCTGCAGCCTGTGGAGAGACCCCATGCTGGAGCAAGTGGAGACATATAGAAGACACTCTGACCCACGTCACAGGTGGAGAGAGATAGGGACACAGAGATGAGCAAGAGAGACCCACGCCAGAGCAGGTTTGTTTGGGGGGTGGGCTTGTGACCTCGTGGAGGACCAGGCTGGAGCAGTCTGGGCCTGACAGACTGAGAGATATTCTATGATTTATTACTGCACCCCATAGGAGTGACCCATGCAGGGGCAGCTGGTGAAGAGCTGAAGCCCTGTGGGAAAGGACTCATGTTGGAGAAGTTCATGGACTGTCTCCTGTGGGTGGGACCCCATGCTGCAGCATGTGGGCTCCAGAGTGTGAGGAATGCCCCCTCCCAATCTAAGAAGGAAAACAATTAATGAGGCACTGACCATAATCCCCATTCCACCATTACCTGCCCCTCCCCATGTGACAATGGGGGCAAAGAAGGGAGCAAAATCAAGAATAAAGTTGAGCCCAGGAAAAAGGGAGGGGTGGGTGGAGATATTTTAAGATCTGGTCCCACTTCTCATTACCTGGCTGGTTTCAGTGCGTGTAGTGTAGTAAATGGTAGAAATGAGAGTTTTCTTTCCTTTATTCTGTGTTGAGTCTGTTTTGCCCATGACACTGATTGCAGAATAATCTCCCCCTGTCCTTATCTCAACTCCTCAGCTTCTCAATATATATTTCTCCCCCATCCAGCTGAAAAAGGGAGAGAGAGAGCGACTTTGGTGGGTGTCTGGCCTCCAGCCAGGGTCAAACCACACAAGGGTAACTAAAACAATGTGTCTCAGTACAAACAGGGATCAACCAGGACCATGTAGAACCAGGTCAAAATATCTGGATCCCATTCCTGATCTTATTCCTTGCAATTCTCTTGGATATTAATATTTCTATGAAAATCTAAATGGTGAAAACCACCATTTCTGAATCTTCTTAATAAAGTGATACACACTTTATACACTTTTGGGTTTGCATTTGTATATCATCAAATGTCAACCTAAGCTTTAATTCACTAACTGTTTTGCAGAAAAGGGTAATTAAACAGTACTTTTTAAATGCAGTACTGACCAGTAGTACTGTCAATATTTAATGTATTTTTTCCAGATTTCCAATTAGTAGAGAGCAATCTTCCTACCATGAAAAACATCTTTTTGTGATGACTGAGCCACGATTGTGCCAGAAACCATTCTTGTGCCTTGCTCCCAGAGCAGCAGCACAATAGCAAATACGGCTCAAACCCATGAAGAACTGACACAGATTAGATCAATTACAAGTATAAATGAAAGCTGTTGGAAGCCATAAGGATCTTTACACATCATTTCAGTTCAAGACCTATTTAAAAGAAGGCTGGAACGTATCATTCTATAGAAAAGGATCATTCTTATTCTTCCACTGGAGGAATGGTTGTGGGCACTGGAGGGACAGCCAGGAAGCTTTCCGCTTGTCCCAAGTCCTCCACCCCGTTACACTGTCTCTTTCCCCAAGCATCTGTGCCCGTCTCCTTTCTCCTCCTCATTAGCATCAAAGGCCACGAGCAAGCTTGCGCGCTACCCCCGTGCACGCACATCACGCGCGCCTGAAGGCCCTAGCCTTGCACACTGCCACCGTGCACCCGGCAGAGCAGCTACCGGGAGCGCGGCGTTCCGAGGCGGGCCGGGCCAGGGGCCGGGCCAGCCCCGTCGCAAGGGCTGGAGCTGGGGCTGCTGCTGCCGCCGCCCTTTCCCGTAACCATCGCGCGGAGGCGGCGGCCGCAGAGAAACGAAACCGGGGAGAGGGGGGGGCTCCGCACATGCGCGCGCCGCTCGCCCGGGCTACCCCCACCCCACCCGCCGCCGGAGGCGTCACCCGCTCTGCCGACCGTCCCGGCCGCCTGCCGCCGCGCCGCTGGCCAATGGCTAGAGAGCGCGCACCGGCCGCGCAGTGACGTCACGAACACGGCCCCGCCCCTCCTGGCCTCTGCCCGGAATCCAATGAAAGAGAACCTGCAGCAGCGGACTCTTCCCCGCCTCCCACGATGTCATAGCCACCTCCTCCCTTCCCCT
>VZTU01021681.1:0-10392 GCA_013400835.1 Zapornia atra | reverse complement strand
GGGGCAGCCATGGCGGGCATGCTGGAGGTGGGGGCCGGCCGCCGCCACCGAGCATCTTCTGGCCCGCGGCGGCCGCTGGGCTGCTCTCCCGCCCTCCCTCCCTGGCCGGGGACGGGAGCGGGCGCACGTGTTGCCGCGGTGGGAGGGCAGGAAAGCGGGCAGAGGAGTTTCCCCGTGTCTCCTTTCTCCCGCTTCGCTCAGTACTGGCTACGAAACTGTGCAGGTTGCTGGCTGCCTGCAGCTCCCGCCTGGCCGTGATGCAGGGTGCTCTGAGGAGTCGGCTGGCTCGAAACGTGTATTTTCTAGTCCTCCGATTAGTTTCTGGTCCTTGCGGTGTGGAATTCGGTAGGCGAGGTGATCCAGAGTAGGGAAGCACACTCCGCAGTCCTCCCTTTATTCCGTGAAATTATTTGGAAATAGAGTCGCTTGATAGCAACGGCCGAGGTACCGGTGTGCTGTCTGTGCTCCGATATGGCGATTTCTATCCCTGAAGCTCTTGACATGCCTCATGACATGAGTACGCCCAGGCCCGAGCCCTACGTCTGCACAGCGTCGCATTAATGTAAGCATAAGATTTCCGGACACTGGGCAGAGCCAGCATGTGACTTCCCAAATCTGGCCATACAGATGTGCGCTGTGTCTCCTACACTGAACACCTAACTTTTGTTATTTTACTCTGGAGCTGCGTTACGATATCAGAGGAGGTTGTGGGTACCTGAAACAAGCTGCAGTATCAGTCCTGATTGTTGTTTTAAAGCAGTAATTGCGCCATAGTCCTTCCGAGGTCTGACCACTCAGGACGAGTTGAGAAAAGCAGATATGATGTGGTGGCTGCCTCTTGTTACTGGACAGCTATGAAAGCACCAGCTTCTGATTGCCGACTTGTGCTGCTGTACCTTTCCCAGCTCCTCACTGGTGGTTTTATTACATGATGTTATGTAAAGGCGCTCTTTTTGTAAAGAAATTCTTAACGTTTATTGTTGCCATTTGAGAGAAGGTGCATTGGGCAGTTCAGTCAGAGCATCCTCATGCTGCTGTTGAGGGCTCACAAAACTGCTCTCATGAAGGACTTAATCTAGCTACAGTACTCTATAAGAACTAAGTTTAAGCCTTCGTCATTAAACTTACTCAAATATAGAAGATCTAACTTTATTCCATGTCTGAGGCTAACATGTTCAATACTGTAGGCCTAGGTTTAAATGGTATCTATTTTAAATCTAATTTGCAAGCTACTTTTCCTAATTTTACTAGGTCTGCTCTAGGATTAGTGGTAGTGAGGAGCACTGGGATGACAGATGACCAGTTTGCTTCTGTTTCATTTGCTGCTTCATAAGGACAGATGATCTGGTAACCTTCCAGGAGTGGTAGAAATCTTGAAGAGGTCAAGTAAAGGCCTGAGGGTTTTTTTTTTTTCCCCAGCTTAAAGCTGGATTGGGATGAAGTTTTCTGTGGCATCTAGGAGCCGTTAGTATTATATTAAAAATAGTTGAAACCACCTACTTTGCTTTATCAGGACTGTTCAGTTTGTCTCTTTTTTCGTATGCTTTTTTTCCAAATCTTAGGAACTCCAGTATCTTTGAACAACCCTTAAACAAGTAGCTTCTTTTATCTTGTTAGGCAGTATGAGCAAACATCACTTATCTTCTCTCTGAATGATACTGTCATTTCCTAATCAATGAAACTCACTTAGTGAGAGCACTTTCAGTAACAATTGCACTAAAATAACTGGTAGTTTGCAACATCAAGCATTTTAGGGGAGTTACTAAACACTCTTACTAGTGATTAAAGCAAAATTGAGAATTGATCTTCTGTGGGTTTTTTTTTTAAAGATATTTCTTCTGTATCCACAATTGTAGCATCTGTTTGTGTGCGGTACCGTGTGTAATGTTCAGACTCCTGAGGAAAAATGTATGAGTGCGGAAGCTTTCTTGGTGATCGTATTGCAGCAGATGCCAATCCATGCAAACTAATGTTGGGGATGGAAATCACGTGGAAATAAACAGCTTGGGATGGGGGAGAACATGCAGCCCATCCCAAACAGCACAGTCCTAACTTAGGCAGCTGTTAGTGAGTAAAAAGTTCTGGTGCCTCAGGGTCATGACTGTCACAGCTCCCTAGTTTGAGTGTTAGCTTCAGCATCCCAGTTCTCTCTTGCTACAGTTGGAAATTTGGGGTGGAGATAAAATTGGTCACTGGTTTAATGCCTATAAAAAAATGAAACAGAGTAATTTGGTAGGCAGAGACTTGTCTGTTGATGATTAATCAAGCCTCCTCTCCCTCAAAGTTATATGTCTCTGGGTGCATCATAGGACATTTCCTCTTAGGTCACAGAAAGTTATTAAATGTTCAGTTTCAGAACCTCAAAAGCTGTTTTTTGAAAAATGACTGAACCTCACACTCATTTCTAGTATACTTGATCTATCTAGATAAGAATAGTTCCCAGCATGTGTGTTTCAGATACTTGCTACACACCAGATCCACTCCTTAACTTCCGTTACAGACTGGGGCTTACTGAATTGCACAAGTGCCCCAGGATTTTGAGGCTGGGCTTCAAATCATCCGGTTTCTCTAACCCCAATAACAAGATAAATATTTTTACAGTTAGGTTTTTATTCTTCCTGTGTACTTTGTTGCATGTTCTTAAGCTTCTCCAAATCCCCCAACAGTGTAATTCCTGCTGTGTGCTGGGTATTACGTGCCATCCCCTCTGAGTCTGGGTGTGGACATATGGTATGGTGTGTGTCCATCTTGCCGATGAATAACAGCGGTCTTTTTAATTCTTTCAAAATCTTATTATCCAAGAGATTCATCAATGCAGTGTTTTCTGGGGAACCTCTCTGTGTGAATGTCCACTATAGCAAATGATGCTTTTAAATAGTAATGTTTTCTGCTGGTGGCTCAGTATTACTGAAAAAGGGAAGCATTTGAAGTCAAAATCCTTGTTCCTACAAAGCTGCGAGTGAGGTGTTATCAGCAGGCTTCTTGAAGCTCACAGCTCATGCTTACACTTGTGTCTATGCCAAGAAGTCCCTGCGATCTTGCACCTCTGTGACAGGTTCTGCTCACTCATTGTGCGTCCCAAGCTAAAGGGTTTGTGCCCTTCGGTTCCTTCTGCCCCTGACATTGTTGACACACCACCTCTCTGTTTTTTCTTTTAGATTCCCAGTGGTCTGTTTGTCCCATGTTTGTTTATTTCTACACAGACAAAACATCTTCCAGGGTAGATACAGTCTGAAACTCCCTTCAAAGTTTCAGTTAAGCAGAGCTGTGCCGTTCAGTCTGAAGGTACCAGGGGCTGGGCTTGGGCTGCATGGACTATTAGCTGCAAGTGGGGAGAGGCTGTCAGAATGAGGACTGAACCTTGTTTGCTGAATTAATAACAGCTTGTTTTGCTTTTACCAATGACATGTATTCCTTCTGGTTGGAATGTTTCGTAATTAAGCTGATAGCTTTAATAAGCTGCCATGCAATTACTCCATAGGAGGAGCTGACTTGCTATCCAGACTGTAAACGAAATCTGTTTCATAATTCGGTTTACTGGGCACTTCAGGGAAGCCCAAAAGGCACGTTTGAACTCCGTATGCCTTACATGTTCGATTTTAAGTATTTGTCGCTTTGAATGACTTCTTTCCTACATCCATGCAGAGTAAAAGCACATGCCTCTGAAGCACTTCACGTGAGTGTGTGTTTATTCCAGACTCTGACAGCCTGTATATTTATTTAGAAGGTTGGAGCTATGCAAGGAAAAGACATGACTACTCTTTTTAGCTTATTGGTTTTGACTGGTACTTAATGTCTACAAAATATTCTTTTCAGCAGCCCATGTGTGTATACACGTATTTATGTTTTTAATTAAGATCTTGTGGTGGGGGTGTGAATGTGTTCTCTTACCTCCTGTAATTCTGTCAGTGCATTGGAAACTTCTGGCTCAGCACTCCTTGTAAGAAGCAATCCTCACTCTATCTAGGCTTGTTATCTTCCAAGTTTTGATTTGCAGTCATGCAGTCCTGTTACAAACCCCAAGGCATCATTGCTCTAAAGGAACGATGCAACTGTACAGATATCAGATAGGCTTTATATTAATGGAAAGTAACCCCTTCCAGAGTCATTGCAGCTTTCGTTATTGAGAAGGTAAATGTTTTTTTTTTTAATTAAGGAACTGGAAGCTTGTAGCAGTATGAAGTAGTGCAGCTGACTATTCACAAATGTGTAAACAGTAAACATAAGGCAATTTGTCATCTTTGTTATGATAATCTTGGATGCAAAACACACAAATTTTTGAGGGTAAAGAAATCTGCTGTAAAGTGCTACCTCTTTAAAATGTATTTTCTCTGAGCAGTGTAGAATGTTCTCAGTTCTAGTGCTTAAGCTTGACCTTGTTTTTAGATGAATGTGAACGTGATCACTTGCAGCATCTCTGCCAATAATGTGCAGCTTCCATAGGAATTCAGTTCAGTTGCTTGCATGTGCTGTGCTTAGTTTTTTTATCTTAATTTTTTTTGCTGCTGTTCACCTCTGGTCCTCTTATTTTTCAGTATACATCTAAGAGATGATGGGTGAGCTAGAATATAGACACATTAAAAGTGATGCAAGATTAGCCTTCAATTGTAACCTACATTAGTTTATCCCTCTCATCTCGTAAGTGCAGCTGTCTCCCAATATTCTTATTTTAGGTATCAAACATTATCTAAATCTATATTTGCTTCACTTAGGATTTTTAATAAGGGGTCTGGAGATTCTCTAAGGCTACTTTTCTTTGGCAATTGGAAGTTCATGTATTACCAAATAATAAGATTGTTTTATTATTATTTTTTGGTACTCACTTGCAAGAGACTTTCACTTTACCTTCTGGTTTTGGATGCCCTTTTTATTGACTTATTAAAGATTGATTCTTCTGAGGCTTTCTCTTCAAATAATCGTATCGTTTAACCACTCTGACTTTTGGTTTGGTTTTAATTTCCACGTTTGTTTGTGGTGTGTGTTCCTTTTGTGTTTGCTTTGAAAGCTACAAAAGCATCCTTGTTGAATAGAAATGTGCCTAGCATAGTTGGGGATTTTTGCTTCCTGAAGGTGGTCAGCAATACCTTATAACTGCTGTTGGTTGTGTCTCACCCCAATGAGGGTGAGACATCTGAAAAAGCATTCCCTTTGTTCCCAGGCACCGGTTCATCACCATGTTGGCATTAACAATGTTCTTTTCCATATAGGTTACAGTCAACCTTTGTTTTCAACCGCTTCATTGGTTAAACCTCATAAAAGGCTTAGGTAAAGCAGTCTTTCAAACCTCTCAGCGGTGCTTTGCAGCAGTCTCCCTGGTGTAAATGCCAGAAGTGCTGCTGCAGTAAAATCATCTAACTCGGGAAGTTGTGGGTGGGTATGAGGATCCCCCAAATATGTCTCTTCCACCATCAACATGCCATTCTGATACTGCACCCCGGAAACATAGATCTCATTGCTCCTTGTCTTATGAAACAGGCTACAGCTGATATTTGCTCACCTGCACTGGGAAGTCTCTAGCTCACTTCTGTGTACGGTGGAGGCTTGCAGTACAGTGACCAGCCCACACCTCAGGCACTGCTTCCCTGCTGCAGACCTGAAGTGCCCTGGTCAAGTGGCCCAGCTGCTAGTTCCAGGGCCACAGTCCTCCTGGCTTATCTTCCACCTCTCCCTCTGTTCTTCGTGTTTCTGACTGTACGGTGCCATGGCGCTCAGCAGATGGGTTGTGCTGTACCCATTTTGAACTAAAGATTTATCAAAATAACTCTAGAAAGTCAAAATAGTCTTTAGTTGAACTGGCATCATCACTTGTTATAGTACAGTCGAGATGTTGCTGGCTAGGTATTTGGGGATTTTTTTTCTTCACTTTAGGCAGGGTTTAGAAGCATCTTTCTGATGGTTTATAGTATCTCCCATCTGACCTAACTGACCACCAGGAATAAACCACCAGTGGAGAACTTGGCCATGCCTGACTTCTCTACACGTCAGACCTAGTTTTCTCATGTTTTCAAATGGTTGAGTTACATAGACTGAAATAACCATTAAAAATCATTTCACTGCAATCTCTTGTCCAACAAAGCTTGTAGTTTGTAAGATTATTTGGCTTTTGTGCCAAAGGTTTCCTTACTTAGCCTCTAAAAGTACAGCCCTTACCTCAGTCTACCCTGTTTTGTGCTGAATACCTGTTAATTGCTTTTTCTTAAAATTTTAACTCTTAATGTTTGGGGTGGCTTTTTGGGTGGCTGTTCTAAATGCAATTTGTGCTTCATGGTTGTTCTCAAATGGATGACTTGATTTAGTTAAGTAGTCCTTGTGGAGATATTCTATGTTCAGAATGTACCTTTATTTGGATTAAATTTAATAAAGAGCTTTCACAACTGGAATAAAAGTGCTCTATTTCAGTCATAGTGTATAACCTTCTTGTAGATACTTATTCCAAGGCTGTTTGTCATACTTCTTGTAGAAAAAATCTGAACCACAGTCTTTGAACTAAATATCAAAAGGTATTTGAAGGTATTTTGGGGGGTTTGTTTTCTTGTAAGGATCTCTTAATCCCAGTAGTGGCTTTTGTTGGGTTTGTGGGTAGGTTTTTCTGTTATTCTGTAGAGAAAGGGCTTCTTTTTGCTTTATGGTCCCTCCTGCTTATCAAATCATGCCTGTACAAGTCCTGCTTCTGTCATTCCCTAACTGAAAGCATAGATTTATCAATACTGCCTTGACATGTAAGTCAGAAAATACATTTCAAATATTGTACATTGGCACTGATTGTTCTTTCCAATTTCCTTTAGAATACAGAAAACTGCAAAGCTTCATCTGACAAGAAGGAAGGTTCAGGCGTTTTCTGAAGGATAGTTTTGATTGTCCTGTGCCTTGTGTGGTTTTCTGGGGGTTTTTTGTGTGTTGATTTGGTTGTTTTCAATGGCATTCTTCCTGTCTTCTGTGAACTGTTCCTGCTCCCTGCAGCTTGATCTTTTTTTAGACTTTTTTTTTACCACCAGGCGTTTCACTACATACCAAAACTCCTGAGCATTGCTACGGTGGATGGATATTATTTCGCCATGTAGTCCAGCTAATGGTCAGAGCTGCTTGATGTTTTGTGAGCAGATGCTCTTGCTAGGTATGGTGCCCTGCCTAAGAACTTGGAAACAAAACAGATGTCCAGATAAGTGAACAGGGGATGTAGGTCTTGTGCTTGATGTCTCATGTACCTATACAGCACGCCTGGAGCAAGCAGCGGTTGGAAAGTGTGGTACTTAAAAGGTTGTGGTTGTATCTTTGAATACTAAGTAGTCTGTGAGAAGCTTTGCGGACAGCCAAAGGGTGTTTCAGCTTTATAGATAGGAGTAATATCACTGGAATGTCAAAGGAAGCATGAGGTATTTAAAATTACAGATATAAATATTGCTTAGATGTAAATATCTTAATTGCCAGGGCTGTGTATCTTTTGCTGTTTAAATAGATTCTAATGTCTGAAGAATACATTTGAATCTTACACATATAACTGATGTAAAATTAGTTCATTATTTCTTTCAAGTTCTTGAAGCAATTAATTGATAATTGATATTTCTATCAAAGTTTTTATTTAGGTTTGAATGCCTAGAAATAACTTCTCTGGGCATTAGCTGGTATATCTAATGTCAGAAAATTTAGCTAAACCTGTGATTTAATGTTTGAAGAATTTAAGTGGTTTTTTAGGTTGAAACTGCTAACAAGATAGTCTGAAGGAGTTGTTTCCCACAGAATTAATCTGGCAGTTACCATGCCAGCCTGATTTCAGCACGCAAGCTCCGATTTGCAGCTAGAGCATCGTGTCTTGTGATCCTGCTTTAAAGCTGCACTAGAATGGGGAGTCCCTGAAAACCCTGTATTTAAATGCAATAGGAAGAGGTGGCACCAACTCCATGTGCGCTCTGTGCACCTTAAGCTAATTTTGGCCCTGCAATCCAAGCATTTAGCTGGAGGAAACGTCTTCGAACTGCAAAAGCAAAGTATCTTCATAAAGACGGTAGCCAAAGCTCACATGAACTTTCATTAAAACTTAGATATTGACTTCAGCAACCTGCCCATAGTCAGTAATTTGAATAATTAAACTTCTTTTAAAGAAACCTGAGTAGGCAGTCTGATATGAGTAGAAGTTTTCTTTAGTTTGCTTGAACCGTTGTGGATAGAACAGCAGCAATACATTGTTTTGCTCTGAAGCTTGTGTATTGGGTTTTGTGGAAAGGTTTTGGTAGATGGGGAGGCTACAGGGGTGGCTACATGTGAGAAGCTGATAGAAGCTTCTTCTATGTCTGACAGAGCCAATGCTAGCCAGCTTCAAGCCAGACCCACTGCTGACTAAAGCTGAGCCCATCAGGCACAGCAGTAGTGCCTCTGGGATAACAGAGTTAAGGGGAAAAGAAAGACAGAGGAATTGTAGTCAGAGAGAGGAGGAAGGAGATGTGAAAGGAACAATTCTTCAGGTAACACAGTCAGTGAAAAGCGAGGAGGAGGAAGTGCTGCAGGTGCCAGAGCAGAGATTCCCGTGCAGCCTGCAGAGAAGACCACAGTGTAGCAGGCAGATGCACCAGAGGGAGGCTGTGACCCCATGGGAAGCCTGTGCTGGAGCAAGCTCCTGGCAGGACCTGTGGCCTGTGAAGAGAGGAGCCCAGGTCTGGGCTTGTCACTCATGTTGGAACAGTCTGGTCACGAAGGTCTGCATGCTGTGGAAGGGACCATGCTGGAGCAGTTGGTGAAGAACTGAAGCCTATGGGAAGGACTCCTGTTGGAGAAGTTTGTGGAGGACTGTCTTCTGGGATTGGGACCTCATACAGGAGCAGGGGAAGAGCATGAGTAGCCCTCTTCCTGAGGGGGAAGGAGCGGCAGAGACAACAGACCACAACTCCTGCACCATTTTGGGGCAGGAGGGAGAGAAATTGGGAGTGAAGTTGAGCCTAGGAAGAAGGGGGGGAGGAAGAGGTGTTTTAAAATGTATTTTTTAATTTCTCATTATCCTACTCTGATTTAATTGGCATTAAATTAATTTTTTGCCAAGTTGAGTCTGTTTTTCCCATTATGGTAATTGGTGAGTGATCTCTCCCTGTCCTTATCTCAACCCATGAGGTTTTTGTTGTATTTTCCCCCCTCCCCCTGTCCAGCTGAGGAAGGCAGTGATGGAGCAGCTTTGGTGGGCATGTGGCCTCCAGCCAGGGTCAACCCACCACAGCTCATCACAAGGAAATCAAATGCTGGTTTGAGGAACTGTTCCTAGAATGTCTGCTGTGTGCATTTGGAGCTGGTGGGCTGTGTTAAATGTTTACTCTGAAATCGTGAAGCTGTAGCATGCCAATATAATGGATGGAAATAATTCAACAGAGTTCCCAGGTCATAGATTCAAATCATAAAGAAGCACCATGTTAAAATCCAGTTCCAGTCAAAAAAAGAGCAAAATTTTTCATACTCTTGCCATAAGTTAGTGAAGTGGCAACAGGTGAGGCAAGGAGTTTTGACTCTGCCTTACAGGTACTGCATCCTCTAATGATTTAGAATAATAGAATCTCCTGAGATGGAAGGGAATGTCCAGATGCTTCTTGAACTCAGTCAGGCTTGGTGCTGTGACCACTTCCTTGGGCAGCCAGTTCCAGTGCCTGACCACCCACTCAGTGAAGAGCCTCTTTCTAACATTCAGCCTAAACCTCCATGCCATTGCAGCTCCATGCCATTCCCTCGGGTTCTGTCTCTGATAACCAAAGAGATGAGATGGGTGTCTGCCCCTTCTCAGCCCTTCATTGGGAAGCCACAGGCTGTGATGAGGTCTCCCTTCAGCCTCCTCTTCTTCAGACTGAACAAACCAAGGAACTTCAGCCTCTCCTCATAAGACTTCCCCTCCAGACCCTTCACCATCCTTGTTGCCCTCCTCTGGCCACTGTCCAATACTTTTATGTCCCTCTTTGTACAGTGGCACCAGATCTGCACACAGCACCTGAGGTGAGGCCACACCAGCACTGTGCAGAGCAGGACAATCCTCTCCATGGGCCGGCTGGCAATGCCGTGCTTGATGCACCCCAGGATACAGTTGGCCCTCCTGGCTGCCTGCACACACTGCGGGCTCATGGTTAANCTGCTGGCTCATGGTTAACTTGCTGTCAACCAGGACCCCCAGATCCCTCTCAGCGTGGCTGGCCTCTAGTGTCTGATCCCCCAGTCTGTGTAGCCAGGGTTTCCCCTTCCCAGGTGCAGAATCTGGCACTTGCCTTTGTTAAACCTCATGATGTTGGTGATTGCCCAGCTCTCCAATCTGTCCAGCTCCGTAAGGCTTCTCCACCCTCAACGGAGTCAACAGCTCCTCCGAATTTGGTGGTGTTTACAAAGTTAAGACGCCCTCTAATCCTCTGTGCAGGTCACTTATGAAAATGT
>VZTU01021680.1:0-114082 GCA_013400835.1 Zapornia atra | reverse complement strand
CAAAATTCAGGGTAGCTATCCTGTTTTGGCTACTTTTTTCATACACTACTTTTTGATGACAGGATACACCCAGACAGAGAAGGGAGCATATGTCTGCATCTTCCATATTCTCACCTCCAAGGTGTGGAATAATAGAACGGTTTCATAGTCATCACTTGCATCCTTTTGAGTCTGAGAGAAAGGACTGGGCAGGTACACAGACAACCATACAAAATCTAGAGATGTGAATCTCAACCAGAAGATGATGATTTTTACAACACAATATATCTCTTCTCTGCTCTGTAGCATCGGGTATTGGAAAACAGCCTTGGGATCAGATATCCAGCTGTCTTCATTGCCACTGCTACATGAGCACCACAATGCTGTCTAGATGCCCTATGGTTCAACCACCTCTTGAAATATTTCAGGGCCCAAGATGCCCCTACGAACCAGATCCTTGGCACCTACCCCAGAGCCATGAACTACACTTGCTGACTAGAACATAACAGTTAGTCCCTGAAGCAGAAAGACATGCTATCCAAGTTCTTCCTCAGCCTCTTCCTCTTTCTCTGTTGGAGAAAAGACTTGAAGACAGCTATGTACAGCCTAAAAATAGCATGGGGAGCATTTTTAGTGACATCAAATAGCTGCCTTGCTACAATGAGCAGAGCTTGTCAAGTGAGTAGAATATTCACCTGAAAAATAGCATTTTTCCATCTTCACACTATTTCTTAATGTGAGTTCTCCAGAGTTATGGAAATATAAAAGATCCAGATCTAAACAACCTTAATGTCCTCCAGGTGAAGATCTGTACCGTTGTATGGAATTGCACACTAACAACAAAAATGTCTCAGGGAACAATAGGTATCTTTAAACTACATAAGGAGCCCAAAGAGCTGTGAAGGCATTTCCACCATCTCATGACAGTGTAGATGTTTCAATAGGCAAGGGTAGACTGATGGACCCATTTTCTGTCACATTAAATCCACTGTTTTAATAACAGCATCAAAAATAAGCTAAAATGCTTATATATTATATGAATAATATTAATTAAATCATTTTAATTATGTCATTGGAAAAAACTGCATTTAAGTTGGATTTCCTGATTAATGGTGTTGGAATTTGGACAAGGAAGACCCAAATCTATTGTAGAAATTCCATCACAGTATCACTGTTAGAGGTGAAGAAAAGAGTCTGGGTAAAAGCACCAAGGTACTGAAAAATATACTTTAAACTTTCTTTTACCTCCCACCCTTTAAAACAATGTTTGCTACACAGAGAGATCTAAAGAACCTCACTATAGAGTCTTTAGAAGTGCATGAAGAGACTTAGTAGGTAATACAGGCAGGAGCACACTGGAATGTCAATGAGGATTTAGGTTAATGCGCAGCATTACTGCGCCTCTCTGCTCTACACACTGCTCCCAGACTAAGCCTATTAATGTGGTGTATCTGGCTTTAAAAAAAACCCAGGGACATATAACCATCTATCAGCTTTTTTCATGATGGAAAACAGATGAAAGGTTACATTTACATATATGAAAGGCGAAATGTCCTAATTGTGATGAAACTTTTAAAAGGTGAAATTAAATGTCCTTGCCATAATTTCATTTTTGTGGGAATAGAAAGAACAATTTCTCAATCTCTTTGCACCAGACATTTTGATCCACTGGAAATCAGGTATGAGATGAAATTTTAAAAATTTTTGTTCTAATACAGAAATGAAACCTTATCAATATTTTGAAGCTTTTATCAATAAACAAGAAATAATTCTCTAATGTTTTTTAAAGCTGTTATGGCTTATTGGATTTTTTTTTTCTAATCCATTCTGCTCTGCCCTGCAAGAACAGAATTGATGGATTTTCTTTTAGAAATAGGGAGGCCAGATTCATTTCAGTCAGCTAGACCTCAAAGCCTCACTGTTCCTTTTCGATTAATACAGGAGTCTCTTCCTACCAGATCTCGTCTGGGCCACGTTATCCTTACTCATTCCCTGCTTGGGAGGGAGAGAGAGAAGAGTGATTCTCTTCCTGACATCTGTGGTTCAATTAGGTACCTGCATGAGGATGAGATGCACCCAGACTTCAACAAGTAATATGCTGAAGGCATGCTTCTCTAGCACCAGCCAGCAGTCATTAGATACTTAAAAACAAAACACACAGAGTTGATTGTATGTGCTAGCTTATTTTAATTAGCTGATCTTAAAAGGGGTTTTATAAACTAATTTTTCAGTGGAACAAACTCCTACTCCATATTTGTGTATGTGGATTTCTTGTTAGTGTCAGGGTGTATATAGGCCTGTTGGAGTTTGAAGGGTTTGGTTTGGTTTGTTTTGCTTTTGGTGGGAGGATGAAGATGACCAGAGGAGGAGGGGAGAGATAGTATAATATACAGTAAATCCAAAGACTTAAAAAACTGCAAGCAGTGGACAAACAAAAGAGACAAAATTCTCCACATGTGTTGGAGATAGCATAGCACCTTTCCATCTCCTCATTCTCTATAAGAAAGGAGAAATGTGTATTAAATGAAACATCTGGGTTTGAAAATAAAATTCCCAAATTAGATCACCACAGAACAGCAGTTAATGAACCACTAGGCTCTCCTCAGTGTTGGAACAAATTATTCATTTCCAGCTAAATTGTGGGGTAATCTTTCCTCATCTGCATGGAATGTTTTGCAACAATTATTTGTTTTATTTGCATTTATTCCCTTTTTCTATCTAAACTTTTATTCTAGACTGAATTAAATAGTAAATGCTAGTAAATTATTTTCATAGTGTGCTACAGTGAAGTTTTTCCCAGATTCTATGATTTGATTTGAAAAGAATGTATGTGCATTCATGAATGTATGTACATACTTCATGAATTCTATGTTGTAATGCTGAGAGTGTGGGGGCAAGCTCTTTATCTGTTTAGGACAGCTTCATCATCCATGGAAACTCCTGTTTCAGTTTACTCTTTATCACTTGGAAACTTTAGGAACCAAAGTACACTGTTTTACATGGACAGGAATATTTCCAGTTCTGAATCAATGTGCCAGACCAACTTAAATTGTCCCATTTAGTTCAAATGAGCAGAGTATTCCAAACAACCTGGTTAAACACAGATTACTCAAGCATCAGTGCGGTAGAAAACAAATTAGTAACTGGCATGAATAGCAAAAATGGTATAAAACTCTCCCCCCAAAACCAGCAGTGGTTTTTCTAAAATATTTTTCCCAGATTCTTCATATGAGATGCATGTTTTGTTTGACTATGATGGCTGAGCTTTTAATTATGCTTGACTAAAATAATAAGTGCAGTAAAAAAATTAGCCCACTAGTAAATTTACCATTAGCAGCAGCTGCCTCACTTCTGTGCATTTTCATATAGTGGCAAATTGCTTTACCATAGAAATGTCACCATAAATATTTTAATTTAATTTACAGCTCGCTGCAAAGAATGTACATATTTCTACATGACTTCAGTGAGTTGTAGAGGCCGTACAAAAACTGTTCCATTGCTCTTACCACCTAAAACATCTCAGAAGGGTATTGAATCTCTCCCCCGTTTGCCTCTAAGGTGGGTAATGAGGGTTGTTCTGGACCAAGGCTTTTCTTTTCTGCCCTTCTGAACTAGCCAGTCAGCAAGTGACCAGATGAGGCAACGTCCAGTGTTGCTCCTGATCAAGATCTCAGGACCAGTACTGAAAGGAAAATTGTGAGGGTGATGCTCATAACAGTCATCAGGGGAGCACTTACCTGCTGGAAACTTTGCTCGGCTACTGAATTAAGGACTGAGTGTTTTGGGGTTTTTTTTTCCTGTAAAATTTAGAGAAGTAGTTTTGTAGGTTAAGTTGCAGCTGTGATATGAGGAGGCCTTGTAAAAGTAGAGAGATTTGTTAATGAGGAAATTAAGCATGGAAAATACAAAAGAAGACTGGAAACTGCCTTTAGAAAAAAATCACAAAGTATTGAAAATATGTCCCATGCAAACTGTTAAAACTTTCTGCATATAATGATCCATTTCATATAAATAATAAACAAATTTAAGATATGTTTCAGATTTTAATATTTTACATCTTGAAACCAGTATCCCAGTGCAATTAGGCAAATATTCTGCCTGTGTACCTGACTTGCACTCAACAAGGAAGCAGAGACAAAATCACCATTATGTACGCATAGATTCACACCTTTCCTCGCTTTGTGGATACCTTAGGCATTTTGACTGAGTAGCATCAAGCTTGCATTAGGCTTTTTGGACTTAATTAATTATACCTGAAACCCTTTGTGATCCACAGAATTATCTGGCTTAATGGATATTTCATTAATTTTTCATCGTATACTGACAATATTCATGCCTAAGTATATGTTTACATCATGGTTTTGTAATAGATGGAAGTTTGTGATGAGAATTAGCATTCATTTTATTTATTCATTTTTCTTAGCTCATTTGGGCTTTTTTTCTTTCTCCTGCCTTACAAGACTGGCCATCTGGTCAAGAGACTTTTACTAGAGAAAAGTTCCTTCTTGAAAGAAATTCAGGGGCAGGAAATGTTTGCTGGAGAAGGCAGCTGAAATACAGTTTGGCTTTTTTTTTATTTCTCTAAAAGCCACTTTTGCATATTCTCATGTTGCTGCACTTTGTGTTTCCAATCAAGATCAAGGGGTGCTTCCTACTGTTTTGGGCTTGTATTAATTATTCTGCACATCTGTTCCTCCCAGACAGAGATCAGAGATGTGAATGCTTGTATAAAAGGCAAAAGTAGGGTGGTCTACAAGTATTTTGAACATGTACTTGCCCGGCTCTTGGCAGGTAGACTACTTCAGGCTTCTCCATAATTCTTCCTAAACTAAAGGCAACAGAGATTGCACTAAGACTGATTTTATTCCACGGAACTGAGACCTCTGGACTTTCCTTTTTTCTTAAAATGACAGCATTCTCCAGCAAGCAATAACACTGAACTGCTATAAAACCACTTTCTAATCTCCACCCAATAGTAAACTGCACTGTACATGATAAAAGCCTTCTTGTAATGTTACAATCAAGTCAAACTGACTTGGTACACAAAGGAAATTAACAGAAACATATGCCTTACGTAATGGCTTCACATGGAACTAGATCTCCATAGGTTGGATTTCAGCCACAATTCCATCATTCTCCTTTTTTTTTTTTTTAATGTCTGCTGACATTTCAATAACTTTCTTCCTTGGCAGACTTCCCTGCAGTGACAGCACCCACCTGCAATGAGGGCAGCTGAGCTTCAGTTTCTGGTCCTGCTTAGTCTGTGCCAGCAATTTCATTTGAGCTGAGCTACAAGACACTGATTTCATGACCACTGAACAATTTGGTATCTCTTAGGTAAATGGTTTTCTCCTCTCTTTCTCTTTCCCCACTTTCCTCTTCTACTTTCACCAATTTTGAGCCGTTTTCACAAGACGCAGATGAAGGCAGAAGGAAATGCCTTAACACCTTATGGTGCAAAAAACCCAATTCTAATGAGTTTTGCTCACCATCTATGAAAAGCTAAAGATTTCCTTGCCAAACAGTTGAGAAAAAGAGTCTGAAGAAAAGGGTGATGTTGATCTGAAAATCTCCTAATATTCTATCCATCTTGAATTTAATTTATTTTTTGTTAACTCTACCATACAAGCCTAAGTGAGTTTAAATAATTTAAGCCAGAAAGGCTGAAAAATCAAACTCAAGCTTTTCTACACTGTGCCACGCTGATGACTGAGAGAGTATAGAATCATAGAATCATTAAGGTTGGAAAAGACCTCCAAGATCATCTAGACCAACCATCCCCATACTATCTCTAGTACTAACTAAACCATCTCCCTAAGTACCTCATCCAATCTTTCTTTAAACATCCCAAGGGACAGCAACTCCACCACCTCCCTGGGAAACCTGTTCCAATGCCTCATCACTTTTTCTGAGAAGAAATGTCCCCTAAATTCTAACCTGAACCTTCCTGAGCACAACTTGCAGCCATTCCCTCTTGTCTTGTCGCTAGTTATCTGTGAGAAGAGGCTGACCCCCAGCTCACCACCACCTCCTTTCAGGGAGTTGTAGGGAGCAATAAGGTCTCCCTTGAGCGTCCTCTTCTCCAGACTAAACAGTCCCAGTTCCCTCAGCTGCTCCTCATTAAGACTTGTGTTCTAGAACCTTTACCAGCTTCGTTGCCCTTCTAAACCCACACCTGTTGACCCTGGCCAGCAGAAGAGATGCTATCACTGCAGGTTCAGACAGAGCAGAGGTATGCCAGACGGCATGTTCTCAAGTAACTGTTGGGGACACAGCACCACATTAGCACAAAGGCATTTGGGGTACCTGAAATAGATTAAGCTGCTCTTACAATGTTTCCCAGAATGAAAGGGAGTCCTGATCCTAGAGCCGCATGAATTTTGTGTTCAGTGAAAGAGAAACATGGACACATAAAAAAGGTAATGTAACCTGACCCACAGAAAGAGGTGGAAGAAAGAATCAGTTAACAACTTTGCTGTTTCCATGCTATGAAATGCAATGCTGTGAGCACTGGAAACAGACCACCTACCAAAACAGCGAATGCTTACACATCGGTCAGAAACTGCAGTCTGACTGGGAGAAGCTACATCTCTAAATTAGTGCAATATTTCAACCAGCTTTCAGTACTTAGATAAATTCAATGTGCAAAATGAGATTAAAAGTTGTTCATGACTTCACATCAGCCCATTCTCGGAAATCTGTTTTATTTGGCAAAATTTTTGCTTTTTGAAAGCATTGGACAGTATCAGTTTGGCACAATGAAGGGGATATTATTTTTGGCATGGCTCCTGTTACCAATAACAGGAAGAAGCACAGAAATGGAGCCAAGGGATTAAGCAAATCAGTTCCGCTTACAATTGAATACCAGGGGTTTGCTCAGGATTTTTCTTATTTTCAGTAGCAAGTGAAGCAGTGCTGTTCTTTTTCAGATCAACACTTCACAGATTAGATTATAATCCCCGACCAGCAGTAAAAATGCTGTTTCCCATAGAATAAAAGATATCTTGGGCCTCCATACCATGCAAGTAGCAATAAAAATTCCGGTAAAAATCCTGAATTTTAACCAGTGAACTGGGTATATGCCATGCTCAGGATTTACACTAGGGCTCCTCTCACTACTTCCTGTCAGTGTTACTACAGTTCTCAGGTGGTCTCTGCCACTGGATTCAGTTAGAACAAAGCCACTATAATTTATGAAAGCAGAAGCAGCACTGGGGGCAATCTATTTCTTGACAAGAACCTTCCTTGCAGATCAGAGCTCGCTTCCTGTGCGTGCTTCAAGTTTGGTCAAGCAAGCAAACAGTGCCATAGCGTCTGAAGAATGAGACCTGACCAGCCAACACTGCTCTGCTGACAATCTCACTTCTAAAAATGAATTCCAGGAGTTATTTCCTCTTCTACTCTTGCTACACAAACATCAGAACAGAGACTGTATGTTTATTTTTTTCTTAGATGACTCAATTCCATTTTACCTGTGAATATAATATAATGGGCATCACTATAGCTGGAGAAATATTTTACTTTATGATCTGGAGTACATGTTCATTTCCTGTCAGTTGCATGTATAAATTTAAAACACATGTTGCAAAAAGTCAGAGTGGGTAACTGGGAGATCATTTCATATATTTCAGCATGAGTGGTGCTGACTGGATTGTGTTGTTTGTTTAACATACTACTTGAACTGGTAATACTGATTTATGAACAATAAAGCCACCACAGTACTCCTCTGAATAAGGAAAATATGCAACAGTAATTTCGTCTCTTTTTTTCCCCATTGTTAAATTCTGAGATGACCCAGAGCAGCAAATCTATAAGCATTAATATGGAGTCCTGTCCTTAAAACACTCAGATAATGCAAAAAGGCATAACTGATGCAAGGTATTTGAGTCTCAGTAAGCCGAGAATGAACATATTTTAGTTTTATATTTATCTAAAGATTTTCAATTAGCAGTCTGAAGTTTCTGTCACATGTAAGATGGTGTGGACTGGAATAACATTCAAAAATCTTCACACTTCCGAAATCTTTAGGGACAGACACAGCTATGTTCTGCAATTTATGTGTCAAGTATGTTGTTTCAGTGAATAGAAGATTTCCTATACAGCTTATATATAAATAATCAAGGAAAAAATATAGGAAAGAAGGGTCATTGTCTTCTTGTCCTGTGTGTTTTCCAGCTGTCTTTCCAATTCATCACAAGATGAGGAAGACAGCAGGAAAAACTTGCAGGTTGCAAGAAAATCCTGAGAGAGCCATAGCTTAATCTGACTTTTCACTCAACCTACCAAACTCATTTTAAGATGTAAGGACTCAGTGAACTAACAGCCCAGGTCAGATAAAAAGTCTCTCTCTCTGTCCAAAAGGAAAGCTTTCAGGTCAGTATACAATGATCCATGCCAGAGCAGGCTGAAGAATTTGGGCGTACCTTCCTTTCCAACGCAGCGTGGGCAGACAGTAATGTGAAATGCATATATATGGACTTTTTGACAATCCCTGCTTTTGACTCTGCTTTGTTCTTATACCTAAGACAAAAAAAACAAGGACACGTAGGAAATGGGAATAGGAGGAAATTTGAGATGTCATTTATTCCATCATCTGTAGATAATGTAATTCTCATCAGCATCTGTTTAGCATGGTTGTTTATACACACTTATATTGGGGAAGATTTTGCACACTACCTGGATAAATTATTCCACAGACTAATGACTGTTGGCAATGAGACTGCTTTTGATCTTGTCTCAATGTCACTTTCTGCAATACAGACCTGTTATTTCTTATACGTATCATGTAATTATTATTATTTTTTAATTCCTTTCTGTATTTTATGATACCTTGAAGACAGTTTGCTGGTTTTCTAGGATAAGCCACCCTTGTTCAGTCACTCTCCCAAAGCCTTTTTTTTTTTTTTCTTTCCCCAGGATCTGATAATTCTGTGTTTTTCTCTGGTATCTGTCCAACTGCTTCACATCCTTTCTTAATTACAGTACCCCAAATGCTTAGTGCTCCAGCTGAGGCTTCAAGAGCTACAAGAAGACTTGAAGGACCACTTAATGTGTTGTACAGACAATATGCCTCCTATAATGCCTTTTTAACAATGCTATTGGCTCACGTTCAGTTTGTGCTCCACAATAAGCACAGACCCTTTCTTGTTGTTGTTAGAAAGTTGCTTCTCAGCCAGCCCTTTCCCACCCTGTGTTTGTGCAGATGGCAGCTCCTAATAAATACCTTGCCTGAAGACAAGCTCTGAAAAGAAATCCAGGAACTGCTGTGCAGACCCAGAAAACCAAGGCAGAGTCAAATATTGAATCAGGCTTTTCTATATGAGGAGAGGTAAAGTCTTGAGAGCCAGTGTCTCAAAGGACGCCATTCCCACAGACCAGAGAGGGGACCCAGTGCACTCTCCCTGGAGCCACGGCAGGGTTAGAAAGAACTACAGTGAGAAGAAGCATAGGTTTGATCCCTATATTGGGAAGCTTTATACTACAGTCACATGTCAGAATGAAAAGAGGCTAGGGGGTTCTTGGGAATAGAGAGGTAACTCCCCCTTCTCTGGAGCTTCCCCTTCACCAGAAGTTCATTTTCAATTCACTTAGTGGTGACAGATACCCTAGAAGAGGCTAAAGCAGCTGTGTTCCTCTTTTTCAACCCTCTTTACACATTACACACACATACACGAAGACACATGGAGGTTGTCACAGGACCCACTCCCAGGCATGGAAGACAAACTGTCTCCCATTCACAGTTGCTTCCTCATCAACCTGTGGCCCTGTCATCAATCCTGTCAGTCCCTCTAGCTCCTGTGGCTGATGCTATTATTTACTAAATCTGATTCTGATGACCTGCTCTTCAGAGGGGTAAAGCACATAACTTAAGCAATAATATTTACTCTGCCACGTTGGCTTTTGTAACAATGATCGTGGCCAAAGGAGTATTCAAACAATTCAGTTACCAACATCTTAATTTCCTTTCCCTTTACCTCTTTTTTTCCTCCCTTCATCTCTATGTAATAACTTCATGCTTAAACTTTGTTCTCTGTGGAGAAGATAGGCAGAGGTGAACTTACAAGCCACTGAAGAACAGACTCAATGTGTAATGTATGTGTAATGGCATTTTTTAAAATATAAATTAAAAAGGGGAGGAGGAACAGATTGCTTCCAAATGGTGAAGGCTGCACTAGTAATAGAAGAATTATTTTCATGCATTTAAGAGAAAGCACTGAAGTGCTGAAGAGTTTTATAATCTGTTTTATAAAGTACTTGACAACGTCCTTCTAACGTAAACCTGGCCAGAATAATTACTAGATTCCTTGGCTAATCTCAGCAAGTTAAAATAAAAACTCCTCCTTTCCCTGTATGAAGAGTAGTGATTTCTGCCCCTTCAGAGGGAATGAACTCACTCGCCTGCTCGTTCCATCATGCAGCCTCCTCCAAGCAGCTAAGGGCCAAATAAAATGCAAGAGTTTTCTGCTTGCAGTTCTTTTTTTTTTCCCCCAGAGCTTGAAAGGGCTTCTGGGCCATTTCACTCCTGCTTCAAATTTATAATGAGCCTCTGCCAAAGCACAGGTCAGCAGTTTGCCCACGTTCTTTTCTTTGACTTAATCCTCCTGACAGGCACAGGTCCAGTGCCTCATGAAGATCCTCATTAAGTACGTCTGCCCCGTTTCGGTCAGGTGAACATCGTCATGTTGATGGAATAGCCCAGAGGAACTGCTCAGGCATGACTTTATTACTTACACTGAAATACCACATCTACTAGTCTTGGCAGAAAGGGTGGTGTTTCTCCGAAACTCCCCACTCACCAGATGGACTGAAGCAGCTCCAGCAGCATGTCAGCCATCTTTTGGAAAAGAGCATTGACAACTGGGTCAATAAGCAGCTATGAGGCGTTTGAGCACATACCCTACTTTTATAGTTCTGTTAATGCTGTCTCTATAGTAGGTACTCGTGTTTTAATGAACAGACCGCAAGACATTGTAGAAAATCTTTGACTATCAAATGCATGAACAACCTTTTACATCAGATGTCCAGGTCTGTTCTTTCAGAGGAGCCCTTGTCTCTATAAATGTTTCAGAAGACCAGGGCAGCCAACACATGGTGTGTAGCGCTGTCTGGGAGATCCTTGATGGCTGCAGAAACATCACATCAGAAGCATCCTCTCTGACTTCCCCAAAAGCTGCATGGTGTACCAGGACAACTTACACAATAACAAGGGTAGGAATGCTTGCACATCTTTTTTTCTTTAGCTGGTTGCTCATGTGAGTGTGAGAAAGGGAAGTCTTGTATTTTTTATCTTTTGCACCTCTTTGGGGGTGGTCAAACGTAATGGCCAGGTGCAGGTTTATATTTTTCCAGAGCACAGTTATAGTGATTTCTGAAAAACAAGGATCATGTTTCAAAGCCTCTTTTTTAAACACTGTGTTACCAATTTAGAGGTATACAGCAGGTACAGAATCTCAAAGGCAATGCTACAGTTATTTTAGTTGAGGAGGTGATAGAAATTCAATTTTCTGATCTCATGTTTTCTGTGAATTTATTCTGGGTGGGCTACCGTGTGTCTAACTGAGCGTGGGAAAGCAGAAAAACATTTAGAAGTGGTCATGGATAGGGCAAGAGCCAAAAAGACATCATTGCTGTCAAGCTGGTTAAATACTTCCAACTTACCTATTTCTTCAGGAAACAAAGTTTTCTCTAAAATAGTTAATTGTGTAATCTTTCAGGAACAAACTGGATTTACCCAAAGCATTTGAGCCCTTTGATCACCACTCTTCACCTCTCCCCCCCATCCCCCACCAACAGGATAGCACTACTTGAACCCTGAGTTAGTTTTCAAAAGCCCATAATTACACCCTCTTATGTTATTTATTTCTTAATACACCTTGGCAAAGCTATATTTGGTCAAGACTTTCATAAGCATGCAAAGAGTAATTTCCTTCCAAACACCTGTGGAATAAAATCCCCTAGAAATAACTAAGGTCCAGGATACAGGATAAAAATAAAAAAGCCAGACAATAGCTGGTCCTTCTTTCTCATGGCTAGAAGTCTCTTCACCTTGACTGAATGCTGGAGGACATGGTTTATTTCTTTTACTAGATTTCCTGCCTATTAAGACTCCCTCATTATTGAAAGAAACCTACTGAGCAATGAAACCACTCCAAAAATTAGTGTTTACGTGAAAAACTGGCCAAGAAACCATGGGCAGGAACTACAGGGTGGCCTTCTGCACTAGCTCTGCCCTTCCCAGCAGGGGAGGTGGATAAGCTCCCCTTTCATTCTGCTAATGAAACCCAGGTGAACTGTATCTTTCTACAAGTGTCTCCAACAGTGGTCACCTAAACAAGAAGGCCCCAAGCGTCCCGGGTGGTTTTTTTGCATTCACTAAAGAGAACGTCAGAACTGTGGTCAGAACGGAGCATCATTTGATGCACAGCTCTACACCATGCTGAGCTACTTCCAGAAAAGCCTGGAAAAGCAGTTTCAAAATGGTGTGCCTGCATCTCCTGCAACAACTGCTACTGCCTAAGCGCAATGTACCTTCCAAGAAATAGCTGCACATTTGTATTTAAAAACTAAACAGGTCTGAATAACTACCCAGTAAAGTGAAGATGGGCTGTCTTCCCCAAGGAAATGCTGGATGCTGAAATTCTGAGGTCTGTACTTCTGTTCTTGCTACAGCTCTCTTTCCCAACTATTATTTATACCCCAGTAGCACCCCAAGGCAGGAGTTCAAGCTACATTATTTTAGGTACAGCACATACAGCAAAAAGATCACAGAATCACAGATTCGTAGGGGACCTCAGGTCCAATCCCCCACCAAAGCAGGTTCTCTAGGACAGGTCACACAGGTCGGCATCCAGATGGGTCTTGAATATCTCCAGAGAAGGAGATATTCACAACCTCCATGGGCAGCCTGTGCCAGGGCTCTGTCACCCTCACTGTGAAGAAGTTATTCTGCATATTGGTGCGGAACCTCCTGTGCTCCAACTTGAGGCCATTGTCCCTTGTCCTGTCTCCACAGACCACTGAAAATAGGTTGGCTATTTCCCCCCGTGTCACATACTTGAGATATTTATAAACACTCATCAGATCCCCTCTTAGTCTTCTTTTCTCAAGGCTGAACAGCCCCAGTTCATTCAGCCTATCCTCATAGGGGAGATGCTCCAGGCCTTTAATCATCTTTGTAGCCCTCAGCTGGACTCTCTCCAGGAGATTCCTGTCTTTTTTGTATCAGGGAGATGACTCATGCACCAAAGAGGCTAAGCTCATTGTGGCAATAATGTTCCTGTGGTTAGTCGTGAATATTTAACTTTTTCTGCCATGAAAAATAGAGGCAATAACCCTGCATCCTAGTATATACTTTGGGGCTAGAAAGAGTGAGTAGTTCATGTTTAGAAAGTGTTTGGGTTCTAGGGTGCAGGGCACTAGAGAAGCATAAAGTAATACATAGACCTTGCCTCCAGAGCACAAATAACATTGTAAAGAAATTATATAGCACATGTAGCTGTTGCAAAATAAGCAATTGTGATAATGCAGAATTTTTTTGACATGAATGTTGAATAGTAATGTGTTCTTTAAATGACCCCAGGGCGTTATGGTAACTGAGACCACATTCCCTCACAAGTCATCACGATGCTTTGTGTTATTAATAATTATACTACAGTGTTTGGTAAGTTACAGTAATGCTGGAAATCTCTGTCTCCTGTACACCCTCACTGTTAGATCACCAGTTTGACAGTGAAATACCCCAAATCCCAAACCTGCTAAGAAATATATGTCTTTCAGCAGACATTAAAATTACTTGGTCCTTAACCAGGTCTCTCTGGCTTATCAACAGCCAAAATTTCACAGCAGATATGTCTGCTATTTAAGACTTCTGTTTGCCAAAGTGTTCTTCTGGCTGAGATCAACCCCTTGGGTGCTGTGCTAGAAAACTTGCCAAAAACAGGGTTGGGGGGGGAAAGCTTGTACTACATTTGGATCTTTCTTTTCCTCAGATTTCATTTTTAGGTTAATCTTCTCTCCTGAAAAAATGCAAAGGAAATTACAATAAAATTAAACAATTATAACACATGAAATTAATCTGTCATATTTACATAATATATCTTCTCACAAGTTAAAAATTCCCATGCCTTAAATGTAATTATACAAGAGGAGAAATTTGGAAGCAAACTTGTTTTCCTTTATGTTATTAGCCATCCAGTCACTAAATGTACCAATATAGAAAGCATCTGCTATAATAATCTGTCTTTTTTTTTTTTTTAAACATTTGTCTTTTAAGTAGGAACTATTACAAGACCTTCTCCATTCTCTGCTAGTTTTCCTTGCAAAATATTTCCACATCAATATCCTCCACATGGTAGCAAAGTGGTTGCAGGCCTATGTAAAAGTAAGTGATTGATAGTGTATTGCAAGGCTAATCCAAAGCTTACTGAGGTCGATGCAATTCTTTGCTTTGGCTTCTGTTGGTTTAGGGATCAGACTCTAAAGCAGTTCTTGAGAAATCTTAAAAGTTTATTTTAAATAGGAAAAGATAAACTGCAAGCCAAACAGTTTATTCAAAAGAGAGAGAAAAGAGCAAGGCAAAGATTATTCTTGTCTTTATGCTGCGGACTGTAGAAGAACAGCTCTGTTCATAGTGTTGATTTATAAATAACTTCATTGCCAATCTGAAAGTTCTTAAAAAAGAAAAACATTCACAAGAAGCAATACTAAAAACATGAAGAAATCTCATACCTTCTGAAACAATAAACACTGTGAAGTCTTAAACACTTGATATTGTGGTTTCGGAATTTAGAATTTCTCCCTTTTTCGTAATCCCCATGAAATTAGTGATTTTGGACACCTGGAAGCACTTTAGATCTCACTTGCATTTTGAGATCCAAATTTCCATTGTGTATTTAATTTATCCCAACATTCCTTATTGGAAGCAACAAGATAACTGAACCCCACTATCTGCTCATCTCAGTGATTCTGCTCTTCCTTTGCTTTATCTGGCTGTATTTTCCGAGACCTGTTTCACATTAGGTGGAGAACTCTTGCCTCTGGAACAGCTACCGGAGGGCTTAGAAGTTCATTCGAGCCAAGAGTGATTCAAAAGCAGATTCCTGAGTGTTAATGGACACTTTCTTCCTCTTAAGAAAACAGTGAAGCATAGATTTTCTCATCCCACATCAGACCAGTGATACCATATCTGGTCTTGAGCAGCAGACAGCTACAGGCACATCTGACAGAAATGTAATGGAGACACATGAAACCATTGAGAACTTTCCCCTGGCTCCAGTCACGAAAGACTTGACTTATATTTTAAAGCTTGAGGGTTTTATGCGCTTAACATTGTGGCCCACACTTTCTGTGGGTCGATGATATATTTTTAAGTTGTTTTTAATCCATTTGTTCTGAGATTCATTGCAAGTGCCTTACTGCTGTAATGCAAGAGGAAAGAAGTATCTTAGTTATCTCTTCCAGAAGACGTCATGTGTTTTTCTTCAGTCTCACCTTATGTATCTGTGCAAACAGGAAACAGGTCCAACCTCTTTAATATTTCTTTCACCTAAAAAAGTCTACAGAAACCACTTGAGACTTTTACATCAGTGTCACGTGCCTTTGCATCCTTTTATCTCTGTGAATACAACACAAAATGTCATGACTAGAAATAATATTCCAGCTACAAAAATCTTATTTATTTATACAGTGGGGCTGTAATCTCTTATACTTCACAAACTCATTTTATTTCTTACCAGGTTTGCCTGGCATCAGGTGAATGTTATTGTGAGCCAGTTAATTTTCCAGATTGAACTTTCTCACTACATCAAGAGGGTTTTCAGCCATCCCAAGTTTTGATTGATTTTGAATGATGTGTGTCACCACTTCATTATTCCATGAGATTTGCCAGCTCCGAAAACCAAACAAACAAAATGTAAGATCAGTTGTAAGATTCTTAAGGCACTCTGCTGCTAATTATCTTGTAGTACTTTTCTCCTCAGGAAAATAATGTTTAAATTATATCACATTTCTTAAAATTTTATATTTTTTCCAAAGACATACTGTTTGGCAAAATGAAGACTATAACTTCTGCATGTGATTTAAAGGATAAACAAAACGGGGGAAAAATCTGCTAGTTCAATAAAATAATTCTGCCAGAGGAAAACCATAGCTAATGTCAGATTAGTGTCAAAGCCTCCCTGTGCTACTTGCTTTTCCTTGAGGCTACCTTCCAGAGAGGGATGGTGGGCTCTCACCGGCAGCCTACCTCCCACTTGAGCTCCTCAGTTTGAAAAATGCTTCATCTCCCTGCCTGTAGTAATTCAGTGAAAGTTACAGCAGTTCATAAATCATGTGGGTGGAGTAGGAATCTTTAATTTTCTGAGTAATTGCACTGAGAATCTAAAGTGTAAAAAGAGTGCAGGACATCAAGGCATCTCCTGCCAGTGGCTCCCCTCCATGCAGCATGGAAACTACCCAGGTATTCCCATTTCCAAAGAAAATAGTCATCTTTTGTTCAAATATGAATATTAATCTGTTTTACCATCTATAATGTGTATCCTAATACCTGCAACAATGTTGTCATTGCCAACAAATCAAAGTAAAAATTATTTTCTGCAGATTGCTCATTCATAGCTGTTCATGTATTTAGATTTACCAAGATGAAAGTCAAACCAACATTAAGGTCGTAGGGTGTGACAATATCAGCCATGGTTACTGAGGAATACCACCACATGACGAACTGCAAACATTTCTAATCCTAACTCAGGCTTGGAATAAAACACCAGTCTGTCAAGAGGACAATTGACACTGCAATCTTTAACAGCTACGCAATTAGATATTTATTACATGTAATAGCTCCCAGCTATCTATTAAGAATGTATCTATTTCACTTATTACTCTTAAGCATATGTTTTTAAGCTTGTATATGTATGTGTCCAGAAAAAATAAACTTATCTTACTTAAATTCAAAAGTTAAGGTAGACTTCCTTGGGACATTAGAGCTATCATTATTGCGTGTTGATGCAAGAAATCTGGAAAACAGTATTCAGCAACTGTTGAAGTTACATCCAGCATTCAATAGTGGGTTCAGAGACCTAATTGTCTTCACTCACATTCAGCAGAAAAATGGTCTTGATGTCTTATATTTGAGTATAATCTATACTTGAAAATAGAAAACCAAACATTTTGCGAGCTCTAAATTTTAACATACATTTTAATTTGTTGAAATTAAATTTTGTTATAAAATCATGACTGAACTGTTACTTTTGTAGGTACATTTCTTGTGTTGTAAAATGAGGGCTGACTTAATTTTCCATGCTTGAACTCTGAAAATGGCCACACTGGAGACTTCAGTCAAGCTACAGATCAACCAAAATCTTAAACAAGCATTGAATTATGCACTGGCCAACTTGATTTCACCATAAATTGCATTGCTTTCTGATAAATGCTACCAGAGTAAAATTAAAATAACAGAAATGGGGATTATTTTAGCAACACTGCCTTTACAATCAACTTTTTTTAAAGTCTCAATAGAAGAGATTAATATAGTATAAATTGATGTGTTTGGCTTTGTAGAAGAAGGATAATATACTGGGTCATAATCTTTCTTCTGAAGAAAATCCTACCTTTAAGAAACTAAATATATAACATCTGTATAACTTTCTATTTGACATTTCTGACCTAGTAATGGTTCCCATCATCCCAGAATTTATATAATGTCTGCTCTAATTTCTAAGAAATATCTAAATTTTTCAAATTTTGCGGTTCTTCTGAACAAAAGTGAAAGAATTTATACTTTATCTCATGCTAAGATATGGTAAATACAGTTAATTTATTGTTGTCCAAAATTTTTATCCAAGGTTAGTTAGCTCTATAAAAACAAAACCCTGTCTCAAAGCTGAATAGTTTACATGCAGACTTAATGGGCAATGTAGTAAATAGTTTGTCTTTATGGATTACATCTTTTTTTTTTAATGCAGATTGGATTATAGCAAAGATTTTTTCCAGCTTTGACATTCATTATTATTTTTGTCTTCCAAAACTGAATTCCACAGCTGTCAAGAAAACACTCTATATTCGGCAAATGTCTGATTTTTAGAGGTAATGGCTCCAGTGAAACACTAACTCCAGGTCTACACAGCATCACACAGTATTGGCTATGCATTTTAGCTGAGCTGAACTCTCATTCCCAGTCACATCCATCAAAAGTCATTGTGCTGGAAGCATGCCTGGATAAAAACAAATTTCTTGTTGTTTGAGACCACCAAATACCACATTCTAAATGTGAGACTCAGCCTACTGTCTCTTACCCCAAATCCTTGACCCATTGTCTGCATCTCCCTGTTTGTGATGTGAGGCCTTCACCACTCTTCTTTCCCTCATGACCTTCCCATTTGCCTGCCAAAATCCACTCTGACCACCACCGTGGTGGCCCATGTGCTAAAGTGTTGTGTCCCTGTGCATCTGGCACAATCCCCAAAATATTTGTCTTACAGGTTAGAGTTTAAGTGGTTTAATGAGTTCACAGTTTCTCAGTGTATCTGCAAAAATGTATGTCTTCAGCATTTAAACTGAGATGATTAGGCGTGCAGCATTCTGCATTTCAAATGTATGTGCTGCTATTTTTAGCTGGATTCGAATATACGCTATTCAGCTTAATAATAAACATTAGTACTTGTTAAAGGGAATAGAAACATTGTAATTCTGAACTGGTTTTAACTCATTTTTGGCTGACTCTCTGCAATATAGTGGGTGATAGAAAATCATAGCGTGCCAATGGCATGATAACAATTTCCTCTGCAGCAATGGGCCTCTACATGTCATCCCAATATGGAATCAATGATATTTTGCAACCAAAGCATTATATTAGGAAATTTAGGAAACTTACTGTTTTCCTTACTTCATTCCTCATCTTATGAAATATTCTTTGAAAAAAAGACATAAAGGGCGAAAGAGAAACAATGTACAAGATTCTGTAAAATAATTTGATGTTAACGTAACATCAACCCCTGACCAGAGAAGGATCACAAGTGGCCACTGTTTTGTTCAGGCACTGGAAAAGGCTGCCCAGGGAAGTGGTGGAGTCTTCATTGCTGGAGGTGTTCAAAAAATGTAGATGTGGCACTTCAGAACATGGTTTAATGGGCATGATGATGTTGGCTTGACAGTTGGACTTGAGGATCCTAGAGGTCTTTTCCAACCTTAATGATTGTATGATGTTTTGAAATTAAGAACCCCATCTAATGAAAATGTAGGCACAATTAAAAATCCTTATCTTTATGCATAGTGATATTGAAATAATACAAACCCTTAAATTCTCCAGTCCTCTACTGAAACATTTTTATTTTTATTTCTATTTTTTTAAATTTAAAATCATAGGCTAAAAATTGCACTGCCTTTACAGAGAAATGTCCTTGTGCAGGAAAGAAAAACAAAATAAAGCATGATTAGGGAGACAGAAGCATAATACACATGCAGCAAGTCAAAAGAAGCAATTCAAACTCACAGGAGAAAAACAAGGGAAGGAAATACCCCTATACATTTAATGCTTCTTAAATAATGTAAAGAAATAAAAGGGAGTTAAGCTTACCTGCTTGTAATATATGCTGCTCATTTTAAAACATGAGAAAAAAACTATAAGGGATATGTAACAAACTGCACAGAAAATATAAAAACTTGCAGAGGAAAATAGTCTCTAGATGTTACTGTCCTGTCAGTTGAACTATTGAACAAATAAATATCCATGAGCAGCATGGGTTTATAAAGAATGACTCTCTGAAGGCAAATTTATAGGCACCACGGCACACAGAAGAACATCTCTGCAATTTGTACGAGCTAGGTGATTTGTTTTGGTTTGGTTTACAGATTTGTGTGTGTTTATCACCATTTCCTCCTGTGACTCCGGTCTGTTCTGCTGATATACCACCAGTGATGAGTGAGTTTAAAGCAGGAGGGTGCTTTTAGTGAATTGCAAAAGTCAAATATTTTGCACATAATGAGCTCTTTTTATAACACAAGCTGTGGCACCTGCTGTGTGGTTGTCTCTATTTCTAAATCAGTCAACGGCACGCACACTGCAGAGCCTGAGAGCTATTCGCTTAGAGGCATCCGGAAACTCTGAGCCTCAGCACTTCTGTCCTCCCCACCTTTCTATTACTCAGACTAAATGTTTTGTAGATGCTTGATAGGCTTCGTGTATCTGCTCTTTACAGACTGCAGGCAGAGGCAGTACTACAGAAGACACGCAGGCCTCGCTGCAGCTAAAAGAGCAGGAGTGTTTGAGCAGGGCCATGATAAGCACACAAACTGCAGTCTGAAACAGGAGCAGCTGTAAGGCAAGAATTACAGCTTGGGGAGGTTGTTTCAAGAATTTAGGGGTGGGCAGTTGAAATCAAGTCAAAACAGATTCATAATCAGGGTTTGGGGTGGGGGGGAGCTAAACCTTTCAAGTGGCAGGAAAGAGGAAGGTGTTGAATTGGGAAAGTAGGTGTAGTGTCAGCAAAGAAAGTGATGACAAGTCAAAGGACAGCTTTTCTTATTAAAGAGCTGCAGTCTGTAGGCCCGAAATACTTTACATGAGAACATGGTAGGGAATGTAGCAGAAAATGTCTCCATTTGAGGTTGGAAAGACACATTGCAATGGAACAGGAAAGGGGCAAAACAGGGTTTGGGAAGGAAAAGAATCAAAAAATAAATGAGATCATAAAAAAAGTTAAATTCAGTTTCTCTCCCTGCTGAGGTTTCTTGCCTTCTATTGGAAAATCAAATGCCTTGAAAATCAAGAGGTTTCCTGCTTTGAAACTGAGAACTAAAGAACCCCAGAGCATGTTTATTTAGCAATGTTGTATCTGTGTCTCAGCTGCTTCATTATCTTCTGTGAGCCAGCTGGACTGTATCATCCCATGATGTTCAAGAGTGGCTCACCAAAAGGCTCATAAATGCCTTAGACTTGAAATGAGAGGGAAAGTGGAGTTATTGAATCGCTTTCCATTTGGTGAACTGAAGGCAAGTACTCTAGTGAGTTTTAAGAGGTACTCAATCCTTTTGTGTTTGTGAACACGAGCTTACAGCACCTGCATTGCAATGGACTCCACGAGTGTTTTCCTGGACTCGGTAAGTTCTGTGAGACTCAGATGCTAATGAACTGTAAGAGTATCATGCATCCAGCTGAAATGCTGCCAGGCATACAGAAGGACTAAAGGTCATAAGAAACTAGACATGCAAATCAACAGGTTATATATAAATAGAAAACAAATTTACTGTTTAGAAACATTTTGTGTCTTGCACTTTTTGTAGGAAATTAATGATTTTTTTAATAAAAATTCAGATTTCTACATGTGCTTAGGTTGCCTTCTGAGTCATAAGACTCACTAAAGGGAGAGAACTGTCCCGTCTCATCTAGTTCTTATTTTTGGATGAGTGCCATTTTTCATTTCAGGAAAAGGAAGAGTGCAGGAGGATGTTACACTCAACACAGCAGACACTCAGGTAAATGTAAACATTACCCTGGGATCTGCCAACAGCGACATGCTTCACTACTTGACTGATTGATGTGACTCCCATGTAGCTGAGCTTTGTAAATGCTCCTTTTATGGCCTACAGATGTGATTTTTTGTTGACATCACCGAAACAAATCAAATTCAAAGGCAAGGCTGGGAAGGCCAGCACAAAATCTAAATCAACTGTATCTGAGACAGAAACATACCACTGAAACAGATTGCTTAATCACAACAATACGACCTTGCAAGTAAAGCAGGATATCTTGTGAGGTACAAGGAGGCACAAAATTACATCTACTCAGGAAATTAAGAAAGTTTCTTTGGAAAATGCAACATTTCTGAACAACTGGTTGTTGGTTAAGCTTAATATCCACACGAACAGCGGAGTATGGGCTCAAAATTTACAACAGTAATACACTGTAATGACATTTTAAAACTTTTAAACATTTCCTGGACTTTGAATCAGAAGCACGGGTGATTTCTTAGCTATTATTTGTAGAAAACAGACGTGAAAGTTAGATTTCTGTTGCTCCCTTAATCTATGACAATTTCTCTACAAGTGTACAACCCTTGCAACAATGCATGTTGCTCAGTTTTCCAAATCACTTACCAAAACAGAGATCTGGAAGGATTAATTATTTCAAAATTCCCATCAAACAAAACAGGAAAAAACGTATTCTTACAGGTAACTTCAGTATGAACTGTGAATGATGAAATCTAGATACTGGCATTGCGTTGAGTTAATACAGCCAAACAAGTGAGCAAAATAATTAAAAACCGCAAGCGGAATAGTCTTTTCCAACATTTCCCTCCTTTTGAAGCACAGTTGTTTCAAATTTGTATTAGCTGGTCTTTTCAAAACCTTTCCTAACCACTACATAGGTATTTCTCTCTACAGATAAAATTAATTCTTTCTGAGTAGCATTTCAACATCACTTGAGCAGATGTTTTCAGCAACTGATTTGATGAATTTTTTTGTCACCATAGAAGAGAAGTTAATGAGTGTCTACTACACCACTCCTCTCACCTTCAGTTAATTTACTGGTTTACAGTGTGTGTAGCCCCCGCAGAACGGTAGTCTCATATTTTACAAACATCAAAATTTATTAAAAGTTCACTCTGCTTGTTGTTTCTTTTTCCCCTAGAACATGATGAACTTTCTATGGAACCATTTTATCTGGTTGTGTGACCAACCAGTCTGGCATAAATTTTATTTAAACTTGCTTTTGCCTTAAAATAACTGAAAGGGAGGTGTTCCATGATAAGCCCTAGAGGTCATATTATTTCCTGCATCAGTAAGGATATCTAATAATAGGACTATTGTGTCTATAAATGACATTTTAAATTATTCCTGAAAAAGACATTAGTCCTTGTAATATGGTTACATTAAATATTAATTATCCATTTAATATCTTCAGTGTTTGAACTGAAGCATTGTGAAAAAGAATCATTAATGGGTCTTAATCTGAAATCTAAACCTGTCCTTTATCTATATTGGAACTTCAAAAACACTGTTCAGCAGCGAAAGGCTATGATGAGTCCACACATCTACTGATCTATACATCTGATTTCCTGTGTATTTGTAGCACTACTGGATTGTTCATGCGGATATAGCATATGATGAGCAAAGCTTGGTGTTTCCAGCTTCATCGAACTGGCACACTGATCTCCAAATTTGAGGGGCCCAATTTTGGACGCAGATGAGCATCTTTCCTACATTCAAAGCCTCCACTGTAGGGAAAAAAAAAAAACCCAAATAAAAAAACCCAAGCAATTTTAATCTGATTTTTAGCTACAGATATGATGATTTAGTTTGGCTCTTCTCTGGCCAAAGGGTGGAGACTGCTGCCCTCTGATGCCTCACTGGTATGCGTGATAAAGATTATAATCTGTCATATTTCTAGGGAATAAATGTGCTTTGTAGATTTACCTACAGCAGATAATAAAATTCAGATGTGTTTACAAAGCATTAGCCGAACTGGGAAAAAAAATGGTCTGCTGGTAATGACCACCCACGGTATGAGGCAATGGAGAAACAGGCTTCTGTCAGGTTTAGCACAACACTTTGGCCAGAAGGTCTAAGGAACTGAGCAGTACTTTTCTTAGTATAGGTCATGCTGAAGGAACAGAAAAGCAGTAATTGATACTCTAGTTAATACTAACACTACACATAGGCAGTAGATAATATAAATTCTCCTATTGCATTTAGCAGCACATGACACTTGCTCTCTTCTCCTGTACAAGTATAACATAAATTGAGAATATGACCACCAAAAGATGGGGTCTGGATATGTCCAATCAGTAGCAAATAAGACTGTAAATCTGCTATTTAAAAAAAAAAAAGCAGGAGCATGGAAAAAAGCTTCTAAAAATACATGCTACAAATAATAATAATAAAAAAAACCAACAAAAGGGCAGATGTTTTTAGAAAAATATTAGGAAAAGTGTTGGATCAAATGTATTTCGAGTATGCAGGTTACATAAAGAACTACCCTCCATCTATTCTCTTCTTAAATCTCAGAGATTTTAAGGATGTTTCTCCACTTTCCATAATTCAAACACAGACTGTTGCTCCATACTTAAAGCTTGGGCCAACTCAAGTTGGATCCTGTCTTACTCTTCAGCTAACTTTCAGTAATTTCAGTGGGACTGTTCATAATGTAAAGGTGACTGGACCCAGACCTCTAAAATGAAGACATACCTTCCATACAAGCTGGCAGGTCTTGCTGTTCTATGTTCCTGTCTTTTCAGGAAGTCTCATACCTAAGCTGCAACTCTTCATCAGGCTGCACAGGTTTTCAGGCAATGATACCTTTTAAAAAATTATATATTATTAAGGAAAGATCTGCTCTCTTTTTTCTTGTGAATCAGCCAAACCTCAGCAGTACTTCTGTGAGCTCCAGATGCTGTTATGCCCAAATTTTCAGCACACTGGATTCCCGTAACTAGAATCAGCTCAGACATGAGTAACACACTCCCCAACAGCTTTCTAGTCTATAAGCTTAAAGAAACAACAGCCTCACCTCGAAGTACTGAATACTTTTGTCCAAATATTACTTAAAATATATGTATAAAGGAGTATGGTAAATTTTTGCAAGCTTTTTGAGACTTATAACTCCTGTCAATTGCAGACTTTGGGAGTTCTGAAAGCAAAAATTAGGCAGCTCAAGAAATGCATCGTAAAACTCCTAATGACATCCTGAAGTCCTCCACCATTTTAAAAAAAGAATCTTTTTTTCTTTCAAAGTTGAAATTGAAACAGATTCAATTAATTCATACACTGGGAAATATATTTGAACTTCATTTAATTTCAGTAAAAAGTAACAAAAGCATTAAAAATTGTGATCACTTAACAACAGAAATCTGTCAGGTCCTTTATTGTGATACATTTGAAAGTACACTTCTGATGTGTTGGGCAAGTCCAGATTTGCTTCTTTGTCTTCACTGCAATCTGGTACAATATGGAGCACCTCACAGGAAAATGTCACATGTCTGAAGTGAACCATTCCTGCACTGTCAGCAGCATTACAGCAGTATAAAGATGAGCTTCAAGCCACCTGAGCATGTAACTTAGGACAAGTCCCATTTACAAGGGCAAGTAGTGACAGGAGGAGGGGTACCAGCTTTAAACTAAAAGAGGGTAGATTTAGATTGGGTGTAAGAAGAAGACTCTTCCCCGTTCAGGTGGTGAAGCACTGGCACAGGATGCCCAGAGAAGCTGTGGCTGCCCCTTCCCTGGCAGTGTTCAAGGCCAGGTTGCATGGGGCTTTGAGCAATTTGTTCTAGGTCCCCCTGCCTATGGCAGGGGGCTTGGAACTACATGAACTTTGAGATCCCTTCCAACCCAAACCATTCTATGGTTCCATGACAGCAGTGTGTGGCTCAACTGCACTGTGGGACTGCTGTGGTTTAACCCCAGCTAGTAAATAAACCCCACCTCGGCCGCCCTCTCATTTTCCCCTGGTGGGATGGGGGAGAGAATCAGAAGAGTGAAAGTGAGAAAATTGGTGGATTGAGATAAAGCCAGTTTAACAAGTAAAGAAAAAGCTATGTATGCAAGCAAAGCAAAACAAATAATTCATTCCCTACTTCCCATGGGCAGGCGGGGTTCAGCCATCCACAGCAAAGGGCTACACCACACATGACAGTTATTTGGGAAGACAAATGCTATCACTGAACACTGTGACCTTTTCCCCACCCATCCTTCCTCTCCCCATGTCCCTTATAAGCTGACCATGATGTCATATGGTACGGAATATCTTTGGATAATTGGGGTCAGCTGTCCTAGCTGTGTCCCCTCCCAACTCCTTGTGCACCCTCAGCCATCCCACTGATTATGTGAGAAGGAGAAAAGGCCTTGGCTCTGCGTAAGCACTGCTCAACAACAACAAAACCATCTCTGTATAACAAAAACACCTCTGTATTACCAACACATCTCTATATTTCCAGCACAATTCCAAAACAAGCCCCAGGACAGGGACCTTGCCAGAAACCCATAGGCTTGTAGACTACACAGTCTTCCTGGGGCCATAAATACAATCATAGCAGCCACGTTAATACCACCAGTTGCAGTACTGATATCTGAAATTATGCTGCAGTGTTATTCAAGCAGCTGTTTATGTGCTGATCATTTGCTATTTCATTTTAAACTTTGTTTCTCAAAGTTTATCACTGGAAGCTGAGTTTTCTTTGTCTTATGACTCACATTAAAAATATTCCTTAAAAATGGTATAATTGGCAACATGCCTGATTGAAAAGACCATGGATTATATAAACCAATAATTTACTAATGTTATAACCTCTGACCATTCTCTGCTTGAGAAAGACTCTCATGTTGTTACTGTCGTGTCTAAACAGTGCAGTGGGTTTTCCCATTTGATTTTCATGCCAGAGTTGTGATTAGAGATAAAAGGTAAGTACTGTAAAATGATTAATATAAAATATACAAGATTTATTTAGCTTTTTTTAAAAAAATATATGAGGCAAGCTTTTTATAGAGCAAGTGTTGATTAATTCTTGGCATTAAATATCAGGTGAGTTTCTTAAACACAGTTAAATTCCCAGATCTGTAAAGCTGATGCAATACAGGGTTATGTATGGAAGAGAGACAGTTACATCCACTGTTGTTTTACTGTGAAGGGTGGGATCAAAAGTCCATGGTTAATAACTGTAAATTTCAGTCGTTCTTTGGCTTGGAAGTCATAATCCAAACAAACTTTTGTAATGATTTGTAACAGAAACCCTCAGTAAAGATACATGGGATTCCTGGATTCTACATCTGAGGTCTGAGAATAAGGTGTTCTGTAACATATTACTTTTATGTCCAAATAACTACACAAAATGGAAATAGATATATGTTGAAGGAAACAAGATAATTGAATTTTTTGTTTTAAAAAAATAAAAAAGAAGAAACAGTAATATTTGTCCATGCAGTCCATTTGTATTATTATTTAAGGTCCTCATAGTACACACTACATTTTTGTTCTGACTGCAATGGGGCTTACTGACCCATGACTTATACAGGCTGTATACTTGGAGCTAGATGTTACCTCGTAAATTAATATATAGTCTGCATACACCCCAGCAATTTAATGAATTTGATGGAAGGGGCAGATCTTTTTTGAGGGGAGGAGTCAGTAGATTTTCATTTCTCATAATTTAAGCCTGGAAAATAAATTAATTAATCCACTACTATCTTCATTAGTTTTGTAGGTAGTTTATGGTTTAGTATTTCACTGAGGAAGGAATATCTGCAAAAGCCTGTGGATCCATCATTTAATGGAGGAAATATTTTGGTATGCACCTTTCACGGCTTTATACTCACTATTTAGGGTGATTATTCGATGGGGAACATGCTTGGGACCCTCTGTAAGTGACATGAATTTCACTGCCTGCCTTCACCTATCTCTGACCTGGCCACCCCAAGACACTGTCCTTTACACCAGTCTCACGCCTGAGTATGTTACTCTACTTGTCGGTCCTTTCCTTGGAGCAGAGTTAACAGTTTAAAGCTCTGGATCTGTCCCTAGTGAGACTTTCAAAGGCATTTGAGTAAGCTCAGTACCTTGATTTTAAGTCAGCATGTTTCGATGAGCTGCTGAAAAATCTGTGACTATTTGCCTGCATTTAGCTGCTACATAAATACTCCCGTCTGCAGCTGCATGCTTGTTACTCATGACACCCAACGGCAAACCATCCTCCACAGTGCAACCAATATCTAAATGCTACTTAAGTATAGAAATGATGCAAAAATCCTAGAAGTAATAAATAATTCCTTGCTGAAACTTTGTACCTTGGATTTCTTCAGGGATTGCTCCAGAAGTCTCCTAGTTTAAAACTGTAGCTCCCAGGGTTTATTAGGCGGACAGGTTTCCTGGCTCTGAGAAACTCCTCAGCACAGAATCTGAGGCTCTAATCATTTCTAAATGGGATATTTTGATTGGAAAATTTCAATATGTAATACTGGAAGCCACTCATATAATTACCCAATCTGCAGCAAAAATGCTAATAAAAAAGATGCATTTTGTAGCCCACTTTTCCTAGAGCCAGAAGATTCTCATCTATTTCATATTTCTTCTTTTGCCTGGGACTTTTACCATTACATTTTCTTGGACACACTCCAGGTTAAAAAAGTTTGATCTGTTTTTTCAGGAGTAATAAACACTTGAGCCTTCCATTCTTTCCACTCTTCTGTGGTGATCGTCAGAAAGACATCTCTTGAATCCACATCCCAAGGAACCTCAGTCAGATCAAAGCCTGTGCATGGAATAGGCATACTTTATCTTTGGTAAATAGCTATGCTGAAATTACATTTCCATCTTTGAGGTTTATATGCTCATAAAGTCAAATGTAGTATTGTAGATCTTTACTTAATTGCTTTTGCAACTTGCTTTACCATGGGTCTTAAATCAGCCCAAAGACAGCATCATCTGAATAAAGAGGTTACAGTGATGTTTCCAGGCAGGTCTGTTCTGGAAATCCCCACCTTTCTTCTTTATTTGTTTTACTGTCACTCAGAGAATGAAAATGTATATAAACAAGTCATCCATGAAATTCCATGCATTGGTGTCGTAACTCCGAGCCTTTTGAATCTTCATATTTGAACAGTTCACAGCTCAGACCTCTGACTTGATTGAGCACAGATGTCGATGATATCACTAAGTTCTTTGGAAGACAGGGTATATTATTGCAGTATTGACGTTGAATATGTTTCTGTTTAACATGTGCTCCTGAGACCAAATTCCCTATGTCATCTGTGATGCTTGCTGCGGATAAGAACAAGTTAATAGAGTTCTGCTAGCACTTACAGTCAGACTCGGGCCCAAAACCAATAAGTGAAATTAATATAATCAGACAGTTTGTTGTGTATGCTAATAGCTTACAGGAATTAAAAATAGATCAAACAAATTAATGGAAGAACCTATTCAGGGTTATTAACTACACAGCTCAGGAAATCCACAGTGGAGTTGAAAAAATATGCTGCCATTTGTTCCCTGTTCACACACATTTTTCCTATACAACTGTCATTGTCACATAAACAGGAAAACTTAGATCATCTTTAGTCTGAATCATGGTGGCTGTTTATGTGTTCGCATCTGTATTTTGAAGATAGCAACAGCAATTCATAGAGAATATTTTACTTGTCAGTAAAGGAATGGACCTTCCAATCTCATGAAAATCACACAAGGAATCTTAGGAGAGTGTAATACTCAGTAGCGCATGCTTTTGGTACAACAGCACTAATACCAAAAAAACCAAAAATAATAAAAGTCCTTTGGATTTCACTGCAGACTCAAGTCAGTACTAATCAATAACACTAATGAGAAAAAAAAAACCAAACGCAAATGTCACTACTAGAGAAATAATATAAATCCATAGCAGCATACATTTTTAAAATTCCAAAGAAATAATATTTCTTGCATTGTATAAGCCCTATAGTTCTTCATCATCATTTTTGGTACATGAAAATACTATATTGACAGCATTCTTAGCTGTCATACATGATGTTTAATTCATTGAAATTCCACTCTCTCCTGCTACCAAGATGTATGGAAGGTTGCTTGCTCCTGCTGTGAAAATTCAAATGTCACTACAAAAATCAGAGCTCACTTGCTCTTGTTCTGTCACACCTCCTCATATATCAGCACTTCCTGAATTAACAACAAAACCAGATCCAGAGTTTCCTGTTAAAGTAACTAGGGAAGCACCCCGGAGTTCTTCTCCCTCCCTCTCCCTCTTCCACTATTACCTGAACAGATGTGGACTTTATTTTGGGGCAGTCATATTCATTACCACATCCTGTAACTACAGTTCATATTAAATTCCTTCCTTATCTCTTTAATGTCCCTTCTAGCTTTGTGCAAGCCTCCTTGCAAGAAAGAGAGTGCTGATTAAAGCAGTACAATCAATCATTTACAGTCCCAGTACAATCCAATAAATTATGATCTGGTCGTATATTGTTTCAAAATGCACCTTAACAAATGCATTTAAATCAAAGCATAGTTAAAGCTAATTTAAAAGTTAACAGGTTAGGAATATATATTATTCAATGTAGAAAATAAACTATCATAAGTTCCTTGTTTCACAGAACCTATAGAGTTTTCAAAGGTAATTAGTGTCCTGAAGTTTAATAACCCAGCTGCAATTATTTATGCAACCAACCTCTCAGGCTTTTAAATTCAACATTCTTTGAAATCAGATCTTAAACATCTGAAACTCCTGCTAAACAGTCACAGTTCTTTAAAGTTATGCAATTACCTATCTCAATGTTCATAAAAAATAACATCTCATTCTCCTGACTGAAGACAACTCTGGAAATACAAATTCTAGTGCTGAAAAACTAGAAGGGCGGTAAAAAGGGCCCAGAATATTTTACTTTTAGAACTGATGATATTTAAAGGAATCTCTTGATTTCAGGAGTTCAAGCCTGGGAATAGTATACGCATTTGTAGAATTTAAAACCTGATTGCTAGTACATGACAAAGATATGTGGGCTATTACTACAGTTCCCCATTGATTACGTTTACACAAGGGTTGCTTTGGAGTAGAGAACACTAACTCATGTATATTAATGAAGTGCTTCTTCTTGTCCAGCCTAGACAAGGGAGCAAAGGACTCTGCACATAGGCTTGCAAATTTCTTCATGGGATTTGGGATGGGAATCTTTCTAGAATTTACAAATAACACATACATGAGAGTTAGATTTCATACCGATTTATACTGCAAACCAGATTTGAATTTTAATTCTAAAAAACAAAAATGCAAGCATGGTATTTATAAAAGCATTCAACACTGCTAAGGAACATACAAGACAGTGCAATACAGGCACATTTTACCTCATGAAAGCCTAGAGAGGTTTCAGTAGCATAAATTTATGAATCAGAATATTAAAGGATAACTTGTTTCTTTCATTTCTTTTAAAGTCTTAGCACCACCATTCCATTCATAACCCCCAGTATGAAATAAATTACATTCCTCATTGGTCCTTTTTCTGGAGATAAACACAAACAGATGGATACACATAAGCCAGGAAAAGAGATTAGTTCTATGGAAGAGACATTAAGAAGATGCAAGTTACATCTGTGCATTTATGTTGGGTTTCAACTGATTTTAGTCTTTTTACCTCCCCTCCAAACTCTGAGCATCCAAGGCAGATCCCACGGATCACAGTGCAAAGGAACGTGTCTCTCACAATTGCCCACAGAGGAGTCTGGGTGCCTTATTTTCTTACAGTTTAAGTTAAATGAGATTAAACATTCTTTCTCTATATATAGCACATTCAAATATAAAAATACTTTAAAAAGTAATACAAAGATATCCTCGGTCTACCATATGTAGTAGATAAACCAGTCCACTTTAGATACCATAAATATAAGGCTAACTAATTATTTTTTCCCATGCACTTTAATTCACTTTGGAAATTCCACAGTTAAAGGTTTTTTTGTGGTTTAAAGCTCAAACCAGAGCTTCTTTCTTAGTGATAAACACAGATGTTTCTCATAAACAAAGTTAAAGTAATTAAAATTTGAGTACAGATCAAATTTTTCTATGAAGCTAAAAGCATTCACAATAATGGTTACATGCAAAAGTACTTCACTGTATTTTGAAGGGCTGCAGAGCCACAGTCCAACACCTGTTGTCAACGCTTGCCCAGCCAACTGCTTGAGATCCATCGCACGGGTTATCTGGAACTGCTCCCTCCATGAGGGAAAAGCTGCAGCGCTGCCTCCCATGCAGCCTTCCAAGCTCTCCGCTCTAGCTGAAGTTAGACTTGGGAGACTTGCTAACCAAATCTACCAAGGCTGACTGCTACTGCTTTGGTTTGAGATCCAAAAGAAGTTAAGCTAAAAACTTAACTGCTTTTCAAAATAAAATGTTAGCTAAATAAAAGCCGCGGTTTCTCCCTCCAAAGTTGACTTGTTTATATCCTTAGAAAGTCACTTCTACAATATCACTATTGTTTCTCATCCAGTATCACACTGAATTTTCATGGAAAACAGACTCTGTCTACCACTTCTTCACGTAAGTACCACTTTCTGGCATAACCACCAATTGCTTAAGTAAGCTGTTTCCAGAGGTCTGCTGTTAGGGATGTTTTGGGGTTTATGATTCACCTACTCAGTTTCTTACAGTAATTGCAGAAAATAGGCCTGCAGGCTTCACATGGTTTCCAGATCTATTTATTTTCACTTTAGGTAATGCAAGAAACTAAGTAAGTATAACACTAAACACCTGCAATTACTCTCTTGCATCATCTTCTTACTTGCTTGAGCAAGTTTTGGGTTTAGGTACAAATCCAGTCAGGATCTTTTTTCTCCCATGCATCCCGCTTCTTCAGGATGATTGTGTGACAGACTGCTTTTCATGTTGGTTTCTTCACAATTGTACTGTACTGTTCTGTTCAGCTGTAATAGGGCTTGGCACTGTTACCTTAAAACCTGTTGGCATAGGCTGATTTTACTTCTGGTCTGATTTGGGAAAAGGACATGAGACCCCCAAGAATGGCTTCACAGAAAGCCCTGGGAACAGGGAAAGTACCTGAACACCTGTACTGGGTCTGACTGGGATGGAGTTAGCTTTCTTCACAGCAGCCCATATGGTACTGTCTTTTGGATTTGTGACCAAAACCGTGTTGACAACGCACCAGTGTTTTACCTATTATTGATTAGTGGTTGCACGGTGTCAAAGCCTTCTCCATTTCCCATTCTACCCCACCAGCATGTAGGCTAGGGATGGACAAGAGGCTGGGAGGAGACAGCAGAAACAGCTGACCCAAATTGTCCAAAGGGATATTACACAGCATGATACCATTCTCAACAAACCAATCGGGGGTTATGGGGGTGTAGTTATTCCAAGGTAACCATTGCTCAGAGATGGGTTGGGCATTGGTCAACTAGTCAGAGGTTGTGAGTGACTGCTTTTGCATTACTTGGGGTTTTTTTTCCCCTTTGCTTACTAAACTGTCTTTATCTTAGTCTATTAGTTTTTCTTACTTTTGCCCTTCCACTTCTCTCCCTTATCCCAAGCTTATCTGCCAGCTGGAGTCATTCCACCACACCGCCAAAACAAAACATTGAAGTCCCACTCACCCTAAGTGTTTCATTTTCTTTCAAATTTTGTGGGTTCTTCTCTTTTGTCATGCATCTTCCTACCTGCACCATAAAGGGTACTGAAGGATTTTACTGCAAGTCTTGGCTTCTATGGTGAATCAGAAAGTTCTCTTTTGCTCTGGTGCCTAAGTCCACCTGGACATCACGCTCCATCTGCATACACTATGCTAAAAAAAATGGTAATTACATGGTGAAACTGTTTACCCAAGTTTCATAAAGTTCCCTCCCCCCAGTAGATTAACATTTATGCATACAGAGGATATTGCCGTGATATGTGTACAGTAGCCTATTTTCTATTTTCTTTCTGCATAAATATTTACTGATCATACTCTTTCATCCATCATGCTATGTAGTAACCCATAAAGTTGAATTATAAAACAACCAGCTGGCTGAAAAATAATGTTGCTATAATAACATTTCCATTACAAATCATATTACTGTAAAAAATGGTGTATGGAAAATTTTCCATCAGCCTGCATTATGATTACAGTTGTAACGTGCCTACAGTTCTCCAAATACACATCTGGAAGAAAAAAACCCTCATTTCTAATACCCTAAGCTGCATTTTTTTACTTCAATTAACTCTTGACGTACAGGCTGATATTTACAGTCCTGTGACTCAGAGTAGGAGAATCCCTGGCCTTGGTGCATATTCTGCATGGCACACGGAGGACACACGTGGGAGAGGTGTCTCATGGCTTGACCCTTTGCACAGACCCAAAACCTGGGAAGTTTGGGCTTTTTATATTTCTTGATCATAGAATCACAGAATCTCCTGAGTTGGAAGGGACCCATAAGGATTGTTGAGTCCAACTCCTGGCCAGCCAAGTCAGAGCATGTTGACTGAGGACATGGTCCAGATGCTTCTTGAACTCAGTCAGTCTGGGTGCTATGACCCCTTCCCTGGGGAGCCTGTTCCAGTGTCCAACCACCCTCTCAGTAAAGAACCTCTTCCTAACATCCAGCCTAATGTGTAGTTTGAAATTTGGTATCTCTCCCTGAAATTTTCAGCAGTGTGAGCCATCCACCAGAACCTGGCCTGTTCCCAAACGGGTGTCTTTCTGTTGTTGTTAGAGCCGTTCAAACCTGTGTGGGCTTCTTTTACAGGGTGGCCACGTATCGCAATTGACAGTGAATCTCTGCAACACTTTGTGACTGCGCTCATTGTATCTGTCATAACTGGAATTAAAGGTAGATTAACAATTCTGCAAGAAAGTAACAAAAAGCAGCCAAGAATCCAAAACGACTCTTAAGCTACCATTAACAAGACTCTAAGGAAATTCGTACAGTAGAATTAACTTCCTGAAATAAACTTCACATTCTTTAGCAATTTGAGGTCAGTTACAACAATAAGAGAGCAGCACTGGAACTATTACAAGTATCGCTGAAGGAAAATATCCAAACAAGTTGAACTTTCAACTGCTAAGAATTACTTGCAAATAAAATTGTCTAATTCTGCCCAGCTGGAAGACAGTTATGCAAGTGCATCTTTTGTCAACACTGTTTGGTGAGCTTTTGTGGTTTTGGTTTTTTTTTTTTTTCCTGCGTAGCATCTAACATTAATCATATTTTCCATCATAGGTATTTTAAATCCTAGTCTCAATTAAAGATCTAGAGGAGATCAGTTAAAACAAAAAGTGCTCCTAGGACTTGCAAGATGGAGCCTTGTAAAATCATAAGAAAACCAGATGGGTCTAATTGATACACTCAAGAAAACAAAAAGCTCAGGAATGCTTAGGTATACTGACACAGGACTCTGATAAAAAGTTGCTTAGAATTAGATTTTTTTAGCTAATTACCATTGTGGTCTTAGGATCAGAGAGATGCTGGACACCACTTAGCAGCTTGTTTGGAGATCCCAAACCAGAGTAGAATGAATCAGAAGGTCTTTGTTGTTGTTGCTGGCAGAGAACAGGGTAGAGGAAGGAGGGCAATCCTTACATCCTGTCCATCTGCAACTGGAGAAGACTCATCAATACTTACAAATATCTATCCACAAACTGGAAGTTCCATTTGAAAATGAGGAAAAACTTCTTTACAGTGAGGGTGGCAGAGCACTGGCACCAGCTGCCCAGTGAGATTGTAGAGTCAACTTCTCTGGAGAGAAAAACCCACCTGGACACAGTCCTGTGCAGCTTAGGTGGTCCTGCTCTGGCAGGGGGTTGGACTAGATGGTCTCCAGAGGTCCCTTCCAACCCCTGCCCTTCTGTGATTCTGTGATTATGTGACTGCTGCAAGCCCCAGTGAAATGAAGTCCCTTGATGCTACTTTTGCAACCACATGTCTCCATTTATTAACTAGGAGGTCTGTGCTCATAATAGAAAGATTAATGCATGGAAAGTTTCCTAAAAGCAGAAGCATGTTTTAAGCATGGACCCATTTCAAGCGAAGAAACTGTGCATATTAAAACATTGAAAAGATAAGTGGTCAAATAGCACTTTAGGCAGGAGAGTCTATGCTGCTCCAACAAAGCAATGGAAAATTAGAATGAAATTGAAGTGACCTTATAGATATGAATCCGACCATCCTCTGAGTGTATGATACATACAATTTGGATGTCAAACTCAGGAGATCTTCCATTCCTCCGGGCTTAAGCTCCACTGAAAAAACAAAAACCACCCCGAGAAAGAAGAAAAAAGAGAAAAAAAAAAGAAAAAAAGAGAGTGAAATTTAAATCTATTTTGGACAATACACCCATCTGGGTTTAATTAGACCAAACTGCTACATCGCTTCAGCACTGCTTCTCTTTTTTCCTTCCTCCCTGCTGTCCTGTGTCGGGTTCCTCATTCCTCTTCCTTTCTGTGGTGCACATTTCATTAAGCTCCAGTGCTTGCTTTCTTCCTCAGACACTTTGCCGTTGGCAGACTGGGACCATTTATGAACTCGTCATTTCAAGAGCATGTCATCTGCTTGCTACCATTTTTCCAAAAAGCACATGACTGACAGTTTCTCTCCAAGACCTTTCTTTCTATTGCTTCCTTGTGGGCTTCTGTAAAGCAGTGTTCCTGTACCTAAGGACGGTCAGTTAAAGAAGATAAGCATGAGAAATTAATACAAGAACTGAATGCCATTTGCAGACAAGAGTGAGCCAAAACAGTCATTACATTACCTTTCTTTTAAAGAGGGTTAAATGAGAAAGGTTTGAACATAAGAAAAGGTAGACTGCAGAAACAAATTCTGAAATATAACTATTCCAAGAAATCCAAATACTTTCAAGCTTTATTCAATTCACTTTTCCATTGAGATACCAATTATCACTGACTCTTTTTCCTATATTTCATTTTATATTAGAGTTGTCCTCAAACACCCAAAGACTGAATTCCTATGAGACCTAAACCTCAACCCAACATGAGGAACTGGCCTACCCTTTTAAGCCAGCATTATGAAGAACTTTCTGCATTTTTTGACTCACAGACCTTGTGATAAATCATTTCATCATGGACAGTTTTACTACTGGCAAAGCTGATATCCTACTTTCTTCATATGCTTCCAAAACTTTTATCACATCATTGCTAATTCAGAATCTTCTAATAAGTGATTCTTACTACCTTTCCTGAGCTGTGAAATTTTAAAATGAGAGTTAACTTGTGTAACAGTACTGAATTTGGGAACGTGTATTTGTGCATGTCATTACCTAGCATGCCCTCTCAGCTCATGCCCATAACCATTTTCCAATAGTGTTCATGTTGTCAGAGAAAGCTGAAAAACATACTTGCAAAAATATGCAGAATTAAAAGAAAAGATGAAATCTAAAAAGTGCCAGTTAATTCAAACTTTAAAAAAAAAAAAGTTTCATTACACTAATACGTAGAGCTACCTCCAAAAATAACACTTCGTGTGACGGATATACACATGGGATAGAAAACTGGGCAAGAGTTGCTGAGTCTGAATCCTTAATGCATCCCAGCTTGGCCAGTAGCACATGCCAGTTCTACAGGCTGTTCAGAGTCTTCTGTCTTGTGTTTGAGATGTATTTCCTCACACTCCTCTCTTTATGGGCAAAATGATCTTGTCCTACTTTCAGTCTTTTCCACTGCCATAAATAGGTATTCATACACATCACTTTTCCATCCCACTTTAACAACACTCAGGTCAGATCTTTCTGACCTGGAATGGGATATATTAAAAACAACAATGTTCTACTTAGGTCTGGTTCTGTCCTGCAGCTCTTTGATGTACTATTGAGAGCTGAGAGATTTCTATGGACAAAATATCCATCATAGTTATGGGTATTCCAATACTAACGCAACAACTGCCATTGTTTTCCCATAAAAAGATGATAACCATCTGAAATTACAAGGAAATTAACAGAAAGCACTTCAGATGAAATAAACATATTCTTTTAATTACCAGTTTTACATCTGAAAGCCTGGCAAGGGATTTACAGTTTTTCTGTTGAAAAGGTAGCAATGACAGTGTTGTTTAAACTATTTCATGCCTCCTACACTTTCAGCTAGCAATATAAGTCTAGCGTGAAATATTCCATTCTGTAACATTTACTCCAGATGATTTCTTAAAATATCCTAATCTTATTTTATAAATGTTACTAAAGATTGCCCTAATAGGAAAATGAAAATCTAATTTAAATTTTAAAGTAGGTTATTAATTTATTGCAACACAATAGTCAAAATGTTGTTTCATTCATTGCACAGGTTCCCAAACTCTGTAGTGACCACCACACAAATCAGCAGATGTGTGAAGAAATCAATTTTGTCATCATTAAAGAACATCTTATTTCTAGCTGTATAATTTCCCATTTTATCATACCAAATCATTCTGAATTCTTTGAGCTGTCTTATTTTTTTAAGTTAATTTGGGGTTTTGTCGAAGTATTTCCTAGGCGATTTATTAATATGCTAAATGAAGTGCTTCCATTTTCCTTGAAAAAAATCCATATTTATTGAAAACCTGGAGAACATAAAAGTTTTTTCTAAAACACTAAAATATTTGAACAACACATTTCCACAGTTGTAGTTTTGCATTTTTTTTTGTTTATCCTGATATAGCTTGGACAGGTGTATTTTTTACCGGCTGGATGTCTGGGCCCAAAGATCTGTGGTAAATGGAGTTAAATCCAGTTGATATCTGGTCACAAGTGGTATTCCGCAGGGCTCGGTGCTGGGGCCAGTTTTCTTTAGTATCTTTACCAATGATCTGGACAAGGGACCCAGTGCATCCTTAGTAAGTTTGGAAATGACACCAAGTTGTGTGGGAGTGTTGATCTTGAGAGTAGGGAGGATCTACAGCGGGATCTGGACAGGCTGGATTAATGGGCCAAGGGCAACCATAAGAGGATGAACAAAGACAAGTGCCAGGCCCTGCACTTGGGTCACTACAACCCCATTCAGCGCTACAGGCTTGGGGAACAGCGGCTGAAAAGCTGCCCGGTGGAAAAAGACCTGGGAGTGTAGATCTATAGGCAGTTGACTATGAGTCAGCAGTGTGCCCAGGTGGCCGACAAGGCCAACAGCGTCCTGGCTTGTATCAGAAACGGTGTGGCCATCAGGACTAGGAAAGTGATTGTACCCTGTACTTAGCACTGGTAAGGCCACATCTTCAGCACTATGTTCAGTTTTGAGCACTTCAGTACAGGAAAGACAGTGAGGTGCTGGAGCGTGTTCAAAGAGGGACAAAAAAGCTGGTGAAGGGTCTAGAGCACAAGTCTTATGATGAAAGCTGAGGGAGCTGGGGTTGTTTAGCCTGAAGAGGAGGAGGCTGAGGGGAGTCCTTATTGCTCTCTACCTGAATTGAGACTGTGTTGGCAAGGTATGTGTTGGTCTCTTCTCCCAGGTAACAAGTGATTGGACAAGAGGAAATGGCCTCCAGTTGTGCCAGGGGAGGTTTACATTGGATATTATGAAAAATATCTTCACCAAAGGGGTTGTGAAGCATTGGAACAGGCTGTCCTGGAAAGTGGTTGAGTCATTTATTCCTGGGGGTATTTAAAACATATATAGATGTGTCAGTTAGGGGCAGGTTTAGTGGTGGACTTGGCAATGCTAGTTTAATAGTTGGACTCAATGATATTCAAGGTTTTTCCAAAGTTAAAGGATTCTACGATGCTATGCTATGAAATGTGCAGCACTGGAAGAGGATCTGAACAGACTGAGTAATCTCCAACACTGGTGATTTTCAAGATTTGATTAGACAAAGCTATGGCTAATCTCATATAGTGCTGGTGCTAGGTTTGTGGTAGGTTAGACTAGGTGACCTCCAAAGTTTCCTTTGAAACTTTGCTGATTAATTTCAGCAAGATCAGCTGCTCTTGCCCAAATGCCTGTCAAAAGAACTGCAGGTACGCTTACAAAGTCTGGTATCATACAACAGAGTACACTGATTTTCATGCAGATGCAATTTCAGTATGTGCATTTTGTAGAACAATGTCCTCCCACAAAATCCTGATTGACCCCAGGCTTTTAGTACCTAGTTCAGTTGATTAGATTCAAATAAGAACAATGTCACGGTTTGTGATTCGGTTAGATGAAACACTATACATGAATATTACTATTAGTTATTCTGCACTCCTTTTGGTATTCTATTTAAATACTTGAGTTGAATGAGATTTTTGTACTCTTGGCTAACTCATCTGATTACAAATCCAAGTATACAATACACATATGGCTAAGACACCAACAACATCTGATTAGATCATTAATAAGACTGTAGGCAATAACAAGGCATTTCTAACCCAATTACAAAGCCCCGCTATAATACAGCCCTGAGATCAATTACAGGGTTTTAAAATATAATGGAGTCAATGCTATCTTACCAAAGAGACAGAAAAAAAGAAGAAAAAAAAAAAGAAACTCATCATAACAGAGCTCTGCTTTGAAACACAGGTTTGCTTCCAGTTTCTTATACAATACAGGTTCAGGAAATGATTTTATGACCTAATTTCCCCTGACAACATTTGTTCTGAGTCTGAGCGGTAAAGAGCTCTGCAGTGCCCCAAGCTTTGCTGATTGCAACCCTGCAACTAATGGGGCCCAGATGGGGCCAAGAACAAACAAAATAAGCTGGGTGGGAAGAGACTGATTTATGGTCCTACTCATTGTCCTCCCCCTCCAAAATAAACAAACCTAGGAAAAGACAAATCCACTCAGTTGCCAGGGAAATCTCTAGCCCACATGACATGTGTATACTCTTAAGAGGCCTTAAATCGGAACAAGAAAATGAGACCATCAGATGTGTTCTTCATGACAGGGTCAGCTAATCTGTAACTACTATAACTGCTGTATCTTTTTTGGAGTCAGTTTCCCTTGAAGGAACATCTGTTCTGGAGGTACAGCAGAGTCAGATAGGCTACGTGCACCACTTCAACAAAACGTTATGTGCTTCCTAAGCGTATGGTAGGGCTTAGGCTCTCCGAGGACTGCTGTACCTGAACAGCCCAGCACAGCAGAAGGCCAGCCTGGTTGTGAGTGCCTCCCTGCTCACACAAACTCTCTACATAAATATTTCATTCTGTGTATACAATGAGTTATCAGGTAATGCATAATGTGTTAAAACTAATCTCATCTGGATGTAGAAATAAATCTTTCATTCATGCATGACACTTCTCACATAACTTTTGCCCTGTCTGCAATGGCTTTCTTTATAAACAAACAAAAAAAAAACCCAAAAAACAACCTAATCCAAAACAAACCAAAACAAACCAAACAAAAAAAAATTTGCCACTGGTGAATAAGACTCTTGTGTAAGTGAATTTTTTTTTTATAGGGTGGGGGTCTTTTTCATCTGACCTTCTTCATGTTTGCTGTAAAGCCTGCAGTGATCCAAGAGGAATGTCACACAGATAAAAGTGTTTTATGAGATAACAACACGATTGTTTTACTACCCCTCTAACTACAAATTAGGAAATAGGATTAAATGACATTTTAAGATTAGGCAGGATGATAAGAAGGATAGTGAGCTGTCTTGAGAAGAATTATATTGCCATATCTCCTGACAGCTCTTGACTAATCATCGTAAGTATTGATCTTCAGTAATATTTCCAAGGTTTCAAAAATAGCTATGATTCAGAAATCAATTGCACATTTAAAATATTGATTTAGCTTCAAAAACGGGACTCTGACAATAGAGTCATCAGGCCTACTATCTGCAATCCCAGGAGTATATAAGGGAAAAAAAAACCCACAACTCTGATGTCACTGAAGCTGGGCATGTGGCAAGGTGGTTCTGATTTCACCAAAATAATGCCACAGGGCTCTCAGTGATGGCTGCGAACCCTCAACTCAGAAGCCAGTCTCCTAATCGTTTGCAGAAGCCACTGACATGTCAGACAAGTGAGAAGTGCTCATGAATGCAAGTTGGAGTGTCAACTTCAATGTGTTAACAACGTATAGCTGTCTTTCATGCATAACGTAGTATCATGTACTTCTGTGTACTGTGTTCATGCTGTTTTGTTCAACTTCTTAATCTACCCATGAGACTTTGGAAGAAGCAGCAAGAATCAGCAATGGCTTCGTGCACTTTCTCCTAGGAAAATGAACTCCCTGGTTTGCAAATGCGAGATCTGGGAGGAGTATGGTTCCTCACCAGCCAGGAAGTCTGTCTCTGAGCATTAATAGAACAAGAGAGATGAAGAAATGTAATTTTTAAGGTTAACAAATAAACTAATAATTTCACATTTTAAAAATAATTAGCTGCTGGTTGAGGTGTTTTTTACATTTCTTTGCTGGAATATTATCAAAGATATCCCAAGGGTCCCCAAGAATCTCTCTAGTTTCCCAAAACTCATCCAACTGAGGGGAGCATCTTGCATTGCAATATGCATAAACCAGCAGTGCTTACTTTGTAACTTAAGTGTGCATTCTTGTCACTAAACTGGAATATGAAATCTCAGGGTTTGTATTTCCCTTCTTAGAGAAGGGAGAGATGCTGTTCAAACAAAAGAAAAAGCTTTTCTGAAGCTAAGCCCTGCACCCCTGGTTCCTAAGGTGCTACTATCACGATCCATAACCAGATAGACTAATTTGGCAGAAGTTAAACTCCCTTTCATTCCAACCGACCTCAGATTGCTCTGGGCTGAGGGAGGAAAAGGGGTTGCATGTCAGACTGGGAGGGAGGAGGAAGCTGCAGCAGTGAGACCCACCTAAGCTGGGAAGCACTGTGGTTTAAACTGAAGTACGTGTTGGTTTAGGGGCTAAGGAATAAAGCAGTTAACAGCAGATGTGTAATCTTACAAAAGAACAGTGAACCGTGTTGTGTTTTTCCTGACCTCTTGTTTCCTTTATTAGAAATACCTCGAGACAAAAAAATTGCAGCTGCCCTCCAAATATAAAACAGCATATCACCAGGCGAAGGATGACAAATTATTTTCACTGGAGGAGCACCAGGGTTTTAAGTACATGTCCCATTCTCTGGACATAGAGATTATCTTTAATGGTCTTTAATCTGTATTGACTACTTTGCAAATGAAGCCAGTCAGAGGTTCTGACGGCTCCTCTTTTCCCTTCTACGTGGAAGTCCAGCAGCAATCAGTGTAACTTTTCATTTTGCCCTGGGCTGGTTTTGTTTATGGCACAATGTGAAACGGTATTATTAAGGATGAGTGACCTTGCATGACACTGCTCTTCAAAACATTTTCACACTCTGCAGGCTGTAAATCTATTGATGTTCCCGAGTTTTGTGAATGATTGCCATGGAAGTAAAGAATGTCCACACAACATGCACACTGCACTGTGTGTTCCAAATCTGTCATTGCAGCACTGAAATCCATCCTTGACACTAATTTGTACAAACGGCAGGTCACTCGAGGAGGAAAATATTTTTTTTCTGGAAAGCAGTGCAGTTTGGTTTTATAGGAGACAAATCTTTGAAGGGCTCTTTGCCAGCCATTAAGCTACGGTTTTCAGCCAGATCTGCTTCCCATGTAAATAAAGCTCTCTCAACAGCATAGCTTTTCCTCCTGGAAGTGCTTTGTTTCAATACAAATGAATGCAAACAGTGATCACATTTCCTCAGAATGGAGAAGGAGAAACTCATAAAGATTGATGGGGAGGTGAGCTGGCTTTCAAGAATTCTGAAGTTTCAGTCAAACTTTTTAAAAGCATAACACTTTTTTTGTTTGTTTTCTTTTAATAGAGTTTTGAGGTAAAAATGCATTGCTCTATTCACAGTATTCAGAAATAAGAACTTAAAAGGCAAAGCCAGCCCAAAACCTTGGATACCTTTTGTATTTTGTTAAGCATCAGCCCACGTCGTGATTTATTGTCTTAGAAATTAAAATTAATGCTTTAAATATAGAAAATAACAAAGAAAACACTGTACCTTAAATAATTTTGAGGTGCTGCGTGATTCCAGGGATGCCAAGCATTCTCTACTCCCACTGATTACAAAACCTTGTGGCATTAGGCATTGAGTATTTCAAAATGGGTCCTAAGCTATTCAATAGTCTTGTGTCTTTTTCTAATGACAACCCAGCTAATTTGTAAACCAATTTAGTGCCAACAATACCAAAATCTGAATGAGTTCCTGTAAGATTTCTGATCCAAAATGGAAAAAAATGTCTATTTTGTCATCCACACCAAGGTTTTGACTGGCAGTTCTCACAGCCTTGACCATAAAAACAGCTGGAAAATCTGACTTCCATCATTCCAGCATCTTTAGCTCAGTCCCCAGGCACACAAAGTGAGTTAATGCAGTGAGCACCTCAGCACTGACTCTGCCCTAAAGACTATTTTACTGTAACTATATTGTCATGCTTGTCCATAATATGGTTTAAAAGGCAGGCTGTCCCACCTAGCACTTTTCATTTTGTTCGTAAATAGAAGTATTACATAGCTGGGCTATAGGCACAATTATCTTTTAATTCTGAATTAAGATCATCCTTCATCAGTTGTAAAGCTGGGATGTAGCTGAGATTGCCATACATGAAAAGTAACTTATTTTTTCAAGGCCTATGCCTGTTGTTAGGCTATTCCTGGGTGACTGGGATAACAACAGGGACAGTCACCAGAAATCCTAAATCTCTCACTCCTTGCAAACTGTTTGAGTGCTTCCTTGGTCTGTCATGAAACTTTCTGCTTTTCAGCATGCTCTCACACCACAATGACAATAAGAAAAAGATTTGAAAAGCAGACAGTGCTATTTTATCTTCAAAGACTCAGAAGGCTCTTTTTTTTTGTAATTCCAAAACCCCATTATGGGACACTGGACTCCTGCTGACACAGCAGGTCTGCTTAGGTCAAACATAAAGGGACCGTGCTTGGCTGACAAAGACAAGGAATAGAGTAATAGTAAATTTTCCTTATATTACTTGTTTAATGTGTTTATTTGTCTACAATTCTGCAAGTTAGATGGTAGTTATCTGCACTGAGGCTGAATCCCAACATCCCCTCTCTGCTCTCTGGTTTCTAACTTTGCCAAATAAGCCTCTCTTTGACCTATATTTTTACACAAGTGTCAGTCCAAGGAGACTTTGAAACAGAAGGAAAATTACTTTAAAACTCTCAAAGCATTCCATTCTTCTTCTTTAGGAATCCCAAAGAATGTTATAAATGGCTGCTGCCTTTTGTAGCACCAGAGCCTGGGAACCCCCTCTTGCCTGGGGTCTCTGCCCAGACTGGTGGACGTGGCTGGTGCTTCCCCCCTTGAAGGTTCAACCATCAGTGAAGCTGAGCGTATGTCCCAGACACACAGACATGCAGACAGACACAGAGGCACCTTCCAGCATCACAAGCACATTTCACAGATCCCCTGAATATCAGCACTGCTCCTTCACTCCCCAGCTGCCCCTGCGTGGCCCAAGGGTTCTTGCTCACCAGTGGGGTTCACTGTGGAGTTTGCTGCAATAGACATGCACACCTCACGCACACACAGTTAGGGTACGAACATTCAACCCCTCCCAGCAGCTAACACCAGGCACACTGGCTGGCACTGCGGCCCCACTCCAGCCACCAGCATGGACCCCATCACTCATCTCATTAACCTGATCTCCCCCCAGGAGCATTTGAGAGGCATCAGCAAGTGGGAAAGTCTACCTTAAGGAGCGCTATTTCCATTTATGAAAAACACAGGGCTTTTATTAGGTTCTTTGGTACCAGCACTCTTGGTTATAGCTAAATTTTATAGTATATTCTTTGTAGTTCATAAAAATTAATATTTTTCTTATCTGTAACTCTAACCAAAAGAATTTTCCAACTGCTGCTACTGCAAGTCTCTTTCCAAATGTCAGGCAACAAGCCCATTCTTCGTACATGACCCACACATAGAAGTGGAAGTGATTGCTTTGAAATCCTACAGGTTTCTGATGAAAAGACCAGCAAGGGTCTTCTGCCAGACAACTAATGCCATGTTTCTCCTCCAGCTAGTATGGAACTCAGAACTCCAGGGTTTATTGCAAGGGTCAGACAAAAGACTCTGGACCAGAATAACTGACCTTCTCAGAGAATTTACTGACATGATGCTCCTGACCACAGAGTTCTAAGAATTGAAAAGAAAATTTCGGCAAATTCCCATCCAGTTGCCACAGGGCTGTCTTATGCTGGAAATCATTAGATCCACTTTATTCTGAACAACAGCATTTAAAGACTGAGCGGAAAAGCAGCAGCAGAGCTCTACAGATGCAGCCAGCTTATGCTCTACTGATTCCCTTTCATGTCTGCCACGACACTTTCTGACACTTTCTGATACCTTTCCAGAGAAAGGCCCAGCAGCTGAACCACGCAGCTGAAGCTGTTTCTCCACTCAGACTGAACAACAGTTTCTTCATTTCATCTACCTTAGGAACGCCCCATAAAATTCTGCTAAAGAAGACCCCTACCCTCATGTGCTCAGCTGATTGTAGGCAAACAGATGGGTAGTTCACAGCCGCCGGAGCAGGTGGTTGAAACCTGGAGGTGCAGCAACACATACTAAGACTTTTCAGTCCTGACATCTCACAACATAGCCATGCTCACAATCCTCTGCCTTTAAAAAAAATTGCAATGAAAGCTCTGAAATTCTCTTGTTTTGACAAGCACTTAGACATGTATTTAAAGTAAAAGGACTTAGGACTTTACAACTAAAGAACTCAGAGGTGTGTTTCAAGCTAAACTTCTAGTTTCACCTCAAAAACCTCAACTAGGTACACATTCTTTTCCCTGGTTATTTCCCTGGTTATTTCAACAGTAGGAGACACTTGTCTTGCAAAAGTTTCACAAATACATTACTAAAATATACTGTAGATCACTTCTAGACTATACATGTTACATTAGTGCCATGTATTCTTCTCATCCCAGTTGAAGAATATATTCACATCTTTAAACATAATTAGTGAAGGGAAATGAAAATTAATATACTATGCTAATTACTGGTCCGAAAATTGGACAGTCAAAAGCCACAATGTTTAATGCCAATTTCCTGTGGGAATGATCAACCTGCTGCCTCTAAGAAAAGCCTATTTGCAAACAGTCATTACAAATAAAACTAAGCTTTAGAATGCATAGTTAACATTGTATTATAAAAATTCTCCTTTTCTAGCAATTAATGAGTAACAAATACAAAATCTTCCATATTTAGGTCAATGGACTAGTCATAAAAAAGGTAACTGGTCACAACGCTAAAATTAGTTTATTAAATCCTTCCAATGCTTTGTTTCAAACTTGCTATTAATTTTCTGTTTCTAATTTATATACTGCATTTCTCTTTTTTCTTCTTAAATAATGAAATTTCCAAGCAATTTGCTGGGCATGAAAAAAGCAGAAATATAGTCCCTGATCTGAAAGCCTTTCAGTCAAGAGAAGTTTATGTAATATTCAGAAATACAACATCTTGACAATACGAAGTAATCTAAAGGAGGTAGAAGGATAGAGTCAGAAATAATTTTCTTCGTTATCATATAATTGTCTTGCATGTTAATCTTGTTCCTGAATACTTCCTTTGTGAAGGACAGCATATAGTGTAACCTAATTTTAGAGTAACACACACTGAACTCAAATTAGGAATAACCAAAGAACTTAAAAAAACCCTCTTCCTATTCCACACAGGGAATGAAATAAATCTTTCAAAGATTTTCAAACCAGGAAAGACTTTTTCTCCTTTTCACCATTTTTTTCTTTCTTCAGTCATATTAGTCACCTGTCAAAAATAACCAGGCTTTATTCAGGATGTAGAATAGGTAAATTAAAAGCCTTGTTCTTCCCAAATGGAGTTCTTGGAAATTGATGTCTCAATGTTTGACTTCACTTTTGTGAAATTAATGTTGTAGTGTTGGGCAATTCTGTGAAATTCATCCAGCCAAATCAAACCTGTTTCACTGCCTGTTTTGCTTTTGGCTTCTAGACCTCTGTGAAATAACTGTAAACTCTTCCTCTTCTTGGATATTCACACATTTCCACTATCATTCTTACAAAGCCAGAAGTGGACAAATATTGTAATTTGTTACACAAAATAAGTTTTATAAAGAAAAAGTTGGTTAGTTTGTATTTATTTTTTTGTACTTCTAAGTAGAAGACGTCTTTGGATCTCTAATCTTTTTTGTTTGTTTGTTTGTTATGATCATCTGCACCTAGTGGAGATCTGGCCTTTGTAATTTGGTTTCCACAGGGGTGCAGTAAGTAGTATGGCATTGCTGAGAAAAATAAAGATCAAACTTTTAGTCTTTCTAGCTTACTGGAAGGGATAATAATAAATATTCAGTGACTTTAATACATTTTATAGTAAGATAGTAAAAACCCATGGTTCTCTATAAGAAGGTGAGAAACAGGTTAATGGAATTGGAAGATAAAGAAGTGACTGGTTGACTAGACAGTTGCATAGACAATGACTGTAGCTATAGTATTCAATAAATTAAGGCTTTGGAAAGATACTGAGATGCTCAGCATGAACCTTTTCATATACCCCAGAACTGCTGAGGCAGATGCTTGGTATGTCTTTACTTGTTCACTGTTTCTGCTCTGGAAAATATTACTTGGAAAACCCATGTCCGGACATTTTGGAAACACAAGAATATTGGAAGTGAAGCAATGGAGCAGGTCACCTCTATGAGCTTCATCTCCTGCACCTCTACTTTAAATTGTTAATTTTAAAAACTAATTTCAATATAATACTACATTAGTAGTATCATAACACAGCTAGGATTTAGTGAAGTTTTCTGTGGTAAGGATCTATTTTCTGATAGACTAGAACTCAGTGGAGAGAAAAAACTTTCTGGACCATAAAGGAATACAATTTGACTTACAGAATCTTCAGTTCAGGAGAGCCTTATTTTATCCTATTTCTTAAATGCAGAGACAGAAAAAAATAGTTTAAACATTGGATATACAGTCAATTAATTATTCCACTGTCTCAACTGTGTTAACTCCTCCCGTCGAGCAAAAGCAAAAGATTTTGCTATGATCAATACACATGGCTATTTGGCATATGAAGTGTTTTTAATGTATTTTGGGCTCAGCTTTTTGAGGTAATGGAATTTGGGTTTCCCAGAGTGCTGGACTGGGATAAGATCCAACACATTCAGATTCATTAGCCATGATTTTGTATCCCAAGGTAACTCCTTGGAAGAAAACAAATACATCTGGATTTCACATATATTGTAATGGAAAGCTGCAAAAGGAAATGCTAAAGTAACTGTTTCATTGCTAACCAAAGCCTAACAAAAGAGAAATAGAGTCTAACACAACCTGGGGAACTCAGGTAACACCCAGACTGTCCACAACTTATTACAGCAAAGAGCTTAGTATTCTCTTTAAAATTATGCTATAGACTGAGATAATAAGAACCAGATAGCTTTTTCCAGCCACAGAAGTTGTGTAGTTTTACTTTAAAAATAGCTTGAGATGCTGCTGTGGGTTTTATTTGGTTTGGTTAGGTTTGTTTTTTTTCAAAAGAGGAATTAAATGTAGTGAAAAATGCTTATTTCTTACCCAAAATTTCTCTATTCAACATTGAAAGTCAAGGTCCACAACCAACAAAACAGTTAGTAGTATCTCTATATGAAAAAGCCATGAAGTTGAGCAGCCACAGATGAAACACAAGCTTTTTAATAAATGATTCATAATTATCCAGATCTCTACATTTTTCTGAGAAGAGCTCAGATGAAAAATAAGTATGCCTATTTGTCTTTAGTGCAATTTTGTAAATGTGCAGCTTCTAAAGTCTGTCTCCAAGGGATATGGTTTGAAGCAATTTTCCTTTAAAGTAACAGTGGCAAAATAGCCATTTAATTTTTAGAGGGGGGAAAAAAACCCTACTCTTTCACTGTGTAGTACTTGTTGGCATTATAGCTTTGGTAGTCAAAGTCTTCAGTTGCCTTGCAACAGGAGTAACGCGTCCCATTTTTAATTTGTACAATCCATAGCCAGTGTAGAGTCCAGCAATAACAGCTGCTACACAGGTGTGGTAGGCAAGGGGCCTGCTCAGAGTTAGCTGCTTCACTGCCACCCGTGTCTTACAGGAGTGGGATTCATTTGGGCCTGACAGAGGAGGTGCCTTACCAGGACCTGGCAAAACCAGCACCCGGGCTCCCAGGGCTTGGCCTGGCAGGAAACGTGCCATAGCCCCAAGGCATTTATACACGTGCCAATGTGTGAGATCCACAAGGTCTGCCAGCACACAGTCTTGTATTTTGGATTTTTTCCCTCCATATAGTCAATATAACCTAATTCCTCATTTTTGCCTGGCTGCAGTTCTATCCTACAAGTGCACAGGTAAAGAACAATGCAGCATACTCAAGCAAACACGAGGTTAAACTCTCATTACAAAGCTGGAAATGGCTTTAAAAAATAACATAAATCCTCTTAAAAATAGCTAGATTTATTTATGAAAATCCCTTTTTTGGCTGCGTACCTTTCACTTAGGATGCGTAAGAAATGCCTCAGCTGTTGGCCCTGCAGAACCAGCTCATAAGGCAACATCCCCTTTTTGCTTAACAGACTTGAAACTTTTCAGTTTCTGGATCAGAAGTCATCTTTAGGAGACAGAGACTTAGTGCCACTCCTTCACACTGCAACTTTCACAATCGTTTTTCTGATCCACTCCCTCCCGTTTTCACCGCACCACGTCTGTAACTGACTGATGCCACCTCTCCATCAGCGATCAGCCAACGCTGCAATTGGATTGTTTGTGGTTTCTTTTTAGTCATGAGTACTAATGAGCACAGGCATTCTTTTATCCCATCTATCATCACATCTGTATTAATCTGCATTGTATTAATTATACATAGAACACATTAATATTCATCAGCATAATATTAGCAATTAATATTATTGTGATGCAAATATAGCAAGCTTCAATACTTATAGCCATCATATTTAATAAAAATACCTATATCCATCATATTTAATAATTTCTGTTCCTCCTTTGTATTTTGTTGTCTTCTTTACTGTACTGGTTTGTCTACTGGGCAAGAGAGCCTCTTATTTTTCTTGGTTTCTTCTTCTAGCCAAACTTCAAAGTAAGGTCTTAATGCTGAAAAGTTAATATTCTCCAAAACATTAATAATATAAATGAAGGAGTAAAATCATATATCCTAGAAACACAGAATAGTTTGGGTTGAAAGGGACCCGTAAAGGTTATCTAGTCTGACTACCCTCCTATAGGTAGGGACGTCTTTCACTAGATCAGGTAGCTCAAAGCCCCATCCAACATTTCCAGGGATGAGGCATCCATGGCTTCTCTGAGCAACCTGTTCCAGTGGTTCCCCACACTCATTATAGAAAATGTCTTCCTTATGTCCAATCTAAACCTACTCTCAGTTTTAAACTGTTGGACCTTGTCCTGACACTACAGACCTTAGTAAAGAGTCTTTATTTTTTTATAAGTCCCTTATTGAAAGGCTGTCATAAGATCTACCTGGAAGTTCTCTTTCCCAGACTGAGCAAGCCCAACTCTCTCAGCATGTCTTGACAGCAGAGGTGCTCCAGCCCCTGATCATCTTCATGACCCTCTTCTGGACTCACTCCAACAGCTGTCTTGTACTGGGGACCCAAAGCTGGAAGCATTACTCCATCCAGGTGGGGTCTCACCAGAGCAGAGGGGGATAATCACCTCCCTTGACCTGCTGGCCATGCTGTTTTTGATGCAGCCCAGGATACGGTTGGCTTACTGGCCTGTGAGTACACATTGCCAGCTCGTGTCCAGTTTTTCATCCCTCAGGGCTTCTCTCAATCCATTCTCTGCCTAGCCTGTAGTTGTGCTTGGGATTGCCGCAACCCATGTGCAGGACCTTGCACTTGATCCTCTTGAACCTCATGAGGTTCTCACAGGCCCACTCCTCAATCCTATTACTGTCATGATTTTATTGCTTCTTGTCTGAGCTGTATATAGTTCACAATCAAAACAGATACAGCATTCACTGGGAACTCTTAAAATAAGGCAAAATAATGTTTCCCCTCCTGCACCCCATGTTCTAATTTCACTGGCATCAGACAGTGCTAAAGCACATAAAACAGCAGGAAAAGACAAACTGTAAATGTATCAGTTCTCAAAATTACGGCATTCCTCTTTTGAGTATGATTTTTTCCTTAGCCACGAGAGGTTACTAATTTGCTCCAGCACTGCCATGAGCAATTGTAACCTTCTTTAGGTAGCACGTAACGTCCTTCAGCAACAGTCCCTCTGCACGCAGGGGAGCTTCCTCTTAATTGGGTTGAGGCCGACTCTTGCTCTCCAAGCCAAGGCACAGGCTTTCTGAGCTCACTGTTTCTCCACAGCCACTCTTCTCCAATGTAAGACTCTCTTCCAAACAGAGGAAAGCCAACAGCATGGAGGGAGAGTGCTTTCTACAAGGAAAATCTTTTAGTCATTCTCTGTATGTTTCCAGAATAAGGGTCCTTCTTTTTACCTTACTTTGGAGAGACAAAGAGGAAAAACAGTGCTCATGCTCTGTGCCTAAAAGCACACTAAGAATTGTTAAGCTGATTTTAAATCCATGGGCATGCATGTGGTCTGCAATTAACCACGTGTTCTCAGAGCTTTCAAACCCCCTTTTTTCTACCCAGTCACACATTTCTGTAAAAACTGAAGGCACAAATTGAAAATACATTTTTTGATGCTTTTCCCTCCATGGATGCTTCTCGTGGAACCCCTTGCAGCTGGGCTCTGACCACATTGAAGTTGACACTTCTAAAATCCAAGATCTTTGTCTTACTACTGGCCTTCAGTGTATTCAGCAGAATCGCAAACTCCCTGATGCTGTGACCACTGTATCCAAGGCTAACACTGGTGGTTAAGTTGTGACATACATCTTCCCAGTTTGTGAGCAGTAAATCAAGCAATGCATTGTTCCTTGTCAGCACATTCAGCATCTGTAGCAAGAAGCAGTCCTCAAAGCAATCCAGGAACTTGGATGGACAACTTGTGTACTGCATTGTTGTTTTCCCAACAAGTCTCTGGGTAATTGAAGCCACCCATGAGGACCAGGTTCTGATGGTCCACCACTTCCTTGAGTAGCCAAGATAAGTTTTTTTCAGCCTTTTATCATCCTGATCCTGAAAAATATTTTCATTTAAAACTTCAACCACACTTTATCTATGGACAAATGCTACTCAGATGTAAGCATTTTTGGGTTTGAGTAAATGTTAAAATTACTTATCTCCCATTTTCAATATGCTCAGATATCTTGCAGAGAAACAGAAAATAGTGGACCAGGCTTTTCTATCAGTGCACATAGATTATGCATATGTCTAACCTGAAATATGAAATAACTTACTGTAAACTTGAGATTTTGGATGCTTGAGATGTCTAGAGTTATGCATCATTCTATACATTTTTAAAGAGCTTAATGAAAACTGGTGTAGAAGTAATAAATTATGGGAAATTATATTAAAAAATACTATCTGTAAATTCAAATAGTGAATGTGAACTGTTTAGTTATTTAATGATGCAGACTGGTTTAATTCTCCTTAGGTAATCAATCTTGATTAGGTAATCTACCTTAATTATCATAAAATCATTTTTTGTATAAAAACATTGCACAGATTAGGACAATGGGTTTCCCTTTAAGAAGCAAATTAAAGATGAGTTAAAACGACTGTCATTCAAATACCCTTTTTTACTCTGAAGGATCTCAAAGGTATTTACAAATATTGTGTGTGCAGGAAAGACATCATCATTAATTTATATCCTTTATATCCTTCTGGGACATCATAAAACAGATTAAGACTTGCAGCAAAATAAGACATCTGAGGAGGAACTGGAGGAGAATCCAACTTTTGGTTTTGTTGCTCAGTGAAACACCAGAACAAATTCTGGTTTAGGTCCTGCAGGAAAACTTTAACTGATTTGACCTCTACAGCCACTGTACATGTATATCTTAGCACACTGTCATTTATAGTTATCAGTCAAAATTCAAAAAGGGAATAGCAAATAGCTTGTGAATAAAGCATTAAATTCACATGGAAGACACTTCAATACTAAGAAATATAGTCAATATTATGCATACTTGTCACTAGAATCCACGGGCCTGCTATTGTCCATTAGATATTTCTGTATTTTTTTTGCTGTTGTTTATTTGTCTACAAGAATCAAACAACAAAATTACATCATAATGTAATGATGGGGGGTGTGTGTGTGCACATGCGCGCACACACACACATCTCCACCCTTGACCTTCATTCAGAATTGTTGGGTCCACAGTCACAACGCAAAGTGTTCCATTGCCTGGGGTCTCCTGAGGTTTAGGAAAAGGGCAGCATCTCAACCCTGGCTAAACTTCATCACCACGAAAGGTATCTTTGCAAAGATATCCTTGCCTCAGCAAATAGGTGACCATTTCCTTCATCCATTGCTACATCACCAGCTGCAGCACCTGGAATTCAGAAAGCACATTTCCTGGGCATGACGGGATGAACCAGGTTGGTTTACACCCTCCATCTTGGTTCGCTGAGTGGTTTAGCTCATGGTGAGCACCTTGAGCTGCCCACAACTCAGCCTGCTTCTGAATCACTGAAAGAAAAGGCTTTATATGCCTGGGGTCTCATGCACTCTGTTTTCTGTTTATTTCTGCCTTTTATAGTCTCCATCTGGCTCCACTCTCTGCATGTCTGCAGAAATGGGGACACATGCAAGTCTACAACCCTCTCCTGTTATTTATTTACCTTTCAATGAGTTGAAGGACAATTTTTAAAATCCATTTAAAGTCTGTGATTTGAAAAGATTATCTAGAACTGCATGTAGTATTACCCCCACTTTGTCAAGGCCCTATGGGGGCCAGGGACTCCCTGGGGGCTGTGAGGACTCCCCGTGGTGGCACAGGGCAAGGCTAACAGCCCTAGCCAGGCACAGGGCAGTGAGGGGCACCGGGGCAGCCCCAGGCATCCAGCACCTCCCTGGGGTCAGGGATGATCCAAGGCCAGTCTGGGATGAGGACCCATGGCTGGGCAGAGCAGGGCTGTGAGGAACTGGAGACCAGCACTGCTGCAGTGTTGCTGGGGAAGGGGCTGATGGCCCCAGGGGCTTGACATGGGGTTCTGGGCCCTGAACAGGATGAGGAGAGCCCTGGGAGTCTGAGCAAGGACAGTCAGAGTTGTGGGAGCACTCAGGAACATGATAAGGACAGCACATTTTTGTGTTGAGAGAAAAAAAAACTCTCATACAATCTATTACCAGTATTGACTTTGCAAAGTAATTTTTCATTGGTAATTTTAGGAATCCTGATCCACTGACTGGACATGCCCATGCCTAAGAGCATGCCTACCCACTGGGTGTAGATAAACCCAAGGCCACTGGACTTGAGCCAGTTTTGACCCGAAGGTTGTACAGTTCCGGACAGTTTTGTAATCAGCCATACTACCCATGCTGAAGGAACACAGCCCCTCCAAAGCCCAGTGCTGTGCTGAGGAAGCTGTCTGCCTCTGAGGTGGGTGTACAGCAGCCTGGTGCACAAGCAGGACAAGCTGGAGTTCATCAAACCTCACCTAAGCACACCTGCCATAGGTTATGGCCCCAAGTTGAATAACTCAGCATTTATCTGGGTTTTAGATACTTCTGAAATAATGTATTTTAGAGACAAGTGCATTTTACTGAGGCTTGTTGTTTTAATTAATATTACAAAAGCTGTTCTGTAATTGATGGAAGAATTGACAGTTTAAGATTGCAATCCTTAACAAGACTTTCTTCTGCGTAGCCTCAGGCCACTAAGTGAACACATCAGGAGCTGTATGTATGTTACAGCTCTGAAATCATAATGTTTGACATTGATTTGGAAAAGCCTCCTGCACATTAAAGGATATAGGGTTTTGCTACTTGCAAGTACAACATTCCCCTATATTGTAGTCATAAATGTATCAAGCCATGCTTTTGCTTTTAATGAATACATCTACTCTTTTGAAATAATTCCCCCTATACTTTCATGTGCATGGTACATCGGTTTGCGTGGTGGAGTTGGTGGAGCTGGCATGCACAAACTGGATTTCTTCCAGGTGCAATGAAACTGAAAGATGGAACATACCTAATGTATTCCAGCGGTCCCAGCATTCAGTCTCTGGGAGCAGTCTGAAGTTGGTCTGAAGCAAAAACAAATCCCTCAAGTGTGTTGTGAGGTTGTAGCACTAACTGCCTCACACTACAGATCCAACAAGTTGCTTGTTGGATCTGTAGTGTGCAAGTTGTGCATTGTTTCCTGATCCTTGCTAACGTAGATAGAGCCTATACGACCTTGTAGTTGGAGCTTTAACTTAATTTCACCTTTCGCTTTAATGATGCAAAGATACTTTTCACACAGAAGCATGTAGCATGATATATTTAGAATTTACATTTCCACACAGGATTTTGAAGTTTGTATGTAATTTTTCCTCTGGTAAATGGCCTTTACAGCGTGCTATATTCAACTGTCTTGCCATCTCATGACACTCCTAAAGAACACAACTCATGTTCTCTTATTTCCCATTTTAGGTTCCTTTCTGCTTTTATCTTTGATCTCTTGCGGTATTCCTCATAGTATTTATAGAATTACAAACAAGAAACTACTAAGTGACTAGTATATTACTTTCATCAGTAAGGAAGCATAGAAAATTTGTGGATAACTTTCTGAAGAAGGCAGGATGAATGTTCTGTAAACCCTTTGGCACCACATGCTGGCTGAGCAGAGTTAGGGGTGACATAATACATTTTTCCATGTAAACGCAAGGAAGAAAAAAAACACAAAGGAATCCAGATTTCATCCATGTTGTCAGAAAGTCTGGTAAATGCATTAGCTAAGGGCAGTGATTAATTCAGCACTCATGTAAATGAAATGTCCTGTCAAACTCATTTTTAGTCTCAGTCCAAGTATAACTTCATCATCAGCTGTCGGTAACATATCACTTCCTATCTTCAGTTATTTCTCATCCATATGCTCACTAACATGTTAACTACTCTGCCTTATCACAATAATGCATCTTTTAATACAAATGCATCAGCATTTTCATAACACCACCAGAACATTTTCCAGTGGCAATGTATGTCTCTTAAGATATGATCTCATGACTAAATTATTTCTGACTTGCTGCCACATACACCCATAGGTCATATATGTATTTTTCTTAATGGGTGAACATAAATTCTACTGTATGGAGAGAAGTAAAATATGCCTAATAGGGAGGAAACAACATCCCTTGATGGGACCAAGGCAGGAAAAATAAATGTTGCTCAGTGACTGCCCTCTCTCCCCTGTCTCTCATTCATCTTTGCTCCATTTTCACATAATTATATGTGACAGACCAATGAAGTATAGTGTTTCTAAATAACTCATACTGCACCACCATATAGGAGAAGCAATATAAAGGACACCATTTTCATGATACTTAAAAACAAGAGCTCAAAAAAGAGAACGAGTGTCATAGAACATGGCATGGCATGGGAGCCATCCCAGGTCTAACTTTCTTGAAAACAGGGAAGAGACTGTACACCCAAGTAAGATTATCCTCTTAAGGCGCAAAGGCCTCATCATGTCATTTGTGTCCATTCACCTGGCTGACAGACTGGTGACCACCTCCCTCTACCTTCTGCCCATTGCCAATCTTCCAGAATCCTTTCAGAGTGCACCTATTTCATCATTAAGCTGCAAAGTCTCTTTGAGAACTTCAAGTTCACAGGGTTGCTGTTTCCAAACTGTAGGTTAGCTCCCTGTGAGCTTGGTTCCAGAGAGAAAACTGCTAATGCAGTGTAAGGACTTAAATGGCAAGAAAAATGTTGCAAGATATTATGTTCCCCTTAATTTGCTAATAAGAACTCCTCTGGAGGTCAAAATTTTCCTTGAGGAAAAAAACCCTGACAAAACAACGTAAGGATATGAGAACTACAGCTCTACAGTGTTAATAAATAGCAAAGCACCTGGCAAAACATCGTCTGGAACAGCAGAACCTGGCATGTGCGTGGGAGCATTATTTTTATTATTTTTTTTCACCAAGCCTTATTTCAAGACAATGTTTAAATCAGTAAAACCACTCCTATGACTTCCCAGACAACTAGATGGTTGACTGAGATTTCTGTGTAAATTTTCCTTCATAGCATCATTGCTGTGATAGAAATTGCTGCTTCTAAAAGGGGAAGAACCAGCATATGCAAGCATTGGTGCTATAAACAGCGCGGCAGAGGACCTGAAGGCTTGTTTTGAAACTATGTAAAGCTTGTTTTGCCACGTTAGCACCAACTGGAGGTGCAAAAGCTCCTGACCTCTGACAACTGAGCTGTTTATTCAGTCAGGTGCCTGAAAAGAATCAGACACTAAAATCTGCAAGCATTTAAATTTGAGGATTGTTTGGAGTCTCTAATAATAACCCACCAGATAATTTCAGTCATGTGAAATGGCTCAGCCTTGTCAGACGGACCGTAATGGCTCACTGGCATCACTCTGTGTTCCTGTTTGTGCACTTGGATCAGCCTAAAGAATATACAGCATGTAACTTGCAGGAAAAAACGCTGGTTAGAGGACTCAGAACCTGGAGGAAAGCCAAGGAATTATTTTATACACAAAAAAAGTTACATTCCTAAGTAAAGTCTCAAAATCTGGGCAAATATGGATTAGTATAAGAAATGGATTAGTATAAGAACTGGATTAGCATTAGAAATATGGAGTCCCTTTGTACAATGTCTTTACAACAGCACAATACATAAAGCTGTAACTGTGCTTGCATTTTGTATCTGCAGGTGGTGGAAAGGCAGAAAGGTTATGTCAATTTCTCTATTTACACATACTAGTCTAGTACTCACATTGAAAATAAATGGAGGGTTTAGGTTTATCCCCTATAAAAAAATTGCATTCCAGAAAAATATCTTATTAAGAAAGTTCTAGGCCCTCAGAATTTAGGTATTCCGTTGTGTTAACTGCAACTTGTAAAACCGAAGGCAGAAGCACTCTCTATAAAATCCATAAAGCTATGCCCAAAATAATTTTTAAAAGATAACTCGTGTAACAGGATATATAGTTCACATAAAGTCACACATGACCAGTTAGAGCAGTCATTTGAAAGAAAAGATTCACTATGATTTTTCTACACTAGATTATTAAAAGTTATATATCAATATAAAAACAAAAGCAAGAAAGAAATGAGAAATTGGTTTGAAGCCAAAACTGCAGATATTTTTACTAATCTGTGGAATCAATCATGGGGAAGGGGCAGATTTTATGAATGGAGAAAAAATATACAGTGTTTTAATAGTGAACATTTTGTATTGGTATGAGAACTATGGCATAATTGTTTTCTCATATGCTTGTTTTCAGGAACAAGCCGCAATTGACTTGACTGAAAAAAAGTACAGTATGTTGGAAGAACAAAATGAAAACTATTTCAGAAGAGCAGCAGTAGCTTTCAACTGCTCCTGACTAGACAGCACCTTACTCGGCATTTAGGCATTATTATAAGCCTGCCAAGGACAAACGGTCCAAGAAGGTCATTCCTTCTTTGAAGCCAGTTTGGCTTTTCTCCTGTACTGAACCAGTGGGTTTTATTTTATAACAAAAAGGAATCCTGCAAAACTGCTTAAAAGCTCTGGTTCCTGGTGTGCGCTTCAGTCTAGACTGCCTTGTCTACACTGAACTGCTAGAACATGTTGGGTAACAGCGTTTTTGGAGATTCATAGAATTGTCCGTCAATAGGGACCATTACATCATCTAATCTCACCTGCAAGATATCAGAAGACCTTATATTTCATCCATTTATTTCTGTGTTAAGCCAAATAATCTATTTGGCTAAAACTTTTCTTCCAGAAAAGCATCCAAGTTTCAGCTGAACATGTTAAAAGAGAAGTCTATACCTTCTTTAATAGTTTGTTCCAATCTGAGTTCAAAAATGGTGGCTCATTTCCCATCTGCAGGTGTCTATCCAGATTTGGCTGCCAGCCACTGGTATTTGTTAAGTCTTTCACCATTATTATATTAGTAACTAGTATTCATTAACCCCAGACACAATGCCTGGAGAAACCTGCATATTCATGAGGAATCACATCTTGATACATCTTTTAATCAAGTCTTTTTAAGCCTCCCACTGTAAACTGTGTCCTGCAATACTCAAATTATTTTTCTGTACCTCTTCAATTGTTTTATAGCACTCCACTACTCTTTCTTTGTGTGTATATACTCAGGGATCACATAACCCTTCCTCTATACTATCATTCTGGCAATTCATGGCAAGTTAAAAGGACACTATCACTAGCCACTTTTCACAGCCACTCTTTCCAGCTCCTTACTTGACACAGCTTGCCCTTCGCAGTCCATCCTGTGAATGCCCTGCCTTTGTTGAAAAGACCCAGCCTATCAAGCAATCCAAACTCCAGTGTAGGGTTTTCTTGTCTTGATGATTACTTAGTCTTCATCAGTCCTGGGAGCAAATTTGTATAGCAGTAATTTTTTTGCTCCAAGTCATACGAACGATGTTGGGTGCACCAGATCTAAGGCAGATATTTATAATCATAACTGTTTTAAAATAACATTTCCTCACCAATGGCTGCCTTATTCATAATGTGCCTGTTATTCTATTCTTAACCCATTTAATATACACTTTGCTGGTATTGTGGAGTATTTACTTTTTAAATTAAAATTCATTCTACATTATATAAAGGCTTTCAGAGCCATAGGTAGAATACAAACCTGCCATAACCATCACCTCCCAAACTAGTAATTGCAAAGGAAAACGTCAAGGTTTTTGACAGGTAATGTTATTGTAGCTAGTCTAGGCTTGCTCAGGTCAACCTTCCTCTGCATTTTAAACACTGTTATCGCATCCCCGCTCTCTTACTTTTTTGAAGCTTCCCTGGTATTATCAGTACATTATCAGCATTTATTCTGAAAGCATGGCATTAGGCCAGAGATTCCTCTGCCACCTATTCAAGTCAGTAATCAATGCAGCATTCAGTTCACAGCAGGCAGAAGGTATGATGTCTCTGCATAATTATCTTATCCAGTTTGGGTAATAACTAAGCTGCCCACTTTTGTAAAAAGGTCATAGATGGGCTGTGCTTGAATGCTGTTAGTCTTCCAGGATCTCCTGTAGTTTCTGGGTGTGCTCAGAAAAGGGCATTTTCCCCACTACCACCACCCAGATCTCACGTGGATCAGCTCATCAACTGCAGTACAGAGAATTAGAGGATGTGACTTCTAGAGACCTAAGTCCATGAGAAGGACAAAACAAGAACATACCACTAATGAGGAAACAGTAATTGAAGCAAAGATTAATACGCACTCTCTGACCTTGATGCCAGTCACTGAAATGGTGCCTGCAGTGAACACACACCTTCAACAAGTGCAGCATAGAGCAAATCCTCAGTTTTCCCTGTGTCCCTCTCCTTATTCACAGGCTCAGACTGCAAGAAAGCCAAAAAGACCCTTGCCTCCCTTCCCAGATAGTCTCTGTGCCATGCTGCTTTGTTTCATTTCCAGCAGAACTGCCCAGCACAGCATGATTGTTTTCTCCTGGCTCTGCTTCAGGAACAGGGCTGGTGTCAATGCAGCTGACTGGATCCAGCAGGTGGGAATAAACCTTTCCCCACAGCTTTGGTAGGTTAGTCACCCTTTCTTCTGCAGAGCATCTAGAGTCAGAGCTGTGAGTGACAGGGTTATACGTGATACTCCAGCTACAGGGGTTGCTAGGTCTATAGCTGGCACCCTGACTACACATGGTGCTCCAGCTGTACATGGTTCTCCACACACAGAGGTTTGGGCTGTTAGGCTACTCCGTCCAACTCTTAACAGACAGCCTGTGCCAAGGAGGACATTTAAATTGGACATTAGGAAAAACATACTCCCTGAAAGGGTTCTGAAGCATAGGAACAGGCTGCCCAGGGAAGTGGTTGAGTCATCACCCCTGGGGGTATTTAAAAGACACATAGATGTGGTGCTTAGAGACATGGTGCAGTGGTGGACTTGGCACTGTTAGGTTAACAGTTAGACTCAATGATCTTAAAAGTCTTTTCCAAGGTAAACGATTATGTGATTCTGTGATAAGAAGTGAGGAATAAACAGTGTTCTGGCCATTCATTCACACTGGGCCTGCGGCTGCTCCCGCTTTGTTTTTCTTTGCCTCAGCCTGCACAGAAGTGAAGCTGTTGATGTGTACGGCAGCAGGAAAGGAAAGGCAATCATTGCAAGGAGGAATTCTTTACAGCAGATGTTTTTTGAATAAAGTGGGATTTTTACATCTAATGCTTTTAGCAAACTCTAAGGAAGCCAAGATCTATTCTGGATATGTAAAAATTCAGCTTTGTGAAAAGATACATTTATCTGCTGACTCTACTCTCCTTTATATATAACTTGGAGGATCTTTTACTTACAGGGATGCTACTAAAACAGGATTCACCGGTTTCTAACACTTCTTACCTGAAGAGCAATTAATGACTTGTTGGGAGAGGAAAATACTGTTCTGCGAGCAAGATTTTTACACCACAGAAGAAAATCAATTGACAGAAAACAGGAAAGAAAAGAATCTCTCCATCTTATTGGGAGCTAATAAATTTATCTTGACTACCTAATCATTGATATCTATTCTTAATTTTTGGAGTTGATTCTCATATCTAAGATAGATTGAGCTCCCTTTGAGTACCTAAATCCCCTGCAGAACTCTACAAGAGAATGCAACTACAGATTCTGTCAAGGAGAAGGACAATGCTTCAAAACCCCAGTGATGATGATAGGTGTCCTAACTCCACACAGCCATAAGCTTGGCCTTGTTGAATTTCATGCAGTTCACACAGGCCCACCTCTCAAGCCTGTCAAGGTCCCTCTGGACAGCATCTCATCCCTCCAGCATGTTGATCACACCACACAATTTAGTATCATCCTCAAACTTTCTGAGGGTGCACTAGATCCCAATGTCCATGCCTCCAATGCCAATGTTAAACAGCACTGGGCACAATACCAGCCTCTAAGGAGCACCATTTTTCACTGGTCTCCACTTGGCCGTCGCCATTGACTGCAACTCTTTGAGTTCAATCGTCCAGCCAATTTCTTATCTATCAAGTGGTCCATCTCCCAATTCCATGTTACCAATCTAGAGACAAGGGTGTTGTGCAGAACAGTGTGAAACTCTTCATACAAGTCCAGGTAGATGAGGCCAGTCATTCTTCACTTAGCCACCAATGCTCTAGGACTGTCATAGAAGGTCACCAAATTTTTTAAGTATGTACTGCCCATAGTGTGAAGCCATGTTGTCTGTCACCAGTCACCTCTATATTTTCCATGTGCATTAGTCTAGTTTCCAGGAGGATCTGCTCTGTGATGCTGCCAGACACAGAGGTGAGATTGACCAGTTTGGAGTTCCTTAGGTCTTCAAGTATTCCCTTTTTAAAAGCAGGGATTATGTTTTTCCTTTACCAGTCACTGGGAACTTCACTGGACTGCCACAACTTCTCCAGTATAATGGAGCATTGCTTAGCAATCTCAAGTCACATGGACTTATGCACCTTCAGGTTCCTTAAATGGTCTTGAAATGGATCTCCTCCCACAGTGGCCAGTTATTCATTCTCCCTGGCCCTGCCTTTGCCTTCTGTGTCCTGGTCAGTCTTGCTGGCAAAGACTGAAGCAAAAACTTTGTTAAGTACCTCAGCCTTCTCCATATCCAGAGTAACCAGGTCTGCCGTTCCCTTAAGGAGAAGGCTCACATTTTCCCAGTCATTCTTTTATCACTCATGTACCTATAGAAGCTTTTCTTCTTGTCCTTGATGTCCCTATCCAGATTTAATTCTATCAGGGCTTTAGCTTTCCTAACCTGATCTCTGTCTGTTCAATTTCCTCCCAGGTACCTGTCCTTGCTTCCACCCTCTGTAGGCTTCTTTTTTGATTTTGTGTTTGCCTAAAAGCTCCTTGTTTGTCCCTGCAGATCTCCTGGTGGTTTTGCCTGACTTCTTCTTTGTTGGGTTGCATTGCTCCTGAGCTCGGAGGAGATGATCATTGAATACTAGCCAGCTTTCTTGGGTCCCTCTTCCCTCCAGGGCTCTGTCCCATGGTAGTCTACCACACAGATCCCTGAAGAGGCCAAAATCTTCTCTCCTGAATTACAGGGGAATGTGTTTGCTGTGCACCCTCCTTGCTGGCCTAAGGGTTTGAACTCCACCATTTCATGGTCATTGCAGCCAAGGATGCTCTTGAGATTCATATTCAGCACCAGGCCCTTCTTGTTGGTGAGAACAAGGTCAAGCATGACATCTCTCCTCATTGGCTCCTCCACCATTTCGGGAAGGAAGTTACCATCAATGTATTCCCGGAAACTCAGGGACTGCTTATGCCCTGCTGTGTTGTTCTTCCAACAGATATCAGGGTAGTTGATGTTCCCCATAAGGACCAGGGCTTACAAATGTGAGGCTGCTCCTATCTGCCTATGGACACCCTCATCCGCTCAGTCACCCTGGTTGGGCGGCCTGTAGTAAATCCCCACTGTAGTGTCCCCTGTCCCTGCCCTCCATCTAATCCTGACCCAGAAGCTCTCAGTCAACTCCTCATCCATTCCCAGATGGAGCTTCAGTGACAGAGGGCAACATCCCCTCCTCATCTCCTCTGCCTGTTCTTCCAAAAGAGTCCGTATCTTTCCAGCCCAATACTCCAGTCATAGCAGCCACCCTGCAACATCTCCATGATGCCTGTGAGGCCATAGCTCTGCAGGCGTGCGCGCATCTCCAACTCATCTCGTTTCTTCCCCACGTTACATGTGTTTGCATAGGTGCATTTCAGTTGGACCCCCAACGAAGCTGATTTCATGCATTTTGTTTCTGCTGTATATGTTCAAAAGAAGCTGTCTTAGAAATTAACTATCCCATTTGTCACTTACAGATGCTTTAATTACGGTGCATAAACCTTCAGATAAGTTTAACCAAGAAGCTGAGTTTAACCTTGAGACACTGCAGTGATACATTGCTCCATATACTGTATTTTAATTATATCACCAGATGCTGCACTCTTGCATACAATTCAGAGAATTTTAATACACATCACAAAAAGGGCTATCATGATCAGAGTTTTGGGTTGCAAAGCAGAGAAACAGGACAAATATTCATTAAATATCTCACCAGCCTTATGAAAGTAGGTTTATGAAAGTACTTGTGTTGAAGTGAACCCCTGAAATACATTGTCAGATGATGCAAGCAATCAAGGTAATCACATGGTTTTGCTTCACCTCTTGCCCTGGAACTGCATTCTGTTTACTCTGTCCAAATAGTTGTGTTGAAAAGAAAGCTGGAAGAGCCTCTGGATCCTAAAAGCAACAAAGCAGAGTTGTTTTCTTTGCAGATTAGAGCATTTTTACTCACCGGGCAATGCTGTATTTCTCTACCCTCTAGTGGTGAAATAACCACTCTCAGAAAACAACTTCAGCAAGTTTTGAAACATCATCACCAAGATTTTATCCAGAAATTTAAGCGTTTGGAAGCTCTTAATGGGAGATAAAATTACTTTTTTTTCATTGAAACAACATACTAAAGCACTTAAGGCACCAAAATGTAATGGGATTCCACAAGTACCAAAGCATCCACACTAACAAACCCAGCCTGGAATAAGGGCTGCAGCGAGTGAGTGTGTGGGCTAGTAATAGAAAATGGGGCATCACTCCAGTAATGTCTCATTACTATATTTCATAGAGTAGCTTAACTAAGAATCTTGGGTTGAAAGCTTAATGCTTATGCAATGTGTTAGACGCAGAAAAAGCTAAGGTTTATGCAAGGAAATGTGGCTTCTAACCAGATTGTTCAAGTATATGTCATAGTTCATTCCAATAAAGGGAAAAATGCAAACTTGATTTCTATATTAAAAAAGCTTCTTTTCCTGAAGATTATGTACAAGGCTTTTGCCCATTCATCAGACTAAGAAGTGTTCTGATGTGCTGGGAATAGTCTAGTTGGATTTATTACATATTTTGCATAATTTAAATCCCTACCCAACTTTCTGGCTAAATTAAGCCAACAAGCTGGGATAACTGGAAAAGCTGCCATGCACACGCTGCATATCCAAAGTGTGTTTAAAATGTGCAGGAGCACACAAACAATTGTATTTGAACAACTTCACCCTTAGTTCACCTTCTTCATTTGTTGCCCTTTAAGATAATTTCCGCCTTAGAACTTGTAGTATGTTGAAGTAAATGCAGTAGAGTTTAGCTGATTGCTAACATCAGAGCCTAAATAATGAATAATAAGACTTCCTTATTAATCCAACCATGTGGAAGCTGTCAATACACTATGGGTCCCAATTGCTACATGAGTGCCTGAAACTTGCACTTAAAGTAATACTGAACACTGTTCATATAATCTTTAGGAAATTGTTTGGCTAGGGTAATTAGCATTTCTTCAGACAAATTTTCCATACTTATTAAGAAAGTAGTTAGCTTTGTAGCATAGCAAATACTCTCCTAATTGCTGCATCTGGACCTGTTTTCACTCTTAATAGTCTGCTTCTAATTTTCTTGCTTGCATAGATAGATAGATAGTCATACTATGCATACACATATGCACCATAATGAAATATATATATGAAAATAATTCACTCTGATAAGTCCATAAGGAATGCAGATCTATTTAGAGTTGCTAAGATGTAATTTCCCTAGTGCAGGGTTTATAAAGGACCGAGGTGAATAGCTGTGTCATTTCAAAATCCCATCTCTGCTCTTAAAGGTGAGGGCAGCTTTTGGAGGGTGTCCAGAACTGACATGAGGAACTGTAGACATCAGAGATGAGTCTCCTGAAGTCAAAGTGAAATTTCAAGTATTTGTGTGTCTGTCTAAAAGAAGTTGAGCTTCAAGCTGGTGCAATTCTTTTCTTCCATAACCAGACTAGGAGAGAATGGATGAAGTCAGAAAGAGAAAAGGGGAGATATAATGCAGCCCCAGTGCTGGAAGCAACAGAAGCCCATGTCAGGAGCCATAGCAGGGTCAGGTGTCAGACCTTTTAGTGAATGCTGGGAGAGCAGCTGAGTGGGCAGCCCAGGCTCTCTGAAGCACCAAACAGCAGGGGTATGTGTAGGATGACAGAGATGGGAGAAAAGTCAAGACTCTGCTCAGGGAGCACATGAATCTCAGGGGAGCATTCAGGACTGATAAAGACTCTGAGACAATGAGGCTTGGGTCAGGGTGTGCTCTGATGCTGTGCTGAGGCAGGAGAGGAAAGGGTTTTCAGGGGAAATAAATCTGGGAATGAATGAAGAGTCTGGACCCTCTTTGGGTCCTTGGTAATCCTGGATGTAGATGTATCCCATATTGCTGATGATGAAAAGCTAGGAAAGCCCCTAGAGACAGACGTTGACTTTGGCAGTGCAGCAGAAATAAAGTACCTGGTATTGCTGAGCACTTATGGTTGGAGACCAGTTAAGTTATAAAACTACAGGGGAAACTCTTGGTTTGTTTAATATTTTGAACCTGGCCAGTGCCTGCAACCCAGTATGGGAAGGAAGGAAGTGTGCAGTTTGTGGGAAATCTGATCTGCTTCATTGGTAAACCCAAGCTGGTAAATTACAGGATAAAACTAAAAATAAAGAGACATTTAAATGAGTGCTACAGTTAGTAATTATGTGGCATATATTCTACTTGTTTTCTGTAGAAGTATTTTGCCAAATATTAGACTTGTTCATTTTCAAAATGAAATAAGGGAATTCTAGTTCTGCTTTTGAAAGTCTGCTTAATAGAATGCCAGATGTAAAGTCACCACCTAAACTTCTGTAAGAAGAAAATGAAAGAGAATTCACAATTTCAAAGGTGCTTCTTAATGATTCAATAGATATAAGAAGGAACAATAAAACTTTCTAATTACATTTGTAGGTATATTCTGCAGTGGTGACCTTCTCCATGCTACACGAGCAGTAGAATTTAATTCCCTCACCCTTAAAAAGGGGGATTTACAGTACTTAATTACAAGCCACAAAAAGCCAAGAGGGAAGGAATGGGTAGGAAAATCAGACATATTAAAATAAAATTTACATGTGGGGAAAAAAGGAATTAAATCTTTAACTTCATAAACTGATCAGTAATTGGTGTAGAGAGAGTGAAATACAGTACTCAACATCTTTTATAAGGCTACAGATACTATAGTGTTTGCATTCCAGGCTATGACATGTAAGGTACAAGCAAAAATTCCCAGGCTATTTTGATATGTTTACCTACTCAGCTCCCCCCAAGCCTACAGATGTTGAAGTGAGATGTTAGAAGATGCAGCGCATTCATGAGTGGAAAAGCATGAGATCACAGCCATTTTGCAAACATGTAAATGTCACAGTGGAATGTGGTATCAGAAAATCAGTTCTGCCGAAGATGCATTTTGCAATGTCCTGGGTTCAGACAGGATAGAGTTAATTTTGTTCCTAGCAGCTGGTGCAGTGCCCTGTTTGGGAGTTAGGATGAGAGCAGGGCTGATAACACACTGATGTTTTAGTTGCTGCTCAGCAGTCAGGGACTTTCTATCTTCTCATGCTGCCCTGCCAACGAGAAGGGGGGGGAGAGGGGAGTTGGTACCCAGGAATCTGGGAGGGGACACAGCCAGGTGACCTAAACTAATCGAAGGGATTTTCCATACCAATGACATCATGCTCATCATAAAGGGGGGCTGGGCTGGTGAGGGAGGAGCACATGGCTCTGGAACACATAGCTTTGGGATAGTCTGGCTTCAGGACAGCTCTGAGTTGCATGGCCTGAGTTGTGCAGTTCAGTGAGAAACTGCGCTGTGTGTCACCAGTTTTGTATATTCTAAGTCCTGTTGCTGTTATTTCTCTCTCTCTGCTGTCCCAGTAAACTGTCTTTATCCCAATCCATGGGGTTTGCCTTTGTCTATTCCTTTTTTGTTTGGATTTTTTTTTTCCTTTTCTCCCCCCTGGGTTGCGGAGCAAGCAAGTGGCACATGGTGCTCAGCTGCTGGCTGGGGCTAAACCACGAGGACAACAACAACAAGCAAACATACAAAAAAACCCACCTCCTAGTATTTTAGTTTGTTTTAGCTACTTTTTCCCGCACTACACTGACAAAAAAATGCATTTCACACCCTTCACAAACACAGCTTTGCTAGCAGAAGTCTGTAGTACCACTTTGGCTTTATATAAAAACATCTCAGTCCTCCTCATCCATGTTTTTGTTCTATGTAGACCACCACAGCAATGCTGTTTCTTTGTGTCTTCATTAGAAATGATCCCACCACTGATTTCTGGAGCAAAGTTGCATCTCTGAGTGTGCAAACAATATCCCAGGGATGCACCTGCATGCCTCCTGAAGCGCTGGAGCCATTCAGGTGCTCAACTGATATAACTGCAGTGGGTAATTCATGTGACCTGTCAGTTTAAAAAGGCAAAAGGATCTGCTCTGAAGTGGACCCTCAGTTCTGAAGGATGAGTGTGCTTCTGCCAGGTTGTAATACAAAAATATTATTTAAAATTACTTTGATTTGACAAGAACTATTTTTAATGCTCTGTGTTTACACGTCAGTGTGCTTTTTTCTCTCTGCTGTTTCCTCGGAGGTGATGATTACAATTAGTGGGCTCAAAACCAAAACGGGTCATGGCTTTTGAAATGCTAAACTCAGGAACTGCAGCTTGTGGCAGTTGCCTGAAAAATCTGACTTGTGAACTGCAACAACAAGGGGTAAAGTGTCTGTAAATCTAGAATAGTAACCATTAACAAAATGTACTCCTGGGGTTCTTTTTGACTTTGCCATTTGAGTCTGTTTGAAGACAAGAGTGTGGTTCTGTCCCCTGGAAGTCATGTGCAACCTGTATGAAACACTTGCTCTATGGTACAGCTGCCAGCGTTTTAAGGAGTCTCAAGACATTTTTTTCTTTTAAGATTCAATACCTCTGGATGTCAAATAATAGTTTTTTTATCATGGAGGACTACTTGGCTGGCCCTTTGTGGAGCCAGGAGTTGGACTCGATGATCCTTGGGGGTCCCTTCCAACTCAGGAGATTCTATGGGTTTAAATGGTCACTTTCCAATAGACAGACAAATGTTCTGAATATGAAATGCTCAAAGCTGTTAGGCTGTTTATTTTACCTGAATTTTATATAATATCAAATTATTAATACCCATTATTATTCATTTCTAATTAATAAGCAATATAAACTAAAGCCTCGTAAACTTCATCTTGAAATTCTTGGATGAAGTGTATTAGCACAAAGGCATTCTTGACTTCATACTGCTCGAGTTCATAAAAACATGAAAAACCTGTGACGCCCTGTGAGTGCCTTATCTAGTGACACTGGTGATGTGCTTTTTCACTACATTATAAATTATCGTGCTGGTAAAAATGTTTTGCAAAATTCATATAGTAATTTTTCTTGATTGTCTCTGCCTATTGTAAGTTACTAGATGCATGCCTTCACAATTTCTGACAGAACCCTACCCCCCTCTCTTTCTTCTCTCTCAATCACCTTAACAGCTGCTGAAAGTAATCACCACGAAACAAAGTGAATTCCACCAAATTCCACCCTTCAGGAAGGGATATCTCACAGAATGTAGCCCAAGTCATCTGCTATGCACCCAGGACAAAGTGTGGGGGGCTCAGACCCTCTTGAGGGGACTCAGACCCTCTCGAATTTTCAAGGACCCTCTGAAGGCTGTACTAGGCATGTGTCCCACTGACAGGTGGAAGGTGTGGCAACGCCAAGGACATACTGACTATGCAATGAGACAACACTGTATAGAGGAACGTACCCCCACCAGACCTGAAGAGCTACTGCAATATGAGAAGGAATGTTCCCCCACTGGACCTGAAGACATCAGACTGACAGGATGCCACAGATCCGTGGTGGTAGCTATTGCACTCTTTCTTACTCCCTCTTTTCCACTCTTTTCCCTCTTCACTTCTCTTGCACGCTTGTTGTGGGCCAAATAAAGTGACTAGACATTTGACTCCGTTTTGAGTCTTAATTCTGTTCCTGAGAATTGCAAAGACCTGGTAATGATAAAACACCCAGTTGAGCATCACTCAGGAGTTAAGCCCAGCTGCTCCCAGCCACACAGAGCAATCTGATGTTGGTTGGATTGCAAGGGGGTTTAACCTCTGCCAAATTGGTCCATCTGGTTGTGGATTGTGACCCTGATGTGAATGTATTTAATCTCAGCATCAGAAAACAGTCTAAAATGAAACACTGTAGACTTTTAACCATCCTCTGTAATTGGAATAGCAACCCACTGAGACTATAGATCTTGGTATCTGCAAGAACAACTGCAGTGCTGGAAAATTCATAAAGCATGGGATCGAGTAGTATCTTCAGGTCCTCATGCACTATTGTGCTTTATCCCAGCCTCTTCCAGCTTTAAGCGGTTTTGAAGGGCAGGGTCTTTAAGAACATGTTAGATGTGTGCCCTGCTTCCACCAGCTATCAAAACAAAAATCTGTTTTATGTATTTTATAGTTTGTCAGAAAAAATCCATGGTTTGGGGGGTTGTTTCTTTTTAAAATCTCTCTACTCTGTATTGATCTTGTTACTTACAAAAGACTCTTGGTTTGGATTGGGTTTTAATATTTTCAGTGTAAATTTTAGTCTATCAGCCTCCACTGCCTAAAACCTGTTTGAAATTTATGTTGCTCTTCTTTCCCATGGGAAAAAAACAACCCAGAAATATTTGACATAAGCTCAATAAATTCTAGTATGTGCTTATGTATTCCCACACATTAAGCTATTGCTACCTTCAGTGCAGTAGAAGGAAGAGGACAAGAGACCACCTGAGTGTTATAAAAGCATGTAACTTGCATGTTCCTAAAATGCAGCATCTATGGAGTCTGCTTGTCCAGAGACCACAACAGCGGTAGTGATGATGTAGTGCTTAGTAGAGGGAGGTACCCCTGTAGAAGAGGCCACCTCTGTCAGATCACACAATGGCTGTGTTGTCCTGAGTGGGGAAAATACAACAACAACAAAAAGCCGTAAATGTGTGAGAAAAAGGGCCTCAGGAGTCTACATTATGCACCCTCTTGTGCAGGGAAGCACAATAAGGAGAAGACTTCTTCTTTGCCATTGCAGATCACCAACAGTAGTTTTCCTGCACAGTTGGAAAGCATAGGTGCAAGCTGGAGAATAGGAAGTTCCATGTGAATATAAGGAGGAACATTTTCACTGTGAGGGTGACAGCGCACTGGCACAGGCTGCCCAGGGAGGTTTTGGAGTCTCCTTCTCTGGAGATATCCAAGACCCGTCTGGATGCACTCCTGTGTGATTTAGTCTAGGTGATACTTCTCTGGCAAGGGGGGGTTGGACTAGATGATCTCTCTTGGTCCTCTCCAACTCCTAATGTTCTGTGACTCTGTGATTCCTGAGTTGGACAGAGTGGTCACGGCCCTTTTTGCTTTTAGCTACTTCATAACAAACTCTAAGCCCCTCTGAAGAGAGCTAGCATCCATCTCTTGTAAATGATGGGATTTCTGAATATAACAAGAACCAGAGCCATAGTTCTTGTTATAAGTGCTCTTTATACACCTTATTCACAGCTTTCAATTTTTAAAAATAATTATGCATATAATAATCCACCAAAAATCATGGGAGCAAGGTTTTCCTTTTTTAGCTACGTTCCCATCCCACTCTGCTGAAGGGTTATGTCATGTCTACATGCAGGCTCCTGGCCCCTACCATGTATACAGACCAAAGGAGGCTGTTATGCTTAGAGAGCACAGCTAATTGTTTTTCAAAAATGGAAACACACATTGATTTTTAGGTTTCCTTGAGATCCTTGAGATCTTAGATGGTGTGTCGGTAATCTGAATCACTCTTTTGAACTTTTAAACAGCCACCTTTTAAATAGAGCCTTAGGCAGAACGGGTGCATCTGGATTACTGCTTTACCCCAGTCCAGGAGAGCACTGCTGAAGTGACTTTCACACTCACCCCCACTTACTGCACTTTGACTAAACATTTGGGAGCAATTGTCCTGGAGTGCACAAGCCAGGTTCCTTCCCCGTGTCGCAAACATGGATTACACACTCCAGGACAACAGGTAAGGCTCTGTAACTACTTGTGGGCACTCAGGCTTTGAAGACCTAGTGTAAATCAGAGTTCAAAGAAATAACAGCATTTTAACATCACAGTGCAATGACTTTTAGAAGGGTAGAGTGTGAGTCAAATGTTCTCTGCAACATATCAAGACTTTAAAATAAATTAGTCGCTAGAGGGAGCCGCCGTATCACCATATCTTATATCAAACTGCTACTAAATTGGGCCTTCGAATCTTAGATGTTGAGGTACTTTAGTATGGTCAGTAAGTGCTACTTCCTCCACTACTCAGTTTAAATAAAAAGGGTAAAATACAAGAGGTGAAAAGACAATAGTATGCAAGGCGTCAACAAAATTCCACATAGAGACTTCCTGAATATTTCCCCACAGGAAGCAGGTTACAGCAGCAGCTGGGCACAGAATCAGCTTTGCCTAGACCTCGAAATGCCATCTTTACATGGCACCAGCGAGAGGACATTCACCTTTCCCTCCTTCAAAGGTCAAACTGAGAGGAATGTCTTTAGACCACAAGCATGACCCTCCTTCCTTTAACTTCATTACACCTTCGCTGTTGCCCGGGAGGTAATTCCCAGCAGCCAGATTTCAACAACCACTGCTTACCGTTCTGTGGTACTGACAGGCTGATTCCTCTTCTTACCTCTGCTGTCAGAGAGGTTCCAAAGAATGTTTATCAATATGGTGATAGGCAATTTTTATATATATATATAAGTGTGTGTGTATGTATGTAATATATTATATATAGATACAAAAAAAAATATGTAAATATATATTTGTATGTATTCTTCTAAGACGGAGGGGGATGGTGGTCCATCACCCTCTGTCTTAGAAGAAGAATACATACAAAGCAACAAAGACACGATCCTGCAGCATAATAACAAAATTGTAGGGGTTGGAAGGGACCTCGAGAGATCATTGGGTCCAACCCCCCTGCCAAAGCAGGCTCCCTATCTCATATTACACAGATAGGCGTCCAGACGAGACTTGAATATCTCCAGAGACTCCACCACCTCCCTGGGCAGCCTGTGCCAGGGCTCTGCCACCCTCACTGTGAAAAAGTTCTTCCGCATGTTGGTGCGGAACTTCCTGTGCTCCAATTTGCAGCCATTGCCCCTTGTCCTGTCCCCACAGATCACTGAAAGGGGCTGGCCAATTCGCCCTGCATCCCATGCTTAAAATATTTATAAACACTAATTAGGTCCCCCCTAAGTCTTCTTTTCTCCAGACTAAACAGTCCCAGCTCACTCAGCCTGTCCTCATACGGGAGATGTTCCGATCCCCTAATCATCTTCATAGCCCTTCTCTGGACTCTCTCCAGGAGGTCCCTGTCTTTTTTGTACCAGGGAGCTCAGAACTGGATACAATACTCCAGGTGGGACCTGACCAGGGGACATGATGTCATCCTACTATGAGCTTCTAAGCTGAAAATNGCACACTGCTGGCTCATAGCCAACCTGTCATCAACCAGGACACCCAGGTCCTTCTCCACAGAGCTCCTCTCCAGCAGGTCATCCCCCAGCCTGTACTGATACAGGCGGTTATTGCTCCCCAGGTGCAAGACTTTACACTTGCTCTTGTTGAATTTCATTAGGTTTCTCCCTGCCCAGCTCTCCAGCCTGTTCAGGTTGTGCTGGATGGCAGTGCAGTGTTCCTGCGTGTCAGCCACCCCTCCCAGCTTTGTATCATCGGCATTTGCTGAGGGTGGATGCTATTCCCTCATCAAGGTCATAAATGAAGATATTAAACAGGACTGGACCCAACACTGAGCCCTGGGGAACACTGCTAGTCACAGGCCTCCATTCAGATTCTACTCCACTGATCACGACCCTCTGAGCCCGGTCCGACAGCCAGTTCTCAACCCACCTCACTGTCATCTATCCCATGTTCTCTTAGCTTTTCTATCAGGATGTCGTAGTTGTAGTCCTGCATTCAATTTTCTGCTGTGCTCTAAATTTAGCAAATAACACATCAGTTGTAGTTTGTGGTTTTCTGTTACTAACGCTATGGAATTTGCAAGAAGTCCTGGAAAAACACAAGGAGAATGGGAGAGCTGTGGAGGGGACCCCAGCTGCAAGAAGGGCTCTCCCAGTCAGCAGGGTCCAGCTAGGATTAATTGCATCCTGGACAAGAAAAATCAGCAGCTCAGAAGGTGCTTTCATTTTTGGAAAACACACAGCAGCAGAGGGCATCAGACAGCAAGAGATTGTACACTGAAGCGCTACAGGCCCCATGAAGGGGAGTGGGGAACAGAAAGGTGCAGAGTGAGATGCTACAACATGGATGGAATTAAGGAAGCAGGCACTGAGAGAGGGAAAACCAGACACATCACTTCTCCCATGGGTGTGCTGGCTGTAACCACTCCAGCATGGAAGTGTTGGGGTGGGAGAGAGCGGGGGAGGGATCACCTGCTGTGCTGTAACTTGGCTCAAAGGTGCTCTGCTAGCAAGCGTACCTGAGCATTGTGACTGGTGCTGAACTACCAAGCCTCATCACCTACCTTTTAAGATACGAAAACCCGGCAAAAGTTCTGCTAGTAAAGCAAGATTGCTGTTTGACAGCATTTTGTGCTCTCCTAAAAGACTCAGCGCAACAGGACATAAACATGAAAACTCGAGAAAGCAAGCATTAGCCAGCATATCACTGTAGCTTGGCTCCTCGAGGAATGGCTAGGAAAGAGGTAGCGCCACTCTGAAGTTCAGCCAAGTGACTCACTTTCTGCAAAAGCACATTCAGGTCTCCTGACAGCATTTCCTCCCCACACCCTAAAGCTGCTTCTCACTGCATGTACAGGGACGACCTTGTTGCTGATGCAGCCAGCCCAGGGTTGCCATAAAGGGAAGATATTTTGCTCAATTTTTATTTCCACAAAGAATTGCTGCTTTGTAAGTACGGCAATCTTCTGTTTTCCTTGCCGGGGATGAGGGAACTGTTATTTATAGCGCCTTTCATTGCAGTGCTTGGGACTTGAAGGAGGTCCTGCCCTCCCCCTGGAGAAACTGCTGCTTCTGGGCTGAAAACATTTTAGCCACATCCCCGGTGTTCCCCAGCCCGAGCCTCACGCGTGCATGAATGTCGCTCTTGTGCAGGCGGCGGCGGGACGGGGCGTGCAGCGTTAAGGGGATCCGGGCTGAGTTAAACCACCCAGCTGCTCTCAAGCTCTGGCCAAACATGGCTTTGCTGGGGCGAAATGCGCATGAGCAGCTAGGGCAGATTTAAGGGCTGCCTCCAGGCTGCTATGATGTAGCAGCAGTCTTTGTCATGAGAAGTTTGGAATGGTTTTAAGGCAACTGAAAATCAGCTCACGCCCCAGTCTGTCAGCTGCCTCCTTGGAGCAGAACTTGAGCAGGTACCGTATTCCTCCCTTACTATGTTGGGAAACGCACCGGAAAATTTTAATGGAAATTTGGAACTTGTGGGTTTTGTGTTGGGTTGTGGGGTTCTTTTTTGGTTTTTTTCATTCCGGTAAATTAAAATATCTTGAGGAAGTTTTTTAAATGCATCCTCCCTTTACAACAACATTATTCTCGTATAAGCCTGTGAATGAAGAGAGCTGCAGGCAACTTGTTACCATGAGTTTGGCTTTTATCCATATCAAACCTACCAAAAAAAGGAATTTTAAAAAGACATTGTCACAGACTGAACAGAACCAAATTTAACAGAATTACCTAGAAGTCCTTTCACTGAGTGTTGCCAAACTGATGCCACAAATGGGTCCTGTTCTGTGAAAAATGCATTTGAGTGCATCTAGAAGTACAAACATTTTCACTTACACAAACTGGTTTGAATTGGAATTTTGGTATCTTGTGAGTATTTCCTTGTAAAAGCAAAGAAGGATTAAAGCAGTTCAATCAGTAAAGGTAAACAGCAAAATATGGAAGATATGCAAGATGTACCCCTCCTGGATTATTAAAACAGATTAAGAATGGGATGAAATCTAAATTATTTTAGGGGGATTAAATAGTGGGAGAGGGAGGAAAGAGTTTCACTTCAAGCCAAATTCAATTCAGAGAGAAAGGGGACTTTGTTTGCTCGCAGCATGACTCAAGTGCTGCTTTGGTAAAAGTGATCCCAAAGACCACCCAAAAAGGCAGCCTCCAAATCGCTTGAGGCCAGATCAGGCGGGCACCCTCTGCTGCCCCAGGACCCAGGGGCCAAGCAAGGAGGTATGCTGCCATGCAGGGACCTGTGGTCCCCCCAACTTCTCAGAAAGGGGAGGAACAAGGCAAAGCTGCTTTCACTGACCCTCCTGCTCCCACTGGAGCTGCTAAAGTTTGTCTGATTGGAGTCCCAATGCCTTTCATGAAGGAAATGGCCTGACAGGGATAACACGGGCCAGCACGGTTGCTGTTTCCTGTGCGTTACCTGCTGTTTCCCAGGCCGCTTCTGAGGAAGCTCAGCCTTCAGCTCCAGGCTGTGCTTGGAATCTGTGTCTCTCTGCTGCAGAGAACAGGCAGTTAGAGTAACAACCAGTTACACAACTGAGTTTGAGTCTTTCTAACTCCCTGTTATTTCAAGCGTTTTGGAGGCACACAATACATACATGTAAGAGACGGTTACCGTGTCATCCAGTATCTTTCCTACACCTACTTCGGATGCAGCAAAGACACAAATCCAAAGGCAGGAAACTGAGTGTCTGTAAACAGTGATGCTGCATCAGCAGTGCTGCTGGCAAGTAAGTGTTTAGAGCTGTTTGGATGCCAATTTTCTAAGCATAGGAATTTAAATTTCCCATTAGTGTTGATGAATAAACAGTAAGAACTGTGGATATTAACTAAGTTGCTAAATACTATCATTTCTGGAAAACAAACTCTGAAACCAACATAATTTATATAATTGAGATGCTTGGGATAACTCAGCTAAACATGGGATAAATGTGAAAGGAGTCTATTTCAAAGCCTTTGAAGCAAGGACATCCAGGCCTTACTTCAAAGTCTTTGAAGACTTTGTCTTGTCCTGGCAGTGACAGAGAAAGCCCCAGAGGAAACTCTGCAGAAAGCTGTGCAGAGAGGGAGGAAGGAGCATCACACCCTGAAATCTGACACATACAAAGAAGGAGAAGGCTCAGCTCAGAGTCACACCACAAGAGGTCACAGATTCAGTGTCTTCTAAGAAAATCACATTGTTGGAAGAGGATGTCTAGAATTTCTACAGCTAAAGATATCTCTTACAAGCTTGAAAGGAAACTTGGCACATTATGTGAAGAAGCAGCAGGCTGCTACTGTCTCTGTGATTACAGAAAAAGTAAATTATATTGAGGACTTGATTTTAAAAGGCTCTTTTCTTCCTTTCTGAACAGTAAGTATTTTTCATGCAGCTCAGTCGTGTAACAAAAGGGAATTATTTTGCTATTTTAAGCTACACTTCTCCACACGGAAAGAAAAATTCCTCAAAGCAGTGAAAATATGCCAGCAACGAAACCAACATTGATGCCTTTGCTCTTCTTCATTTAGGTTCTGATCTGAGAGGCACTGAAGTAAATAAAACAGAGAATGTTGATAGGCTTTGGTTAAGTTTTTTATCCATTTTTATTCCAGTGACTAGGAAGATGCGGACATGACAAGGCTCTCTTGGTCTTGCAGGATCTGAACACACAAATGCAGAAATGATTTGGCAGCTGCCATCTTTTCGGTAAGAAAAAAATTCATGAATTATTGGTATATACTTAGATCTAAAGTGAGCAAAGTTTAATAATGACGTGACACAGTATCATAACAGAGTAGGATTGTTTATCTTTAAAGTACACACACAATGCTATTGGTTCACTGATTTGTTTTTCTTGTTCCTAACTTTTTCAAAACACAAAGGTCCCAGTCTGGTGAGGGGGGTGTCAGGGGAAGTTGATCCCACACTCAGTTTCCCAGACCAACTTTTAAAAACCATTCCAAGTCACTAAAGCAAAATCACTTATATGTCACCTGCCACGTGTGAATTTCCAAGTGACACCGCTCATAGGAAGTCTGGAAACAATCAGAAAAGAAGATTTTAAAGTTATGGTCCTGGAATTTCACTTTTCATTTTTGGCTCAGTGATCAGAATTTAACACACCCTCTGTGTTTGGGCAGAGAGTGGTCTGGTCTGCAGCCAAGCTCACACAGGGTGGTCTACAGCTCCATGCAGTGATGAATGACCAGTTCATGGACTTTTTTCCTTCTTCTGTGTTTCAGGACATCCCTGGCCACATCCCTGATTTTTGGTCTGCTTCTGCAGCCACCACATACGCAGCCTTCCACCATCACACAGCCAAACATTGTCCTATTGATGGCTGACGATGTCGGCATAGGGGATGTAGGTTGCTATGGGAATGATACTATCAGGTAAGGAAACTGAGCATAACAGTGAACAGAGCTGGGTATTTAATGTAAATCTGCAATTCTCTGCCCATCATCAGCTATTTGGGCTGTCTTCAAGTTCATTTCCCAGAGAAATGGGAGGATTTCCCATGGGTGTCATTAATGGTAAACACAAAGCACTACCAGGACTATCTCAGAGCATAGAGAGCATTCCCAGGGTCAGCTCTGCTATCCAGAGCTGCTTTACTGTGGGAATATAGAATCATAGACTGCTTTGAACTGGAAGGGACGTCACCTGTTCCTGTGTATTCCTTAATTGCCTGACATTAAGAAATGGGTAACCTCTTCCACATATCTGAAGATAGGTGGTGCACTCCCCTTTAGTGTACCAGGCTTCATAAACTCATTTAATTCTATTTTGCCATCCTTTCCCAGTCTCCCAAAAATATACAGTGTAAATCACTGTAATAAGCTATGTTACTAGGAAATGCTTCCCTTCTCAGACCCAAGGACATAGAATTTGCATTCTCTGAAAATTGTGCCACTGTATTGCCTGCTGGCTTCCTAGCAGGTTGTCTCTTCTTTGAACAAAACCAAATTTGGTATGATCACTCCACTCATCCAGCAAAGCTCTCAGAGTCTCACCCTGATTGGCATAAGCTGACAAGTTTCTGACAGGTAGCTGATGGGGCTCTGCATGGCTGGGCCTCCACTTCAGCATAATATCATCCTCCAGGGACATGTTTTCTTCTCAAGAGCAGTGGGGTACTTTTCTGCATGGCCCTTCATAGGACTTCAGAAACAACAGGGAATGATTGTCTTGACATTTATCCAGTTACGAATTGTTAATGAAGACAAAAATACAAAACTCAATTTCCCTATCACTTGGTAAAATTAAAATAAAATAAATAAAATATTTCCTGGCCATCTACAAATAGAAGAAATTTTCCAAAATACAGGTAAGTATAGTATTCCTGAAAGACTCTCTGAATTATAGTTGACAGTGTTGGTTACATTTTTAGGACCCCAAACATCGACCGCCTGGCAAAGGAGGGAGTGAAACTGACCCAGCACATCGCTGCAGCTCCACTTTGCACCCCCAGCAGAGCCGCTTTCCTCACTGGCAGATACCCTATCCGATCAGGTTTGCCTTGCAAAACCAAGCAAGCCTTTAAACATTGCTTTACTGCTGAAGGAAACAATGTCATAGGGTGGGCACAAAAGAAATGAGGGTGCACAGGTAGAAGGGGTGCCATAGGCATGTCATCCCTCACTGATGCACACAAAGACACACCAACTCGGCGTGGTACCTTTGAGGTGGCATCTGTATTTATGGGGTACATTGAACCACCCTTGGGGGGGAAGAAGAGCAGAAAAGAACCAGCACTGCAGAGCACCTTGCTCCCTGACTGCCCGCAAGTTCAGTTGCCTTTCGGTGCTCTGCTGCATAAAGTGCAGCCAGAATAGAGTTGGTATAAATCATTACATTCCAAAAAGTCATTACACAGAACATGAATAATAACAACACATTTCTAAACCACTAGTTACACTAATTTTTGTCATGAGTGACTCTTCATCAGATATCAGAAACAGCTCAGCCCTGCGGGGAGCAGAGGAGATATATGCAGATGTGTGCCCCTTCCCCAGTCGAGGTGCAGGATGAGTCGTTTGCAGGAAAGCTTTGTTACCTATGTGTCAGAATTCATCCATTTGATGAAATAACAGTTTGACAGCTATATTATATTTCCCACTTCTGTTTTTGAAGAAAAAACCCTATCCTGTCAAACTGCATCCCTGAGATGAAGAGGTATGAAAAACAAATAGCTCTACATGTTTCTAACAGCAACGCTGTAACGCTTGTTCTATTGCAAATGATCTTCAGTGCCTTCATTCCCAAGGCATTTTGAGGCTGACAAGTCGTCCTACTTTTATCGTGGCAGCTCCCACTGAGACAGATAGCTCGAAAATGCACATGAGCTTGTAGAGACTTGCTCCTGCTATAACAAGGCCAGAGACACTCACTGCTTCCGTGAGAGACTGCACTTCCCATAACATCGCGTGATGGGGTTATGCCAGTACATAATGCTAAATAACAGAGTGTAAACCTGCAGGTGAGGAGAAGACTGTGGTGCTAGATAGCTACTCTGTGGGTTTTGAAAGTCAAGACACCAGCCATACCACTGTGCAGGGAAATCTCGAGTTCCCAGGCAGTCTTATGCAAGCTGGAGTTCAAGGCTGATAGAGGGCTGGTCTCCCTACCTTCCTCCCTGACCTCACAGGCACACTAAGTAAGCACACTTCATACAGACTGGATGCCACTGTGATATATAAAAGCTCCTGTACTACTGTGCCATTCCATATAGAATGGAATGGAATGGAATAGAACTGAACTTCTCATTATGAAATACAAAGAAGAATAAATATTTTATAACGGAGAAACATAGCTCTTTCTTAATCTTGTCCAGAATCGTATATTCCTTCCTCCCAACAAACAGCATTAATACTATAATATCAATGAAGCAAGGAAACAAGAAAGTACGTTTGGTAAAAGTACTCTAGCAGTTATACTTACTAAGACTGTTACTGTGTTTTTCAGGGATGGATGCTATAAACAACTACCGTGTTATTTTTTGGAATGGCGCCTCAGGAGGGCTTCCTCCAAATGAAACCACTTTTGCCAAAATACTGCAGCAGCAAGGCTACAGCACAGGACTAATAGGTATGGGGACACTCCTGGAGATAGACTAGAATGTGTTTCACCTGCACACTTCACTCAAACCATGTGCTTTAGTTAGTAACTGCTCATACATCAGTTGTAATATTTTTGTTTCCTGATTTAAGAGTATCTTGTAAGATGAAATCCTGACCAAAAAGAATCTCTCTCAAAAGAACAGGCATCTGATAAAGAGAGTAATCTTTACAATTGACCTGCATTCAAGCACAGCTGTGATTGTTAAAATATTTAATGGAGAATATGTTAATATTTCTTGAATATTCTTCTACCAGGTATCTAATAGTTACTCCAAAGTAATTTCATAAAAAAATCCCCAAGAATGCCGGTTAAATATGCATGACAAAGCTTTACGTAGCCCAGAGCAGATTCACAACAAAAATTAACAGCTGCTGCTTAAAACAATAGAGCCGGTTCATAATATCACAGGTTCTGGCCTTTCAAAAGCAGAAACAAAGCAATTATTTTTTCTTTGATTACAACATGCCACTATAGTTCATGAAGATGGCAGTACAACCCATTACCTCCTTCAGCTTTAAGACAAATTCCATTTTACTTTGTATTTTATAGGACTTTTTTTTTTTAAATGCAGTTGTAACTTTTGGTCACAATCCAGTTTCAAGTAATTGTTTATCTTAGATATGTCACATAGCTCCACAGACATAAAACAAATGATTCTGAGCTGATTTTACAGCTGTTCGCCCTACCTCTTCTGAGCATCTAAATGTCAATATCTAAAATCAGTGTCTGACACATAAAAATATTGGCTGTGCTAATAAACTGGATTTACTAATAGAAGTGTCTGCAGGAATGGATTTGTATTCATTGAGCAGAATAAATCTAAACCATACAGGATGATGCTAAACAAAGCCCTGCAAACATTTAAAGTTTTATATTACTGAATCTTCTCCTGGTAGTTTTGTAGCAATATTATTTTAGTGGTTTTTAAAAAGCCCATGTCTATTAGCTGCATGCTACAGCTTGGTTTCAGCTTGCAATGACTACCAAAACAATCAATCCCACCTGTCTCCACTTTGCTGAAGGAATTGCCTTGCAGGGAGGTTGTGCTGCATGCCTCCAAGGAGCTAGCCAGCAAAATGGGCTGGCATTTTCTCTGTGGGCATCTCAGCTAAAATCACACTACAGACACCAAGAGCATCACTTAGTTTAACCGGATTGACCGATTCTGATTAATTGCACCGTAGGGGATGATGGAAAGCACTGCTGAAAAGTGACACAAAAAACCCCCCCAAATTTACATTCAAGACATGAAGCAAGAAACCTTACACATCTACCCACATCATCACAGCTGAATGAGCACTAAGTAGTCTCACCCTAATGGTTTGTGATTGTTTTGCTCTGAGCAGAACCAGATTAATTGTGGAGTTAAATCCTATTAATAACCTGCAGCTTGAGTGATGATGAAACCTTGTTTTTGGTAACGCTTTGCGGATTCTTTGTAGTCAGAAAGCCGATGTTGTATAACATATGCCCTCAAAGATTAATTTACCTTAATTATATACTTAATTTATCTTCAGGGGATCTGAGCTGTTCGTAGCATACCAGAAGCCTTTATTGATCTCAGCTGGAGATTTAGGTGTTCGAGTGCGCCTGAAATCCAAGGATACTTTAGCTGCACCTGTATTTATGACCAATGTATCTATGTATTGATTACAAACCTCTTTCATTGTACAGCAGGCTCTAAACATGTCAAAATGTAAACTGAGTAAAGATTTTAGCTGAAAGCAATTAATCCACCTAGAGTAGAACTTTGACCCTTTATATTTATATTCAAAAGTAGCATGTTTTTCCTCAGAAGTAGCTGTTTTTCTGCTCTAATCAAAATGCACAGCAATTCTATTGAAGCCTTCTCTGGGTTGGCTGCCAGTGTAAGTACTGGTAACCAGGTGAGCCTTTTCTGTAAGGTAATGCCCTTATGCAAGTACACAGCTCTTTACTCCACAATAAGAATTCATTACAAGTTTTTTTTCAAGTGCAATTCTAAAAGTTCATTTTGATCTGTAGATCCGGTATCCAAGGCTCGCATTACAGTGGAGATCATAAAGTGCAATTAAACTGCATCTCTCTGATGAGAGGTATATTATGTATGGTCCCTTGATTCAGATTTTCACAAACCTCAGTGTTTGAGCCGTATGAGCAAATTTGTTATGTCTCTGTATAAGTGCCTAACCAGACTGTTTGCAGACTGAAAGGAAAGCATTCCATTCATCATAATAGTGGACATATGTCCATAATAAAGAAGAAATTTTATTGCAAAAGGTCAGATGTTGCTTTTTTGATACATGAAGACTTTGTTATTTAAAAAAAGGCTTTGGCTTTTTAAAAATTGATGCAATACAAATAAATGAAAACATACTTATAAAGCAAGGCCTTTTATTCTCATCCAGTATATGGAGATACTATTATCAGCAAAGTTACGTACATATGTACAGCTTCATAAGATATCCTGAGCTCAAGTTCTTTTGGGGCCAGTGGCTGCCTGGCAAACCCACAGCTGAGCTGCAAGTTAAGTTACCTGGCTGTGCTCTCCATAGCTTCCCTTTTCAGTCTGGCACCAACATGTTGCTGAGTGTCGAAACAGTGCTGACACCAAGGCATTCCCAGCTTTCCAGAAACAAGTCTGAAGATAAAGAAACAAAAGAACAATGTTATTTTGCCCTGGGTTTACCAAAAAAACCCGTTTCATAAATGCCAGGTCTGCTGGAAGACTATACATTTTTGCTCAATTCTGAAAAACCTGATTTTTTCTCAATTTGCAGTTCTCTTTATAGGTCAGGTGTTTTTACATTTGATCAAAGCTACAGCACATGAATATGTATAAAGGCCACCAATAACTCTGTTGGAAACTTTTCATTTGTAGAAACTTACTTTCATCAATTATAAGATATATCCCATTATATCAGTGCATACTTGGGGGAGGGGTGTGATGAAGAAATATCACAAGTAGGAAAAAACCTAACCATATTTGAGAAATTTCATTTTTCTAATGAAATTAGCTCATTTTTAAATGTTACCTCTTTACATTTTAATACTCTGTAATTTCCAGGGAAGTGGCATCAAGGTGTTAACTGCAAATCCCGCAACGACCATTGTCATCACCCTTTAAACCACGGGTTTGACTATTTTTATGGGATGCCTTTTACGCTAATAAGTGACTGTCAGCCAACAGAAGCACCAGAGATGGACAGAGTCTTCAGAGGGAAACTCTGGCTTTACACTCAGATGATTGGCCTCGTTACACTCACTGCTGCCCTAGGAAAATTAACCGGCTTGTTTCCAGTCCACTGGAAAACGCTGACCTGCCTTGCTGGGTTTAGCCTCCTGTTTTTCATATCCTGGTTCTCAAGCTATGGGTTTGTACAACACTGGAACTGCATTATGATGAGAAACCATGAAATTACTGAACAGCCAATGGTGACAGACAGGACTACATCCCTTATCTTAAAGGAATCCATTTCATTTATTAAAGGGTAAAGTGTATTTCCTTTGATCGCATTTCTTCTGGTTCTTGAGTGTCTTGTAACTCTTAAACACCATTTTCCCATGTGAAGTCTTTGCAAATTTTATAATATTATATAGAATTATAAGTACTATGATGCCTATTAATTATTAATACTAATGATAATTATATCCTATTATTCAACCAAAAATTAGGTGCTGCTTAAGGCTGTCTGTTATTCTTAGCTTCACTAAAGCTCATAGTGTTTCCAAATTTCCAGGGGTTGGATTGAATATTTCTAGGCTATTTTGAGTAAATACACACTTCTATCAATGAGACCAATATTGCGGCTTTAAGGGACAGCATCAGATGGCAGAAACTTGAGTGTGAACTGGGGAAGAAGTAGAGCCATGAGGAGATCCTTACCTATGAACTGATATGTGAGCGACCTCTCGCTGCCTTCGTTTTAGTGGCACCGTGGTAGTTTGCAACAGCAGAAAGCAGAGCTTCAATCTGGAACTTTTCTATGTATGAATCAGGAAATGAAGAGAGATATTTTATATAGCCAAATATTATCTTGTCAGACAGATCCCAATCACCTTACAAAGTAAGGTGTACCTTTGTCATCGCTGAAATATGTATATACATAAATCATACCATTTACCATCACAACTGACCTCCATATGGATTGAGAAAATTCCTCTCTATTAACAAAGTGTTGATTTCTGTTTTTCAGAAATAAGCACAAGCCATTCCTCCTCTTTCTTTCCTTTTTACACTCCCACACCCCCCTCCTCACAACAGAGAAGTTTCTTGGGAGGAGCCATCATGGTTTATACGGGGACAACGTAGAGGAGATGGACTGGATGGTGGGTGAGTCATTGTAGCAAACAACAACTCTTCCAAGTACGTAATACCTAGGCCTAAATATATAAGAGAAAATACAGTTGTCGTTAAAAGAACAAGGAAGAGAATTAAAAACAAGAAGGAAAACAGTCTGAAGCTTTTAATGAACATCCATCAGTCTTGTAGGTGCACTGTTGGCTTATAGTGTTGCCTTTTTATTTTCTCCAGTCTTGGACCAAATCAGTCTCTGTTCACTCATGGCTTTTTGGCTTAGTGTTCACCAGTTATAGCCATGACCCCCTGGCTCCTGGCAAGGAGGTCTCCTGCTCTTCTTACTGAATAAAGTGAGAACTATTTATTTTTCTGTGATTATTACAGATAGATATTTTCAACCTCATGTATTTTATCTTTTTCTAATCAGGAGGCATCAGAAGGTGATAAAACTGATAAGCAAATTAAATCCAGGTGTAAACCAGCAGGCTATTTCTCTGTGACTACTGCATTCAGCAGCATACTGAATGTTTTACTGCCCCATTTGCAAATCCAGAAATCTTCATAAATGTTAATTAGTATGTCCCTAGAAATTAGATTCATGTTATTTTTCAGCCTGTTGTTTGGAGGGGAAGGAGAATTATTTATCCTCACATTTGCAAAAAAGATAAGATTCAGGTACACATACAGAAATAATAGGTCTTAATATTTACCTGTGAAACACACACCATAAATATAATAAAAAACATTGGAAACAGCTCAATAATGACTTTTGAATAAAAATAACTACATTATTAATGCATATTATATCCAGACAGTAATTAAATGCAAATACTAACTGTAGTCTAGGTAATATAAGGTTACGTGACATTATTTCCTCATTTCTCATGATGGGCATCACTGAGGCAGAGTATAAATTTTTGGGGGCCTTGAATGATGCTTTCTTTACCTATTCTTGCGGCACACAACTATTCTGCACTCTACAATTCAGGCTTCTTGTCTGTGACTTGTTTCTTGCACTGCTTTGTTACATTAGTATTAATAATACAGTTACAGCACAAATTTTGATTTTACAGACAGTGAATTCACAACTACAAATCTCAGTCCTAAAAAAACTCCTTGTTTAAACATTGAGCAGCACTACACAGATAAAAAATTACATGGGTGAATGTTAAGAAGTCAAAGGCTAACACTTTTGTAGGATAAACAGCATTTTTGCTTTTTGATACAGACATATTCCTGCGTTTACAGGCCAGGTTCTAGATGCTATTGATGATGAAGGCTTGAAGAATACTACACTAGTTTACTTTGCCTCTGACCATGGTGGATGGCTGGAAAGACAAGAAGGCAACAGGCAGCTGGGTGGCTGGAATGGAATATACAGAGGTAAGAGCTGTCAGGGATGGTGACAACCCAGTAACAGCTAGCAAGGTGCTCAGGATATCCCTAAAGCATAGATAAGACAGTATGCTCATGGAGTAGCAGCGTTTTATCAATGAGAAGCACACTTTTTTCATTCTAACCAGGCACTTACAGATTTAGACAATTCTAGCATGTGCTGCAGTTCTTTATAAGCATGAATTCTCAAACTGGCACTTCCTCCTGAGGCAACTGATCACAAGTTAATTTTGATTAAGTATGTATAACTTCTCGTTAAATATTAGTTGAATCTTACCTTTGCCTTAACTACAACAGATATGTTAGAAGACTGTAAAAGAGAGAGAAGAACCAGACTGGGAAATCACTTTATGCTTGAAAATTATATCAACACTGAGTTTTGATGGGGCACTATGTTTATAAAACTATGAAAGGGGGGAAGTGTGTAAGGTCACTTGAGGAATCTGATAGAGTGAAGACACTTTCACAGGTGTTGTGAAATTTAGAGGTAAAAACAGAAGGGTAAGGAAGGCTCATAAAGGTAACATTAACTTATGATAATACAGCAATATTGTTTAAATTTCTCTTTATTTCAAATGAAAATTCTAAAAATGAAAATTCATTAATTAAAATGTATTAATTTTTTAATGAAAGGTGGAAAAGGCATGGGAGGCTGGGAAGGAGGAATCCGTGTCCCAGGGATATTCAGATGGCCCGGTGTGTTACCTGCAGGCACAGTTATCAATGAACCTACAAGCCTTATGGACATTTATCCTACAGCAGTTCATCTGGCTGGAGGGGTACTACCGCAGGACAGGTACAGACACAAGCATCTTTATTCCTCTTTCTCTCCCAAAACAATGGGAAGTCTACTTTGTAAATACTTTCTAAGAGTCTGACATATTCTTTTTCACTCCTGCTTCTTTTCTGGACACATAGTATTACTGCAGTTCAGTCAACTCTACATTTGAGATTCACCATCTACCTGCAATCTTCTACAAGCATTCTCCTCATTCAGAGTTGCCAGTTCCAGCAAGAGGTGTGCAGAAGGAACCCAGTCCTGCACAGCTTAGCCCAGTCTGATGGTCTCCGTTTTTTCTGCTAGGGTAATTGACGGCCGGGATCTGATGCCTTTACTGCGAGGAGCCATTCAGCACTCAGAGCACGAGTTCCTCTTTCATTACTGTGGCGTTCACTTACACGCTGTGCGGTGGCACCAGAAGGACAGTGAGTACAGAACTTCTTTCCCAAGAATTAGATGCAATCTACAGGAAGACACATTTGTGTAACACATTTTTTCCGGGACTGCAGCCTTCCAAGTAGTTCCCTGTGTAAGCTGATAAAGAACTTGCTATTGTTGCCTGTATTGTATGGCACAAAGAGATTGTTTGTGGCTTCAAGGCACACCGCATGCCAGGCAGGCTTAGGATGGATCTTGCCCACCTGTCAATCTGAATGTAAGGCCTGGGGAGTCCATGAAATCCTCATCCTCATGGATAAATCCTTGCCTCAGCCCTTTGTCTGTCACAAAATCACAGAATCATAGGGGTTGGAAGGGACCTTGAGAGATCATGGGGTCCAACCCCCAAAGGTTCTTCTACCTTAAAATGGAAGCAAGCCATAGAAGCCTCAAATCCTTTTTTTTCATTTCTTCATAAAAACACTCAGCGATAACTGATACTTGCTGAAAATTTTGGAGAACTTTCAGAATGTCAGAAATCACTTTTATATGATACATTATTAGTTTAATACATTATTTGTTTAATACATTATTAGTTTAATTCTGTGTCACTTAAACAAACTTAAAGTGCAACTAGAAATAAATTCTGTAAAAGCATTCACTCTTTTAATGCCTTGTGATAAGCACCAGTATCACTGCAAGTCTTTTTTCTTTCCTACCAGGTGGAGCCATCTGGAAGGCTCATTATGTGACCCCCATCTTTCATCCACCTGGGGCTGGGGCTTGTTACAACAGAGGAGTTTGCCCGTGTTTTGGGGAAGGTGTGACCCATCATGCCCCTCCGTTGCTGTTCGATCTCTCACGAGACCCTTCGGAAGCCAAACCTCTGTCGGCTGGCACCGAGCCCCTCTTTGATGCTGTCATAAGGCAGATTGGAAGAGCCGTAGAAGAGCATCGCAGGACGCTGACTCCAGCCCCAGAGCAGCTCTCCGTCTACAACGTGGTGTGGAAGCCGTGGCTGCAGCCCTGCTGCGGGACGTTCCCGCTCTGTTGGTGTGATAAGGAAACTGATAATAAACTTGCTGACCTATAAGGGAAAGAATCAAAGTTGCTTCCTCAAAAGTGTTTTGAGATCAAGCATGTTTTCTTGGGGGGGTTTAATTGGTGGGTTCATTGGTGGGTTTAATGGAGCCTTTATTTGAGAATCTTTCCAGTGAATGGCACAGTATTTGGTAAAGGGTGCTTTAGGCTAGGAATTCTCAGGGAGGGATCAAGACAGAATGATCCAAAGAGCTTGTTTTAACTTGCACCTATGGATGAATGAATAGTTCAAAGGCACTAAACTGGGCCATCTTGCATTTTGTTGTTTATGAATGTGTACTAAGAAGCTTTGTGTTGTTTTGTTTTTTCCTCTGAATTTCTAACTTATTCCTGGACTGAGGTCTCCTTTGATTTTGTTATCCTTACTGGCGATACATAAGATGCCCCTATAATAAATGTTTATGGACTGCTGCTTCCAAAATAGTTAACAAATAATTTTGACCACACTTCCTCACAGAATCTCCTTTACAAGTAGCTTCCTTCTTTCCTTGTATCTCATCCCTCCAGCACCAGTGAAGGGGGCCACCAGTTAGCCTGGGGCTTCTGGAGAGAATGCCTGTATGAGATATAAAGCTTGGAAACGTGACAAGCTGGGCAATGGCTGTCTGCACTTTCTGATACAAATGGGACTTCTCTGACTGGATCCAGCCTCTTTTGATGATAACAGAAAAGGCAAAGGATTTTCCCTTTCCAAAGCTCCCACTGCACCCAGGTCCCTAAGCAGTGCTGGCACAGTGCCAGGCTGATAACCAGTTTAGTCATTTGGGCACTGCAAGAGTTAACCTTGCTGCCCATATCCCAGCCATAACTGGCTCCCACTAAGGAGTGGTATGTTTAGAAAAGATTCTTTGAAAGATGCCCAATACTAATTGTGAAAACAAACTCCAATTTAGCATTAAAAAAGAACAAATGCAGAATTAAAGTATTTCTTGCTTGACAAGTTAAACCTTCACCCCACCAAACAGCAAGATTTACTTAAATCCTTTGCTGCTGTAAATTCTGTTCTATCTTTGTGTTAAAACAGTTGTTCCTATTAAAGTAGCCTGTCAAGTAATGCTTGTCATTGTAGGGTACAGCATATCTATTCACACAGACAAGTTTACACTGGTATATCTGAGTATGTAAGCGTCTGAGAACATAATTTCCCCATTCGATTTATTTCACATGTTTTTTACTATTTTTCTAACTATCTTGCTAGGACCCATTTCTCTTGTTCATCTCCTCTGATAAATATTTGGTTTATTTTGGGTTTATTTCCCCTTTGCTTCCCACAATTCAGCCACCAGGAAATCTGCAGGTAAACAAAGTCCTACAGCTTAAAAGCAAAGTTTTATTGCACGTTGTGACCTCGTGCATTTCACAGACTGTTATAATTCACCCAGATGCTCCATTAGTGCTATTGGTGAGAAAGGCACTCAGTCTTACTGTGAAAACTTCAAGAGATTAAGTGAATCCATCATTTCACATGTACTGAATTGCTGCTGAGTTTCCTCCATTGTTAAGAGTGCTTTATTTGAACATATTCTATTGCACTGGTCCTTTGTTGTCTAGCTGTAAAGGTCTTTCCATATTAAATGTTTTCTTTACATGAAATTTCTCTATCAGACTGGAACTTTTCTATTTCTCAGTCAATTTCCAAGATCTCACTTCCATTCTCAAACTAGTTTAGTATCTGGGATTTTACATCCTCTTAATTTTTCAACACCTTTAAAACCGTGTGGGTATAATACCTGTTCATATGATTGCACCAGTTTTTCTTGCACAGAAATACTTCACAGCACTGCAGGACATCCATTTGGAGACAGAGAGTACAGGAAGACATCTGAGCTAGGATTCGTTCTGGACACCAGTGTTCGTCCATGCAAGCATAGTTATCAGGTCCTGCTGATACTCAAAGCCCCCTGGGATCAGCAGATGTTTTGGGCTTGCTAACACAGACATTACATGTGGAACGATAATGGGCAGTAATAAAGGCTGCCTTGACAAAACCATCCTGTGTTTCTCTTTCTTTTGGGTAGCCATCCTGCTTTCTTGTGCAGCTGAAGCAGAAAACCAGCCTTTTAAAATTCGTTTTGATTACTTTTGGGTGGGGCAATTCTAAACTTACATTCCTCTATAAGAAGATGGCCACCTCCTCCAGCCACCCGAGCCCAGGACTCTTCTGCCCAACTGATGGAGCCCAACCCAGTGCCCAGGGACCCGGGGTCTCTGCCCGGGCTGAGGGACACAGCTGCCGCTTTCCCCCTTGCAGGTTCAACCCGTGGTGAAACTGAGGGTGTATCCCAGCAGCACAGACATGGACATGGCCGGTCACTGTCTCCATGTGCTGTGTTGAGATGTATTGTGTAGTCAGAGGAACGTGGCATAGGCTTACAAGCAGTTTGATAGACTTCAAACAGGATTTCTTAGATAAAAACAAAGTAGTGTATCACAGTTGTCTCCTTGACACTGAGTATAACGAGCATCCATTTTCACACAAGTATCTGCCACTATTAGGATTACTTCAGGCTGTTTCCCAGTTGAACAAGAAGTATATGATTAAGGCAGGTATATCTTTGGGCAGTCTTATTCACTTACAAAGACTGTACTATCTCCTGTGCATTCTATAAATAGCACAAGAACTATTTTCTCTTTTTGCTATACTTAACCTTTTCATCACAAACTTGTTTGAAAGTCTTCTTTTTTTTCTCAAGTACTTTTTCACCTTCAGGCTATTCCCCCTTTTCCATTTGTTGTATAGCCATAGGGACAGTGAGAGGTGCAGCTTCTTACAGTTGGGCCACTAGCTTTTCCCCATGCCTAGAGAGCATCCCAGACTTATTTTGCAAACTGTAAGAGCTAACAGTTAATATTTACTATCATATTGCAATCTGTGCTTTTAGCTTATTTGATTTTGGGAAGTATTTTTTGCTATTGCTCATCGCTTTCAGCTTCTTGGAAGCTCGTTCAAATCAGTGAAAACTGGTGACTCAGGAGATTTGAGACTTGGATTTTTATGCATTGTTAATTTATTTATTGTTGCCACACCTGGCAGGAAGTTGCCAAAAAAACCTCACAAAAAACCCACCAAAAAAACTAAAAACAAACAAAAAGATTCAAACACAAACCTCAAGGCTATTCCTCTTTTTTTTACAGGATCCTGAGATATAAAACACAGAAAATATTTAGCAAATAAAGTGTTGCAGGTAAGGAAAAAAGCTCCCTAGGAAAAAAATAATATTCTCTCATATTTGGAAGACTGCTATTAGTTATGTTACCATACTAGTATGACAAAAGTAGCAATTTTGTGTATCGCATAAACTGTTATGTTAAGCAACCAGTACAAATATGTCAGGTAGTTTCTAAATATGGGTGAATATAAGATCTATAAAACATGAAAGCTTATAGGTGGTTTATAGGTGGTTTTCTGCTTCCCTTTCTTAGTCTTTTGTATCACCAGCAGCATAAACTGAAGTGAGGAGAACAGAAAGAAGACATACTAAGTATCAGTTATAACTCCTCAGCCCAGTTCCTAAAAAAAAAAGTCAAAGCCAAAGCATAAAAATATTTTCACATTAAGTGTTCCATGTCAAGCATCAAGCTTGAGTTAAAGTAGTTCGGAGAAGCTTGAAAGGAATTAGAAAAACACTGGCAGAGGTAGGGTTGTACTTTTCTCTTTGTGACAGCAGTATTAGAGTTAATAATCCAAGTTTTGCCTACTCAATTAAATGGAGAATTCCAGAGGAACAGTTGAGTTGTACCAGAGTGCCACATCAAGTTCTCAACCCCACCCCAGGTAAAATTTGGCACAGAAAAACACTGAGTTTCTCTTCTCCATGTGGACTGATGTCCAGCCATCAGCAGAGAAGACAAAGTAAAGGCATCCCCCAGGTTTCCCTGCCTCAGTAGCATTTCAGGAAATGACTGCAAAGATCATCTAGTTTCAACCCCCCTGCCATGGACAGGAGGTTGCCCAAAACTCCATCCAACCTGGCCTTGAACGCTTCCAGGGGGATTGGCACAGCTTCTCTGGGTAACCTGACCCAGTGCTTCACTAGTTATCATTTTCTTGGCCAAGTAGTATGAATGGGTTTATTACTAAGAAACAGAGGAAGAATTTCTTGTTGTCTTAGAAAGACCACCAATGCTTTGTCTCAGGTGGCACGTTTGAGACCTTGGCTGTGAGCTAACCAGCTAGTGGAAAGTAATCAAGGTTATAAATGAATATATAATCTAGGTAGTTTAAAAGAAAGAAAAAAAATGAGCAAGAGATAAAAAGATAAGTGCTCCATTCACTCCTCAGTGAAGTAAGCTTAACAGACCCTTCACAGATGTAAAATACATCATATGACTTCTGCTAGCCTCAGGAATTTATAGGTTGGGTGCTCATGTACACAATACTTTGCACCCCCAAGTCAAATCATCCATCATGACATAACGGGGGAAGACAGGGCATCATATGTCTTGTATAAACTGGCACATTTTCATTAGATAGATATACCACCAGCAAATACTACCACCCCCCAAGCTCTATGCTGCTCAAGGTTACAATCATTCTTAGTAACACTAGATTTGCTGTTAACAACCCTGGATCACAGGTCCTGGGAGAAAAGACCCTCTGAAGCTTTGCAAAGCACTTAAACAAAATTGATGCTGGAATAAGATAGTCATATGGAAAGGAGGAAAAAGCCCATTAATTATACTCTAGGTGAAATACTTACATTTGGACTGGTAAAAGGTTGACTAAGTAGCCTCCAAGGATAGAGAGAGAATTCCTGTAAGTGAGATTTTGCCCCATGTTATGAGTGTTGCAGTACCACTTTAGACTTCAGAGCTCCTAGGCGTAGTCTATTTATGATAGTTTAGATAAACAACTTGTGAGGACGTGCTTGAAGCACATCACTGTTGTTTTCATTCCTACTTCTCAAAGCTGGCAGAATTTTAAAAAGGCCAGAGATAGTCTGCTTTGCCTTGGAAATGTGGGCTCTTCAAGATTCTGTTTTATAACTTTTTTGTGCATGATCTATGTTATAGGGTGATGTGAAGAACCTTACCAAGGCAAGGAACAGCAATGCTAAGGCCCAGAAGATTCTAAGTGAGGAAGCTCAATTTTAAATACTATTTCTTGACATATCACAAAATCACTAGGTTGGAAAAGACCTTTTTGATCATTGAGTCCAACCATACCTGTCTTCTACTAAACCATGTCCCTAAGGACCTCATCTACCCATCTTTTAAATACACCCAGGGTCAGTGACTCAGCCACCTCCCTGGGCAGCCTGTTCCAATGCCCAATAACCCTTTCAGTGAAGAACTTTTTCCTAATGTCTAATCTGAACCTGCCCTGGTGTAGCTTGAGTCCATTCGCCCTCATCCCATCACCTGTCATTTGGGTGAAGAGACCATCTCTACAACCTCCCTTCAGGGAACTGAAGGCAGTGATAAAGGCTCCCCTCAGCCTCCTCTTCTTCAGGCTAAACAACCCCAGCTCCCTCAGCCGCTCCTCATAGGATTTGCCCTCCAGACCCTTCCTGGTTGCCCTTCTCTGGACACACTCCAGGACCTCAATGTCCTTCTTGTAGTGAGGGGCCCAGAACTGAATGCAGTATTTGAGGTGCAGCCTCACCAGTGCTGAGTACAGGGGCACAATCACTTCCGTGGACCTGCTGGCCACATTGTTTCTGATACAGGCCAGGATGCCATCGGCTTTTCTGGCCACCTGGGCACACTGCTGGCTCATACTCAGTCAGCAGTCAACCAATAACCCCAGGTCCTTCTCTGCCAGGCAGCTTTTCAGCCACTGTTCCCCAAGCCTGTAGCGCTGCACAGGGTTATTATGTCCCAGTTAAAAGCATAGATTTCTTTTTAAGCCACCATCAAGGCACTTACTGTGAAATCCACATTTTTTTTCTAGTATTCAAGTGGAAAACTAAGTTATTATTTCTTTTTCTTTTCAAAAACCACTGCAACCATTCTTTCCCTTTTAACCCCTTCTATATGTCAACAACCCTCCCTTTACCATTGAGAAATTTCTCAGAAGGAGCAGCAGAGGTGTATAGAGACAAGAAGAAAAAGATGGACTGGATGGTGATTAAAGTACCATGTCAAACAGACATGTCTTTAATTACCTATTACATAGGTCAAAATATTTGGAAAAAATGCAGTTGCTTGTAAAAGAGTAAGAGAAAAAACAAAATATTTAATGAATCATCTGTAACTTCAGTCTGTCTGCTCTTCCTGCTCCATTACTCTCTTTCTGAGACCAAATACATTCCTACAGCTTTCATTGTTTGTTTCAGTACTCTACCAGATTTTTACTATAATTAATAGATTTTGTTCAAAGTACCTAATATCTTAAATAAGTGTCTGTAAGTGCAATGACTGTTTAGGTGTTGCAATATGCAAACACACCAAGACAAGTATACTCAGCAGGCTCCGATTTTAAATAGTGCTAGATGGGACTCTTGATATAACTGAAAAACAAATGTCATTTTAACCCTTCTGCTACTACTTGTGAGTCTTCAACACTCGTAATAACACTGACTGTTGATCAATATTTTTAAATATTAAAAAGTGTTTGTGAATATAACTGTTTAACACTATGGGGCACAGCCCATCCTCTGACTCTGCATTGCATTACAGGGTCTTGGTCTGGAATGGGGTCTCTACATGCGGCAGCAAAGATGCTGCTACCAAGGAGCTGCCTTCACGGAGTGCTCCTCCTTGGCACTCACAGGCTTCTTCTGCAGTTGAAAATAGAACTCCTGCCAACACCCATGTTTAGGCTCTGTGCAACTGGCCCATCCATTACATTTTGATGACTGGGGGAGCTGAATTTAAAGCTGGCCTGCCTCTTGCTATTCCTGTATGTTGGGGATCCATACGTCATTTAGAGTGTTTATGTCAGTCAGCCTGCCAAATAGTTTGACTCAAAGGACTAACAATAAAACAGCCTTATTGTAAACCCCAAGCTAAAGGTATTAAAGTCACAAAAATGCCAAAGTAGCCTATAAAGACATGACAAATAACAGTGAAGGAAGAAAAAGAGAAAAAAATATATCCAAGGTTAAAACCTGCACTTTTCACTTCTGTGGGGAAAAAAGGAATTAATATATATGATGTAAGCAAACTAAGCCAGCTTAAATCAACACCAGCACAAACTAAAATATTGACACAAAATTTACATGTCAAAATAGCAAGCATTTTTAAAAATTCATATTCAATCTATATGAAGGAATCTGAGACATCAAGAAAAATATATTCATAATCAGGACATACTGAAGTTGCTTTATTTCACCATACTTCAGTCTTCCTCTGGAGGCCAAAATGAAAATGCTGTTGACAAGGAAGGGCTTAAACACACCGCTTTATCTTTCCCTGCTTGGTGACAAATGGTCAGAGAGGCAAGATGAAAGAGTCTTTCTGGATGAAATAGCCTAAGATTTAGGAGTGGCGTGATCTGATCTGCATTGGAGTACAAGGGGCAAAACCAAATCCCTATTTCATGCCTTCACCATGCCCTTGCAGAGCAGATCCTTTCCTTCAGACTTCGTTTCTTAAGCCAGGAACTTTCTACTGCTTCCTCAATCATACCATTTTCACCTTGTTCTTTCCAAGTCCTTAAGGAAAAAAAGAATAATCTAATTCTCTTTAGTATTTCTGAAGCTTTATTTTAATATTTTCTCCCTGATGTGTGCAAACACGCATCCTTCTCTCATCAGGAATGTCCTTGTCCTGATTTGAGCTGACTCCTTCCTTACATTCTCATTTCTTCGCACTGCTTCATGAGCTTCTCCCAGCTTCAGTTACTTCTACCAGTTACTAATTTGGGGGTCCTGGTTGATGACAGGTTGGCTATGAGCCAGCAGTGTGCACTGGTGGCTGAGAGCCAATGGGATCCTGGGATGCATCAGGAAGAGTGTGGCCAGCAGGTCTAAGGACGTGACCCTCCCCCTCTACTCTGCCTTGGTCAGGCCCCACCTGGAGTACTGTGTCCAGTTCTGGGCTCCCTGGTAAAAAAAAGACAGGGACCTCCTGGAGAGAGTCCAGAGAAGGGCTATGAAGATGATTAGGGGCCTGGAACATCTCCCGTATGGGGACAGGCTGAGAGAGCTGGGACTGTTCAGTCTAGAGAAGACTAAGGGGAGACCTAATTAATGTTTATAAATATTTTAAGCATGGGATGCAGGGCGAATTGGCCAACCCCTTTTCAGTGGTCTGTGAGGACAGGACTAGGGGCAATGGCTGCAAATTGGAGCACAGGAAGTTCCGCACCAATCTGGGGAAGAACCTTTACACAGTGAGGGTGACAAAGCCCTGGCACAGGCTGCCCAGGGGGGTGGTGGAGTCTCCTTCTCTGGAGATATTCCAGACTCATCTGGACGCCTATCTCCGTAATATGAGCTGGGGAGCTGCTTTGGCAGGGAGGTTGGACCTGATGATCTTTCAAGGTCCCTTCCAACCCCTACGATTCTGTGATTCTGTGATACACAGATAAACATTTAAGTCCCTAATGTTCTCCTTGAGGTTCATCCACTGCACACACAAATGATGCTAGAAATCCTTTCTATACATTTATCAAGGTCTGGTTAGTAAGATCTGATTGTTTTCTCCACCTTGCAATGATATTTTATATTAATATTTATTTTTGCCTCTGAGCAATTTAAGATTCTCAACAGTATTTCTATACCAAGAACCTCTACCCTTTTTTTCTGTCTGTCCTCAACTAAAACCCTTATTCAGTGGATTACAGCATGACATGTTCATGCTCTTTCTTATAACACCATCAATACACACAAAAAGAGGGGTCTGGTGCCCCCACAGGCCTGTGAAGTTGCAGGACAAGCCAGGCGGTGCAAGCTTTTCAGTACTGGCACTGGTGCTGATCACTCACAGACAGAGGGACTGTAATGACATAGTAAGGAATTAGCCAGGCTGCCAGAGTCGGTGTGCATACATATGGTGATTGAAACTATGGTGATTTGACCTCAAGGTGGGTAGCTGGCTTGCCCCCTGCATTAGCCGTGGTTCTCTGCATGATGTGATGTAGCCCACAGTCTCACTGCCCCGATTTAGGATCTTCCACTCAGTTACTGCTCAAGCTCTTTCTGTTGCCCTTGGCTCTTACAGGAGCCCTATTTCCAGCTTCTACTTTAAAACAGTTGCTCCTGAAGCACTCCCTCCCTTGCAACAGGCAGCACAAAATCTGGCCTTTGAACAGAAGTTTAGAGATCAACACCCGCTGATTGATTACGCTGGTACAAATACACAAGCCCTGCTTTTGAAAACCTCTCTTTAGAAGCAAAGATCAGAGAGGAGGAAAGCAAGAACAAAGCTCCTGCAGTGACTATGTATGAAGTAAGGAAAAGATTAGCTTCTTTTGGGTGGGGGCGGGGGGAGGTGAAGTCACCTCCATTTTCCCTTCAGAGGGACTTTTTCTTTATTCCTTTACAAAAAGCTGACCAGTTTTGCTGTTGTTCACCTCAGAGCCCCAATACCTGGCTGCCTCAGAGCCATGAAGACTTGGGGAGGGAGCCAGGGCTGCCGCTTTCCCAGAATGGCATCCAGTCTCTTTTCCTGCAGAGAACTACTGGGAAGCTGTGCTGAAACACTGAACTTTGCCCTGCAGAGCTGTGTTCTCCTTGGCGAGCCTCCTGGCTCTGCTCTTACTCCCATCTTCCTCTGCTGAGCTCCAGCTAGGAGGGCAGCCTGGCCAACACCTTTCAGCAGGGCTGATCCACCAGATCACACATAGCAAAGCCAACAGGTGAGCAGGGGTATAGCATGGGGCAGGGGGGATGGGGGTTACAGTAATTAACAATTGGTGTTTCCTTTCCCTCCAGACTTCAGGTTCTAGAGGGTGAGGTGGTGAATTGGCAGTTGGACTTGATGATCTTAGAGGCCTTTTCCAATCTTGAAGAGTCTATGAACGGCAAGTATTCTGGTTTTGCTGTTACTATTCTTGCTAGAGTTACTGGGGCTTTGCAATGGCATCTACAAAGCATAATTTGCTTCTAGGTTGCTGCCATGTGATCACCACTGTTTCTCTAGCAGCCTGCTGCTTTTTTATCTCATTTCCCTGCCCTGTTTCTGTCTCCAATTTTCCACCCTCATGCGTTGCACTTGTCCTGGCTGTAAAGAAAACTGCGTGTTCCTAGCTGAGTAGTTTGAAGCCAGAAGGCACAATTAGATCATTTAGACCAAGGAGTGCTAATCATGATGTGAAAATACATGAGCCAATTTAAACCCTGGGGCTAAATCATCCCTTCCTACTGGGGCTCTTATGGCAGGGTGCTGCTGTGCAGCTGCAGGACCTGAACAGGGTAGCCATAAAAACCTGACAAATTCAGATTGCTTGCCATAGGAGTTTTGGTTACTGACACTGCACAATGCTAAGTGGTAGCACAATGATATAATCATGGCAAGAAAAAACATCTGGGTCAGTAATAACTAAATCCTTGCAGTGAGTTCTGTTGCAGTCAGTTCCCTGAGAGCACAGAATGACCAGGACTAAAGACCACCAAGCATCTCCCAATTCTGAGCTTTTACCTCTCTTGCAAGGACATCCCTTGTTTTCTGGCTGACGAGCAGTACCTGTACCTGCCTTGCCAGCTGCAAGCACTGAGCAGGTCACTGTGTTTACATCAGCTGGGAGCATTATCATCCTCATTTTGCTTGTTCTCCACTTGTTGCCCCTCCCTGAAGATCAGTATGCGTGGAAGCTGGAGGGGGGGGAGAGTGCAGAGGGGCAACAAGGTAGAACAGTATATTCTGTGTGGTATGTCATGTGTGTTTCCTCTAGAGTTATACTGCAAAGGGATGCTAACCTTCTAATGTGTGATTAATCAGTTGTGGGATTTTTTTTTTTTTATTTTAGAAGGCAGAAAGGAAGTATTTATATTTAGCTAATAGTGAAGCAGCAACATATCTCCACAGGTTACTTGAAAATGGTTGCCCTGATAATTCTAGATTGTTATATTTAAATAAGTGATAAAGGGTCTGGCTTTGGTTTTGGGTTTTTTTGCATCAGTGTGCAAGTAACTTCTTTCAGTATCAAGTTAGAAAAAAACCCCAAAAGAACAAATTATCATGCTGTTTCTAATTGCTGACTTTTAGCTTTAACTGATATGAGCTTGTTTCATTTTCTTCTGTTGGAGCTGTATCTCTCAACACTTTTAAGCATTAAGAAGTTCCTGTCAATTCCGGTGGATTCACAGAGCAAGCAGCGATGTCACCAGCCTTCTGGGGGTGAGGGTGAAACATGAGATATGCCTGGCTTCAATGTCCTATCTTTTATGTCTTGGCTATAGGCAGATATTTTTGAAGTGGAGGATTATCTTTTTTTTTTCCCAGTAAGGCATCAGGAAGGATAGACTCTAATCCAGGAACATACTCAACAAGTGAAATACTTGGAGGATGGGGGAGCTGCCTGGAGCCAAGCAGCAGTGCAGAAAGAAGGGGCTTGTTTCTAGCAGCTTTGGCCTTGCAGCTTGCTTTCTGTAAAACAAAGCCAAAAAAAACCCCTGGTGTCTGCAAAAGGTGGCTGGCTAGAAAATATATAGTAATTTATATAAATTATATATAACACTATTTGGAGTTGTTATGTATCCATTCCAATTAGGTCCACCTAATTCAGCTACTTAATAAACCAAGTAAAAGCTGCTTTTGCTAAATCTCTTCAAGTGGCTGCTGAGGCAGCTGCACGTTTTGTTGCCTTCCTGGCAGGTTGAATGAACTGTATTGTGAGTCGATTAAACCTTCGTTAATGGCTGAGACATGCGGGGAAAGAAGTGGTAGGGCAGTCACCTGTAGTATCAGCTGCAGAAGAGAACAAGTTTAAGGGGGCTATGTCCATGCAAAGATGGGCTGGCCAGTTCCTGCTGTTCATACCTCTGTGGGATTTGTCCTCTTTTGCTGGATTGTTCAGACAGAATTATTATAGAGTCCTGTGGCTTTATGCAGAGGTGAAAGGCTGAATAACTGATGCTGCTTTTGGTTGTAAATGAAGTAATGTTGGGGTTTTTTTAGTTAATAATGCTACTTGAAAGCTTGAAATTAAATAGCAGTGGCAGTGATAAATTGCAAGAGTGTGCTTGGTATTGGCTTGAAAATAATCATCTGTATTAGACTTCGGGTAATCCACAGTTGCCTCCAGTGATTTCTTCTCTGGTGACGCTTCCATTGAGAGTAACTTGGTATCACCATATATACTGAGTCCCTTTTGTCTGTGTAAAGACTAATCAATCTATAGAATTATTTTTTTAAGGTTATTTTGGCATTATATGAACCAGAGTTTATATATTGGGAAGGCTTATTAGTGTGAGAACTAACAGCCAGCTGGAAATTAGAAAGGAATGTTTTGATGAGAAGCAGCTTCTTCAAGTCAAGGGCCATTTTCTTCAGGTTACTTGAACTCTTTTAGGTAAGAGTATTAAAATTAGCTTTGCTTAGAATAAATGTCTCTGGAGTGTATATCAGATTAGTGCTCTGATCATGTCTACTGTGAACTGTTAAGTTTCAGCTGACAGTTCAGTTTCAGCCATTGTGGCGAGTCCTGTAACTTGTGTTTCTTTACAATACTTTTCCTTTTTCCACTTCAGGTATACAGTCATGATCATACCGAACTCTGCTTGGAAACATGATTGAATAATAAATTGTTTTACTTGAAGACAATTCATGGTCTACTTGTCTGGCTTTACCTTCCAAATGCTGGCTCTGCCTCAGCAAAATTGATGAGCTTTCCAAGATCTGTTTTTTCTCCCCATGAATTCATGCATTAATTAATCTTTTACTATCTTGTTCTTGATTGAGATCTTGTTCCCTCAGAACACTTTTTCCCACTCTTGAATTGTTTATATGTGGTTTTCTGCCTCTTCTTCTGTTCTTAACCTTCACTTTGAAAATAGTCCACTTCGTTTGATCCCATCGGTGTTCGTGCCTTTGAGGTAAAACCATCTCACTGGTCCCTCTTTGATAGAGATACAAGGATTGATTGGGTGCTTCTGCCCATCTATTCTTGTGACACTCCACCTGGAGTACTGTGTCTAGCCACAGCATCCCCAGAACAAGAAAGACATGGACATGGACAGGAGGGCAATGAAGATGACCAGAAAGCTGGAGAACCTGTCCTGGGAAGATGGGCTGAGGGAGTTGAGCTTGTTCAGCCTGGAGAAGAGAAGGCTTTTGGGAGACCTTAGAGCAGACTTTCCTAAAATGTGCCTACAGAAAAGATGGAGAAGGGCTATGTGCAGAGGCACAGAGTGACAGGACAAGTAGTAATGGCTTTAAACTGAAAGAGGGCACATTTAGGTTAGATATAAGGAAAAAATTCTTCCCTGTGAGGGTGGTGAGGCGCTGGCCCAGGTTGCCCAGCGAAGCTATGGCTGCCTCCTCCCTGGCGGTGTTCAAGGCCAGGTTGGATGGGGCTTTGGGCAGCGTGGGCTAGTAGAGGGTGTCCATGCCCATGGCAGGGGGGTTGGAATTTCATGGGTTTTGAGGTCCCTTCCTGAAACCCAGACCAGTCTTTGACGTTTTTTTCATGATTCTTTTTTTCCTCCAGCATCATAGTGGTGACTGCTCAATTTGTTGCTTACTATAGGCTTAACTCTCTTTCAGGGTCACTGCCTGCCAAGAGATGACTGCACCACTACCTTGTACATCCATTGCTGCCATTCTATTCCGGTAAACAGATTTCTGGCTCCTCCCTGCGTGTATCTGTCTCTACTTGGACAAAGTAAAACTGTGGTGTTGGAATTGACCCACTTTTTTTTCTTTTCCCCAAGAAAATCTCAGTTCAAATGAATTACTTGTCCTGATGTTTTGTTTGCTTTAAGTCTTTGCTCTTCCCTTTCTTACTTCCATATAGGAAATTCACCTTCATTAAAAACTGTGCTATGGTTCTCTCCCTCTTTTTTTTTTAATTCCACCCTGATTGTGAGACCCACACTGTTCTGAAGTTAAGTCTCCTATTGTACAAGCCCTTGGAGAAGTAGTCTAAGGTGCCAGGTTCTTCCACAGATGTAACTTCTCTGTGAAATCTTGTGGGAGGAGATTTCTTCAACAGAAGGATGCTATAATGTCATAATGCTATAATTCACTAAGTGTGCATGAAGCACAGCAGTTTCACCCTAGAAAATAATTTTAAGGCAAGTACAAGTATCAAATTTTATTGTTTGGTAGGTTCCCTCAGCATCTGATTGCCTGTGCCAGTGGCTTCTAACCTGTCCTCAGAAGACCACTGTCAATTAAGCTATGGGAGCTCAACTATGGTGTAAATCCATATTAAGTCTTGTAAATAAAAGTTGCATAAACAGGGGCTGTATTTCCCCACTGTTTTGCGCTGCTTTGATTCATTAAGCAGATGTTGTAAAATCATTTAGTGAAACTAGCTGCCAAATTATTTTTAGGGACATCTTAACTACATACCTATTCCATGTCCTCATGTTTTTAAACAATGAGATCAATCTCCCAAGTGGAAGTGTCTGGCTATGCTTTTAACATTATCATTTCCAGAAAGAACCTTCTAGGTAATTCTGATTAGATACATACGTATATGTAGATCTTTATGCATGTTTCAAGTTTTACTTTCTTTTAACCCTTCAACATTATAGGTCTTTCCCAACCTAAATGATTCTATGATTCAACTGCTTTCAAGATTTATTGGTGTTTAATAACTAAATATTCTTGCACTCTTCCTCCATGTGTTGATGAAAGAGGATTGATTTGAGCTCTAAGCATGGTTATTTTATCATGTACAGTAATGCTACATGACAATTTAGGATACAAGCCTGGAATTATAAGCACTAGGCTGAGATGGAATCTATGTTTCACCCTATTTTAATCCACAAGCAGGATTACCACAGGGATCAGCAAATACTGAGCACTTAACACCATGAGAAAACAAAGTGCTAGGATGGGGCTGCAGACATCAGTAAAAGCAGATTTCATAACTTACTTTCCTTTTTTCTCTCTTTTTTTTTTTTCTTTCTCCTCTCCACAGAAGAGGTGGAAAGCAATAGTCTTGTCCCCAGATTATCCAAGTGACTGAAATGGGCTGTGAGGGGCTGGTTATTTCCAGGGGCCTTTAGAGACCTTCCCCCTGCAGCCCTAACTGAATATATTAGCACCCTGAAAGGTTTTGTTATACTACAATGCCCTATAATAGTAGATAAAGCAAAGGCAAATAGAAAATTCTCCTTTCTATAAAATGAGTAATCCAAGTGTAGCCATGGGAATTGTCCATGCTGCTTCTGAAGTAAGATTTCACCACAACTCTATAAATCACTGTTGTAACTTAATAGTAGAGTGTACAAAAAACCCCAACCTCTCTGGAACTTTGCTCTTAGATGATTAAATTCCCATAGCTACTGGTTACTTATTTACTACCTGGGAGCTCACAGCCATGTTTACGGAAGGTCTGTGTGTTGTGTTTGCTTGTTCATTCAAAAAGATGGTTTTGTATACAAAATTGTCCTGGTTTTGGCTGGGATAGAGTTAATTTATAGCAGTTGGTGTAATGATGTTTGGAAGTCAGGATGAGAGCAGTGCTGGTAACACACTGATGTTTTCAGCTGTTGCCAAGCAGTCAGGGACTTTTCAGTTCGTATTTCCCTGCTAACAAGAAGGCTGGAGCAGGGGAACACAGTGGGGGCAGGTGACCCAAACTGGCCAAAGGGGGTATTCCATGCCAATTACATCATGCTCAGCATAAAGGGGAGGCTGGTGGGGGAAGGAGCACACAGATCCAGGGTGTGCAGGTTTTGGGGACTGTCCTTATCCCAGCCCATGAGGTTCACCTTTGGTTTCTTTTCCCTTTTCCCCTTTCCCCCAGAGTGAGTGGCTGTGTGGTGCTCAGCTCTTGACTGGGGACAGAACCACAACAAAAACCTTCACACCAAAACTGCAAATCCTAGAATGATTTTCAGGATCTCTGCTAGAGAGTTGCTGCTGCTCCACGTCCAACAAAATTGGTCTATGTTGCAGTGATAATGCTGTCCAAGTGAAAAATCAGTCCAGGACTAGTTCTTAAGACTAGTGATCAGCAATACTTACTTGGATGAACATGCAGCTTCAACTATTCTAGGCATATGCATATGTAAAGTCTGATAAGCATGTGTGTTAAAAAAAGTCTCTTTTTTTGCAGATATTAAATATAGTTGATGCTAGTATAGGGCCTGTTTGGCATCTTGGAATGATGGTAGAGGAGTTGGCTTCAAGTTCAAGTGCTCTTCAGTTGAGAGAGTTTGTTTACATTTTCTACTTCCTTTCCAAATATAATTTAAACTGCTTTATTCACTGGATATGAGATATTCAGGAAATGCCAAAGAGACTTTGGAACATAACCTGAATTTTCATAGGATTCCTGAAACGTAGAAACACCGATTTTTCTCTGAAATGTATTTTTGAATACATTTTTGCACCAAAGAAAGATTCTCTTCACTCATGAGAAAGAGAAGCAACAATATATTTTATTGATATAAGGCAGTTTAACACAGTTCAGTGGTAAATGTGACAGTGATTTTACAAGATTTGATGGCAAGGTACACTGGATTATTTACTTTATTGAGGACAGGGTCAAACAAAACTGTTAGGAAGATCTTCCCATGGAGTCATGAGGTTCAGAGAGGGCCCCCTCTCACTGCCACAGTTTTTAAGTCTTTGCAGATGGTTCAAGATGAAAATGCCTGGGCCAAATGCGTAAGATAGCCACCTTTGCTTATGCCCCTGCTTCTTGGTCTGTAGAAAGGCTTCTGCCACCTCTTTGATGAGAGTGATGTAGGTGGTAGAGATAAAAGAAATGGAACCAGTAAAACTCTGTTCTCCTTTCATGCTGTTGTGTGTTTCGTGCTTCAGATCTGCTGTCAGAGGGTTCATATTGCCCTGCAACCCCTACAAGTCATGTATGTAAAAATGTACTTTGTTGTCTTTCAGGAGGTACCTCCTAATGGCACTGACTTCATGTTTGTTCTGGAACATCTTTGGTTTGTGTGCAGCTATGGACTCTAAACCCAATATACTTCTGTTTCTGGCTGATGATCTTGGAATTGGAGATATAGGTTGTTATGGGAACAATACCCTAAGGTAAAATACCTCTCAGAACAATATGTTAACACCTATCCAGGTTAATTAAGGCTAATTATAAGTATCTGTCTTGCTATCTTCTGCAAAACATTCCATTCTTTACTTATGTGGACTGACTTACCTGAGTAATTACATGATTGTATACCTTCAGAACTAGCTATCATCACCTCACTTAAAACTAAAAAGGCAAAGCAGAAGTGAGTGGGCATTGGGAACATGTTTTACAAGCCTCTAGTCATGTCCTTCAAGTAGAACACAGATGTTGTGTTGGCATACTCTGGATGCCTCTCCCTCACATGATGGTGGTGTTGTATATATAGAAATGGGAATGTGCTTATGGGATTCCCTTGGCCTCCTGTGTTGGTAGTGAAGATGGAGAGGCCTTCTTCAACCTTTTGTGGTAGTGTAATCCATTCTTCTGGGAGACCTAGGTTCCTATGCAAATTTAACTATGTAAAGATATCACTATATTATTAAATAAATAGCATGTGTTAAAAACATGGAACAAAAATTCTTGGTTCTGAGAGCTCCAGGCACCCTGGGAGATTTTCTGCCTCAGCAAACTGAAATTCAGGGTCCAACTGTGATGGCCAAAGTGATCTTTTGGAGGTATGGGAATAGAACAATACCAGCCTTTATTAATGAGTCTTTCCATTTAAGTCTCATTTTCAAGCTAAACAGCACCAATAATTCCTAGGTTTCTTTTCAGTGTTGCAAAGTGCACTCTATGGCTGTGTCATGAGAATAGTGGCCACAACCCAATTGTCCTGCTTTATCAAAGTTGTTACTGTATCAGTCCCCGAGTAGTAAAGAAAAGGGTGTTTGGGAGTGGTTTGTTTGGGGTTTTGGGGTTTTTTTGAGGGGGTGGGGGATGTTTGTGTGGGTTTTTTTAAGGCACTGTTCTCTCTAGTTCCTCTTGGCAATTTATTAAAATAAGTTTCTGGTTACTTTGCTTCTTTAGGACCCCAAACATTGACCGCCTGGCAAGTGAAGGAGTGAAACTTACTCAGCACATCGCTGCAGCTCCACTTTGTACTCCCAGCAGAGCAGCTTTTCTCACTGGCAGATACCCCATTAGATCAGGTTGGGCCTGTTTTGAAATGCTAATTTCTGTGCGTGGTGCTGAGGTACTACAGAAACATGTAAGTATTGGAACAGGAGAATTCAGCTATTTGCTCAGCCTGAGATAGAAAGCACACTGCTAGAGCCCTAAACTTGCTGTATGGAACTTCTGGATGGCAGCCACCGCTTCACCACCTGATGGAGTTTTAGCCTGACTTTATAGGATGTGGGAGATCTACATGAGGAAAATTGATAGGTATAGAGAATGCCAACAGTGGTCACATCTGTCAGTTCCTTAGAGCAATGTAGCCTGGGAAAAGCTGGTGGAATTCTTCTTGGTGGTGTTTAGAGGTAAGGCATTGAAACAGGGGTCCCAAGAGAAATGGGCAAATTCATTGCCAACATAATGCAGAAAGTCACAAAAATGGTGAAAATGGAGTCTCATATCCCTTCCCCACCTACCTACGGCACATTTTGGAGGCCTCTACAAATATCCACCTCCCGCTAGATGCAATATAGCAAAATTAGGGGCATATTTTGAGAGCGAAGTGCAAAATCACTGTGTAAATTGGGTGAACTCTCTCTCCCTTAACATAATATGACAACCCTCTGAGTTAGAGAAATGCAACCATTGTATCTCATTTTAGATGGAAAACAGAGAGACTAAATTATCAGTTACTCAGAAAGGCAGAAAATAAAACCTACTCTATTCTGCCACCATTGATTTATTCTCAGTTTGATGGTGAAACTGGTGCCAAGCAGTGTTTGTTTTGAAATATAACTCTCGACTACCCGAAGGACTTGGACACACTGATGCGACTGCCTACAAGATATGCTTGGTTTCATGTCTTGTAGGAAGCTCTGCTGGGCTTAGGTTGAGTGTCTGATGTGGAGGTTGGCAGGAGCAGCCCAGGCTCCACCAGCAAATGTGAAGGGCCCTTAGGAATGACCAGAGCTGTTTCTGTCAGGGATGACTTCCAGGAACAGGTACCGGGCGCTGCAGTGGAATGCGGGATCAGGAGGGCTCCCTGCTAACGAAACGACATTTGCCAGGCTGCTGCAGCAACAAGGCTATACCACTGGGCTGATAGGTAAGGGAAAAACTTTTAGCATGACTTTGAAGAATGAAGTAGTTGTATGAAGAGAATTTAGGGTTTGGGATTGAGAAAAATTTAGTCATAGAAATTAATTCTCTTTAAAAGACAGAAGGGGGGTGGGAACTCTCGTATTTGCAAGATGACTACAAATAATTCAATTTAAGTCTACTGGATCTTCCAGTAAATTTGTGACAGTATATTAAAATAAGTTAAAAGTAAACAATGAAAGTTAGGAAGGGAATGTACTAAAGTAGCCACAGTTAGAGCACCTTAATTCCCCGATCTTCACTGAAAAGTAATGAAATCCCACCCTGATGTAACTGTTAGCTAAGTAGCTGAGCATCTGTTAATTTCTCTTTGTCCCACGTCCATTTGGGGATCACCCATTATGATGTGACATTCACTGGATCAGGCACTGGTTTCACCCAGCATCCTTGTGCACAAGGCGAATGTGTCAATACCCTGTAGAAAATGGAGCGACTCACCTAATTCCTACACAGATGCTGACAACACTAATGATTGTCTGCCTTGATGTGCTAATTTCTTTAATTCTTTAAAATCTTCAGGAAAGTGGCATCAAGGAGTAAACTGTGAATCCTTCAATGATCATTGTCATCATCCTCTAAATCATGGGTTTGACTACTTTTATGGTATGCCTTTCACACTTGTAAACAACTGTCAAGAAAACAAGCCTCCAGAGCTGGATGCAGCCCTTCAAGCCAAGCTTTGGCTTTACAGTGAGATAATCGCTCTTGCCATGCTAACTCTTGCTGCTGGAAAGCTGACTGGTTTGATTTCCATGCGCTGGAAGATAATTGTGTGTTTTACTCTGGTGGGCAGCCTTTTCTTCATCTCTTGGTACTCCAGTTATGGCTTTGTGCAGTATTGGAACTGTATCCTGATGAGGAACCATGACATCACTGAGCAGCCGATGAGGTTAGAGAGGACTGCTCCCCTCATGTTGAAGGAGGCCATGTCATTTATCAAAAGGTAAATGATTGTCTGTAGTTTTCTTTAAAGGGGCCAGGATGTTCTGGGCACTTGGAATAGAGTATTTTTCTCCAGTTACTATAGCTGTGTCATGATAACTGCTTTGAAACTCATATCCAAACTCTCTATTTAGAAACCAATGCACTTAATTTTTAATTGCAACTGTCGCACATTGGAAGCTACAGTAAATGAGATGGATCTTAACCAATTCATACATGACCATCTAGCTCTGCCCTGTACTTACTATTATTTGCTCCAAGATTAACCTGATAAATTTTACACTTCACTGTACAGTCCTCGTTTGTGCTCTTTATTATAAACCCTACAGAACACCTAGATAAAATCTGTGTGATGGACAAAATTATTTCATGTAAAAAAATCTCAAAGAACTTCAAATTATTTTTATGGGTTGAGAAGGAACCCAAGTAGGATTGTTTGTTTTCTAGATTCAAGTTCTACCTGCACAGCCTTCTGTGATATTTCTATGCATCAAGTGTCTGTCTGTAAAATGGGGGAAGTCACTTGTCTTTTCTTAAAGTTTGTGAAAACAAATATACTGAAAATTTTAAGTGGCCATATTAGAAAAACCACATAACATTAAAATTAAAATGAGACTGCATCCAGTTGTGTTTAGTTAAAAAGGCATCAGAGTTGGGCATCTGATTAATTTATGCACTGTCTAAATGCTATGCCTATTACATATGGGAATTTGGAAATAATCTGGGTGAAAAGGATCTTACTTGCCCGTATTTCATGCAAAAAGAAAACCGCCAACTGTGATCAATAGGGGTGCACTAGATGTGGGTACAGTCTCGACCCCATGTGTGTGTCACACACTGTGCTGCCATCCAGCACAACCTGAACAGGCTGGAGAGCTGGGCAGGGAGAAACCTAATGAAGTTCAACAAGAGCAAGTGTAAAGTCTTGCACCTGGGGAAGAATAACCGCCTGTATCAGAACAGGCTGGGGGATGGACTGCTGGAGAGGAGCTCAGTGGAGAAGGACCTGGGGGTCCTGGTTGATGACAGGTTGGCTATGAGCCAGCAGTGTGCACTGGTGGCGAAGAGGGCCAATGGGATCCTGGGATGCATCAGGAAGAGAGTGGCCAGCAGGTCTAAGGACGTGATCCTCCTCCTCTGNACAGAAAAGAAGACTTAGGGGGGACCTAATTAATGTTTATAAATATCTTAGGCAGGAGATGCAGGGGGAAGTGGCCAGCCCCTTTTCAGTGGTCTGTGGGGATATGACAAGGGGCAACGGCTGCAAGTTGGAGCACAGGAAGTTCCGCACCAACATGCGGAAGAACTTTTTCACAGTGAGGGTGACAGAGCCCTGGCACAGGCTGCCCAGGGAGGTGGTGGAGTCTCCTTCTCTGGAGATATTCAAGACCCATCTGGATGCCTCCCGGTGCGACCTGTCCCAGGGAGCCTGCTTTGGCAGGGGAGTTGGACTCGATGATCTCTTGAGGTCCCTTCCAACCCCTACGATTCTGTGATTCCATGTGATTCTGTGTCTGTGCGTGGATGCATATGAAACCTTTGGAAAATATTCCATATGCACAGCAAAACATGTTTTTATTTTTGGTTTGTTTTTAAGAAATAGGCATGGACCGTTCCTCCTCTTTGTTTCCTTTTTACATGTTCACACCCCACTCTTTACCACGGCAAAATTTCTTGGGAAGAGCCATCATGGTTTATATGGAGACAATGTAGAAGAAATGGACTGGATGTTGGGCAAGTATTCATCATGAAGGGTTTGTTTCAGACACATACGCCTGTGTATTTTTAAAGCAGGAAAACTAATAAGGCCAAAATACCTACAGAAATCTAAGTTATTAAAAATTTCCTGAGGGACTTTGCAAAAGATTATTATTGTCACATAAATGTGGCTTTCTCTCTCTAACTGGTTAATAAAAACCTTGCTGTGTCTCTTCTTAAATTTAAGGCAAAATTCTGGATTCTCTTGACCAAGAAGGCTTGAAAAATCATACATTCACGTACTTTGCCTCTGATCATGGAGGCCACTTGGAGGCTCAGGATGGATCTGCCCAGCTGGGTGGCTGGAATGGTATTTATAAAGGTAAGAAAAACACTCTGACTTAACGTGAACATTGGAATCAGAAATATAATGAATTTGCTTGGCTGAAACAATCATGGCTGGAAGGAGTTGCATTTTTACCTTGAAACAGGGGTGATATACAGAGGTGACTTAAAGTTACCTTTTCTTTTAGTAAAATGCAAGCATTGATACATCTCCTTGACAAAAAGGTATTGTCTAGCTTGAGAGTCATAAATTATTTGGTGTTCTCAAATAAAAGGTTCTGGAAAAAATGCGACTCTCTATATTGAATTTAATTCTCTCTCGCTGAAGCATTTTTTCCTCCATCCACAATTGGAATATTACCTGATTTGCTTGTTTCTTTTTCTCATAATGTTCCAGAAATCATTGCTGCCCAGCTAATCAATACAGAATAGATCAAGGGCACATTGTGTCCTGATTTGTAGCAACAGTTGTGTACTTTTATATCCCACCCAAAATCAGTGATTGGCATAAAATCCACATGGGCTGGTCTAAGAGGATCTCATTCTTTACCTCCCATTCATCCTTTTCTGCCATGAATCATTCTTCAACCTGTTGAGCAGTGCAGTGGAATTTTTTCAATCCAAAAGAATACACATTCATTGCATTTTCTCCCACCTACCCCAAAAGCCCTGTGTCATCAGACCACTTCATCCTGTGACTTGTCATGAAGATCTGACAATATGTGTCAGGGCTTAGGCTGTGTTATCACCAATGAATCATCCACCTCTTGCCCAAACTTTTGATGTTTTTATCTTAGTAAAGGAACATCTTTTCTCACAGTAATAGAGGTCAAGGACATGGAATTTTTGCTCCCATGGACACAATAAAGGGACGCTCTGCTTCTGAGCAATAGAGGTTGCTGGCCCTTTTGAAAGGGAAGGCCTTTCAGTTAGTCTGTTCTTGCTCCATCTCACTCCCTGCTTTTTCTTGGGAAAGTGCTTCTCTGTGGATGATAAGACTGGTTCATAAGCCTGATGGGATCTAACTAAGACTTTTTCTTTTTCCATATTGATCACATGAACTTTAGGAATTAGGTAAATATTGCCTTCATGCAGTATTCAGGATGCTTTATTAGGTTAGTTTCCATTAGTATCAAGTTGAGAAAAGATGTTTTCCTGACATTTGAAGAAGAACGTACATGATACAATTTCATAGGTTCAGGTTTTTTTGCTTCTGATTAAAGAGATGTTACATTAAGCATTGGGAGAGGCAGGTACAAACTTCAATTTCAGTAAAGGAAGAGGTGCATAAGGCACTATGTTAAATGTCACAGGCAAACCAAGAATCAGATTTGTTGGATAAGCAGTGTTATTACTGCATCTTTTTCTATACGTTCAAATGCACCAAGCCAATGAAGAGGTTTGTGTTTGCCTCTGAACTGCCATATGTTTATTCATTTTGCTGCAGGTGGAAAAGGCATGGGAGGCTGGGAAGGAGGAATCCGTGTCCCAGGGATATTCAGATGGTCAGGAGTCTTACCTGCAGGCACAGTTATTGATGAGCCTACAAGTCTTATGGATATTTATCCCACAGTTGTTCATCTGGCTGGAGGAATATTGCCGCAGGACAGGTATGGAGATGTTTTCCACAGGAGAGATCAATAGGAAATCTCACTACTAAAAATATACTGTTCTTTTTCATCCTTGGCGTTCCCACTAAAATTTCTTATTCTCAAGCCTTGTCTGAGATTCTGAACTAGTGAGCAAACTCTACTGGATATGCCCACAGGTGTGAAGGAGGAGTAGTTCCTGCCAAAGACCGGGTGCTAGTTTCAAACTTGGGTTCAGCCTTATTCAGGAAAGAACTGGTGGCTGAGGTTGTTTTGGTACTAACACACCTCCTAAAGTCATTAAATCCATCCTTGCTCAAAAGATTTATCTAAGCTCCTTTGAAAACTGCTAAATGTAAAGAATTATTATATTGATATTGATTTCCTGAATAAATTACTTTGTTCTGTTAGACCAAGTTTTAAATTTGTTTAAGTATTGCTAAAGCGAATGAGTTATGCCAGCTATTGAAAACAAAACAAACCAAAGTCTAGGGATTTAAATGGCTTGGTATACTCTAATCCTGTGACTAAATTAATCTGTATGCTGTCTCAAGCACTGGTGAAGCTAGTGCAAAGGCAGTGGTAATTATGCAGTTCACTGTCAGATTTGCCCCCACCTGAACACACTTCCCTCCATTGCATAAGGGTGATTGATGGAAAAAACCTGTTGCCTTTGCTGCAAGGAAGAGCTCAAAAGTCAGAGCACGAGTTTCTGTTTCACTATTGTGGGTCCTACTTGCATGCTGCGCGGTGGCATCAAAAAGACAGTAAGTATAAATGTTTGTTCCACAGTAACCACAAAATGTGTTTTCTCTGCTTGACAGCCATCTTGCTAATTGAGAAATTTATTTCATGTTGATGTTTATCAGTGTTGATCTCTTTTTCCCGGGGTGCATTAAAAGGAGTATGG
>VZTU01021679.1:90389-121228 GCA_013400835.1 Zapornia atra | reverse complement strand
GCCCCGGAGCAGCGGCAGCGGCAACGGCGGCGGTGGGCGCCGCCAGCCCCCCCGGCAGCTGCCCCCCTGCTGCGGCTGCTGCGGCCTGTCGGATCCCCGGGCGCCCAGGGGGGGACATGGTCCCCTCACTCGCCCCTTGCTGGCGGCCATGAAGAGGCAGAACGTGCGGACCCTGTCCCTCATCATCTGCACGTTCACCTCCCTGCTAGTCGGGGCTGCCGTCTTTGATGCACTGGAGTCCGACAACGAGATGCGGGAGGAGGAGAAACTCAAAGCCGAGGAGATCCGGCTCAAAGGAAAGTACAACATCACCAGCGAGGACTACCGGCAGCTGGAGTTGGTGATCATGCAGTCCGAGCCACACCGGGCCGGCGTCCAGTGGAAATTTGCTGGCTCCTTCTACTTTGCCATCACGGTCATCACGACCATCGGTGAGTGCCTTACCTTGGGGAGGTCCTCTGGGTCCAGGGCTGGGGTAGAAGCCCCCTCACTCCGGTTGGGAGGAAGGGAGAGGGGCAGGGGGTGCTTGACATGCAAAGTGTTAAGGGCTGGATGAGTTTTTTGAGTTTTTTGTGTTCCCTTCTGTGCTATATAATTCATTGCTCTTTGTGGGCACTTGTTGGACCTGGGGTGTCCCGCTCCACTTGCCCTGGAGATGGAGCCTGTGTCTGCTTGGGTGGGACTGGAGAGGAGTGGGACTGGCTTGATGGAGGGATTGATGCTGGCTTGGTGGCTACCACTGAACTGTTGCTTAGGTGGCAGTGAGGATGGGGGAAGAGGCAGGGTGACAGTCTCCTGGGGTCGCCCTCAGGAAGGAGGCCCTGTTGTCGTTTTCCTCCTTGCACCTTTGCTTAAAAGACACGGGAAAAACTTAGGCAAAAGGCAGTTGGTTGAGAAGGGTGAGGGCATGGGAACTGGATCAGCTGGGAAAGCCCTTGAGGTAGCCAAGCGTAACCCCGCTTTCACAAACTTTGTTTTAGTATTGGCAGGGGCTGTGGCGGGGGTTCCCACAGCTGTGGTCCCACCGCTGGGCCTCTCCTGAGCATTCCCAACATGTTCCTGAAGTTTTTATTGCAGCTGGAGTGTCTGATGTGCCAACAGGTCACAGTCTGCATCTCCTCTTTGTGGGCACACGGTCCGACAAGCAAAACGATGGCCGCTGTCACATCCGTGCTGCCCAGCTTCCCAGCGTGGTTGAGGGACGGTCAGTGGGCACAGCCACAGGCTGTCATTTTGTACTTCTCTGCTTCCCGCAGCTAAAGCAGAATGTTTCACATAAAGTTTGCTTCCCTGCGGTAAAAATAAATCCCACTATAACTACAGGCTGCAGAGTGCACACAGAGCTGTGCTACAACTCTGGCTTTGGCTGGATAAGCAGGTTTGTTCTTCCTGGTTTTGTATTCATCAAGGTGGGTTTACTGAGGCAGCTGATAAAATGCTTCCCCCCTCCACCCCCAGCACTTGTAGATGTTCCCCCCTAAAATCTGGGGAGATCTGAAAAGTCCTCTCTAGCTCAGTGGCTGTTTGGTAGTCTAGCTCTAGACTAGCTCTCTTATTAATATAGAAGGACTCGATCTTTTTAACAGTTAGGGCTTGTTACAAGAAATTTGCACATTGCCACCTGAAGATACTAACAGCTTTCAGCAGAACATGCTGTCCACTGCCTTTGAGCAATGACTACTTAACATTTGAGTTTGACTACATTATACCTCGGGCAGTAAAAAAATTCCTTTGATAGACCGCCTGGCTGTATAAAACCTATTCATCCCTACAAAGATAAGATTTTCAAATGATATGAGATATATTTATATAAAATGCATATGCTAATAGGCTATAGAATATGAAGTAGAATGTAACTTTGGCTGATAAGTTAGATTTCCTGCTGGTCCTTGCAATGTCAGAACTCTCCTTCCTCCTTTGGTCACTGATTCTCTCCTGATCGATCTGTCTCTTCTCGTTTATTTGGGCTAAGTGGATACTGGACTGTCATGCCCCTGTGGATTACAACAAGGGTTCCACGCACACACCTGTGTGCTCACGGTGCCCTAAACTCCTGCCTGAGAGGTGCCTGCAATACTTTCTGCGTTCCTGATCTCGGTTGGTGACAGGCTGTTTTTACAGTACTTTGCGGTTCTGATCGTATTTTATATACATGGAAACAAGTACAACTTGCTTGGGAAGCTTTAGCATTTTTCTCCTGCAAAGAGCTGGGATTTGTTCAGGATGCTCGGAGCACCTCGGCGTGCAGAGGATGGCATTCATTTCTGTAGGCAGAGGCGCTTTGGGATGTCAGAATTGTTTAAATTTAAAACGCGTATAGCAACGGGGAGCCACAGGGAGGAAGAGTGATGATAAAGAACGGTACAGAAAGGCATACATTCTTTAACGATTGTTCATTTGGGAAACTCTGCTCCAGGAGGATACGTGATCCGTCTTTCAAAAGTTTATTAATAGTTACTATCTGCATCTTGCCAGATGCTCTTCTGTCCCTTCGGTGCTAAAATAGCTTTGTGGTGTTAACCTATCTACTGGTAGACTGTAGAAGTGAGCATTTTTTAAAACTCCTTATTCTTAAATAATTTGTTTCACAGAAGGGAAAAATTGCTTTCTATATTTAACTTCTTAGGAAAATAAGTTTTCTTCTCTGTGTTTCCTGAGATCTTGAATACTCTTATTAATCTTTTGTGGTGATAGTTTTTAATCTGTCCATGTGTACGCGCTCTCAGGCGTTTCCTTTGCCCTCTTAAACCTTCCAGGCAGACTTCAAGAAGTACAGGCATTGGTGTGCGCGTTCGTGAGTGTGCTGTGGAGTCGGTACGTGCTCCTGCGAAAGCACATCTCACTTAACCATCGCAGGCTGGTCGTTTAGAGCTGAGAATAAAAACCTCCATCACCTAATCTGGGGCGGTACGCCTGTCTCCCCAAAACTTCTCAGAGAAGCATGGTCAGACTCAGTAGACCACAGAGTCTGGCAGGATGCGTATGATAGAGGGCTAATTTACGTCTAACTTCATTGTGCCCCGCGATGCCGCCGCGCTAGCGACACGTCTGAAAGCGATTGCCTCTTGACTGCGCTGATTTAAACGACTGTGTGGCTTTAATTGAATCGCCGGGGTTTATCTATCGGTGGGCACGGGCTGTGATCGCCAGCAGCGAGCGGTACCCTGGGCAGGGACTGACCGGTTCCCCACCGCCGGAGCCGGGGAGCGCTGCCGGGCGGGGCGGACCGTGGTGCTGAAGGGACAGCTCCGGCCGCCGCGCCGCGGGCTCCGGCCTCGCCCCCGTCGGGCCACCTCGGCGGCTGGTTGCTGCTCCCTCTGCAAGCATCGAGGAGAGTCCTGTTGGGACGGGAGCGTGAATGTCTGAAAGGCTCCCTTGGTGGGGTGGGGGTGAATAGCTGAGGTTAGGTCGGCTCTCACAGTGCCTGTCGTCTACGGCGTTTGGCTTTGTTGGGGGGTGGCGGGGGGGTGTTGCTATCTTGTCTAGCAGAGTGCTAAGCAAAGACACCAGGGCTGATTGCGGAGATGGAAACTGGTTTTGTCACCCGTGACACAACATTTTTTTCCACTCCCCGGGTGCTCCGTTGGGTTTTTTGTATTTAAAACTGAACCCAAAACATCAACAAAAAAAATGAACAACCGCGGGTGCTACCGCATGCAATGACTGCACTTAAAGCCCATCACCAGAAGAAAAATGCCATGATTTCATGAAGTTTGGGTCTTGTTTGAATTCTGTGAAAGTTTTTAGGTTATCAAAAAGAACAAATAAACTCTTCTTGGCTCTCACCAGTTGCTGAGTCTATTCCGTGACTGTTCTTACTTCAGAGTTACCTAGTATAATTTCCTGTTTCCAGTTACATAGCCATTTCCAGTTACACATCCAAAATAATGATAGAGAAGGATTTAATCAAACTCTCCATCCAGCTCTTTGTCTCCTATGAGATAGACTGTAGAATACACCACAGAGTTCATCAAGAGTCTGGATACGATGAATGTACACACCAACTTTTGAAAATAAAAGGTAATTTCCAGGATTCCTACTAAGTTTTAATGCCCTTTTCTATAAGTTTATAGGACTGACTAAACTGCTTCTGTGTAAGCAGGTGTCAACACTGTCAAAATGTGTTATTGGTATGGATATCACTCCATCATTTAGGCCTCAAAGGGTGATAGTCATACTTGATTTAACACCACCAAGCTCTAGTAAACACTGAAAATTTCTGGAGGCTTGTGCAGAATGTAAAGAACTGAAAGCTGTTTATGTCACCCTAAAATGAACTGAAACAACAAACAGATTGAGGATTTTTATTTATTTATTTTTTTCCTGAGAAGTGACTGTAAGGAGAACAAAATTCAGACAGCGTGTGCTGTGAAGTGCTAGTCTCTTCTTCTAGCTTTTAGGCCTTTATATACTGTCTCAAATCTACTACCAGCGCTAATGAACCTATCCTGGTGAACAGAGAAAGTTTTTTAAGAATGTGCTAAAATATGTGTAACAGTGAAGGGAATATCCACCTGTTCATAGCTGCTTGGCTACTGAATAACTAAACATTCAGGAACTGTCTACATCCAGATGAGGAGATTGCATACACCTCTGACAGAGATGAACCTGCATTAATGAACTAGGTGAACACATGCTTAAATCTATTTCACTGTAGTAGTTAAGTCTCTGTATCCTTTCTCTGCATCACTTTACCCTTCTGTGAAATGGGTATAAAAATAGCAAGCTGGTGATGTTGCGTGAGTTAGAAAAAGAACCAAGTGGTTTCACAATTACTTTGTCAGTATCACCCCTTCTTTAGGACCAGCCTCTGGTATTTTGAGTCTGCTCTTGGTTTTTGGTGGATGGCAATATTTAAAGGCAACCTGTTGAAAAGCTTTGAGTATGGCATCATGGCAGATGGACAATTTGCAATGGAAAGAAAGAAGGGAAAGGAAGAAGACAAGATTTGAAAAGGGAAAAACAGAGAACAAAGACATCAATGCTTTGTTTGGTTAACTGCTGCATTCATGACTTTCTGGGACCACGAAGGTCATATATACAAAAAATAAACAAGCAGAGAATAATTTTAAGCCGCTCTATTATTAATAAACTCAATTGAAGGTAGAGAGCAAGATTTTCTGGTGATACGAATGACTGTAGATGCACTGAGGTAAAGAATCACAGAATCACAGAATTTTAGGGGTTGGAAGGGACCTCCAGAGATCATTGGGTCCAACCCCCCTGCCAAAGCAGGGTCCCTAGGACAGGTCGCACAGGGAGGTGTCCAGATGGGTCTTGAATATCTCCAGAGGAGGAGACTCCACACCCCCCTGGGCAGCCTGTCCCAGGGCTCTGTCACCCTCACTGTGAAAAAGTTCTTCCTTATGTTGGTGCAGAACTTCCTGTGCTCTAACTTGAAGCTGTTGCGCCTTGTCCGGTCTCCACAGACCATTGAAAAGAGGCTGGCTAACCATTTGAAGCTTCAGTGGAAAATACTGAATAATCAGAACCTGTAATATCTGTTGGTGGTATCTCCCAGGAAAGGAGGAGTTCAGCTTCAGCAAGCTGCATGAAGATGAACAGTACATAGAATTTTGCTGCCATGCATAAGAAAAATATTCTTCCAGAACTTTTCTCACGGTATTCTTTGTTTTTTAGAGAATCGAAACAAACCAAACCAAAAAACCAGAACCAAAAGTACAGATCAGACTTTGTGGCTGCTTTGCTCACATGTTCAAGAAACAGTTCTTGAAAACTGGTTTTGCAGTGACACTTCACATTCCTGCCAGAGGCACGTTAGCGAAAGCTTTTTGAAAATCACTGATAAGCAAGGTGAAAGTACAGCTCAGGCTGATGCTGAACTGCGACCTCCTGCTGTATGGCTTACCAGCAGTGCAAACGCAATACCCAGTAAGAGTCTAAAAACAGTTTTGGGGAAGCATTGAGAAACCTCTAGCCACTCAGCTGGGTGATGGTGTCAGCAGATTTCCTTAGCATTACCAGGCTTGCAAAATTAGTGTCTTGTAGGTTTTTTTAGGATTTCCTTTCATTTCCTCCTAACTATTCATAACTTCTTTCTTTAACTGAAGCAAGTGAGATTTAGATTAGGCACGAGGAAACTCTTTCCAGCTGTCGGGGTGGTTGCATGCTGGAAGAGATTGCCTAAGGAGACTGGAATCTCCATCGTGGGAGTGCTTTAAAAAGAGTTTAGACAAAAATCTGTCAGGAATGGTTAAGTTGTAGCTGCCTTTGCCTTTGGGGAGGAAGATGGACTGGCTGACCTCTTGAAGTCTTTATCAGCCATATGTTCTATGATTTTCTGAATTGTCCTTTTTCCACATCTCGAGCTCTAATAGTTCCTGGGCTATCTTGTTTTTCTTGAGAAAGAAAACCAAAGAGCTTTGAGATTCCATTTTCTCCACTACATGGTATTTGTTTATTGATTATTTTTCTATGCAGTAGAACCATGTACGTGCCTTTGCAAGTGTCAGCGTAGAAAGAGCTGTTTGCCCACTGACAGGGCTATGGGCAAGAGGTGTTGGTGAGTCTTTTGGGAAAGAAGTTAGCTGAAGAAGAAAATGATCCTGCTGTTACAAGAATGGTAAGCAGAAATGTACAGGGCAGAACTGGGGAGGGGGGAGAGGATTTGTTCTAGGCTAAGAATAAAGGAAGAAGTTTAGCTGTTAGCTATGGGCTTATGCCTGCATCAATGAAAAAGAATGTAAAAAAAATCACAGAATATCCTGAGTTGGATAAGGATTGTCGAGTCCAACTCCAAAAATCCTTTGCTTTCTGTGGGAACAGCATCAGAGCTGCAGTCGAAAGGAAAACTGATTAATGGAGAGCTTTCCCTTTGGACATTATAGGTTTTGGGACTGATGCTGCTGGTCTGGCACACAGCAAAGCCCAGAATGCTTTTGTCTTCCCTTGAAGGCAATCTGAGCTGAGGTGCTTAGTTCCTTCAGTGCCAGGGCATATTCCTTCATAAATGCTGAAAGCCATCCTCGTGGCTTCGAGCTGGAGTTACACAGCACTTTATATTCAGAATGCTGTACTGACATTAGGTGATTCATCTTCACAACACCTCTGTGTAAGAATTATCCTCAATTTGGAGACAAGAAGATAAAATGACTTTCTGAAGATTCAGGTTGGGAACTATTTCTAATTGCCAAACTGCTCACTTCTCTCTCTTTTAGTCCACATGGCATTAGTTTATAGCCAGATTAAACAGTGAAGATGAACCAAAGGCAGAGATCTGTAATGAATTCAAGGTGATATTAGTGAACTCCTGCAGTTTAGGTCTTCTGACACAATAACAGCAGAATCTAGAGCTTTATTACCTGAAGGAGCACATACAGTTCTGTGTAATGATCTCTGTTATTACTGTTCATCTTCTGTCAAAGGCCCTTTGGCTTTTTAGGCACCCAGTGTCTATGGATTTTACTGAAGATCCTTGACTGGATTCAGATGAAGGCTGCATGAAATATTCCCTTCCCCTGTAACAGATGCTAGCAAGGACAGTTGCTGGTGATGCAGAACTGATCAGTGAGAGTCCTTGCTGCTTCTAAGTTGAACTAAGAGGTTACTGTGGACTGGCAACAGATGTCTGCTGTGTGCAGCAGGCCTATTCATCTCTTTCTGGCTTGGTATTTTTGAGTGAAGCCATGGAACTCTTCTGAAATTTCACATAGGTAGACTGCTGTGATGCAAATCAATTTGAATTTGTTACCTTCTCTGGATGATAGTCTATGGAACCTACTGACATCAAGTTAAAATGTATGGATGGAGTCCTTCACACAGGTTACCTATACACTATGAGGTGTCTATGACTTGAGTAGCTGCAACTAACATTGACATTTTTGGTGTTGTAGCTATGTCAGTTGCACTGATTAAAGTGAGAGTGTCCACGGATTAGGGAAAATTAAGGACTGTTGTAAATAATGGAGAGAGTATTTTAGGTCACAGTAGTTTTGGATCAGGCTGTTAATTGACATGAATTCTACAGTGCAAGGAGCTACATTCTACAGCAAACGTCAAAACATCTGTAATAGCAGTTTTCAGATTTATTTATTTTTAATAATGAAGCAAACAGTTTGGGGAGTTAAAGCATGCGTTAACTTTGGTGTTTATGCTGATTTTTGTTTTTTAAAGTGAAAGGCTAAACTACATGCCTACTGTGTTCCTCAAACTTAGAGCAAAGGCAAATATTGAGGAAGATATTTGCTGATGCGTCTTATTCCATTTATTTTTTTGGTTGTGGGGTCTTTTTCATCATTTTGCTTTCATTGCTGCCAGACAGACCTCTTCATTGCTGCTGCCAGACCTCTTCTGATTGACTGAAGATTTTTGTTTATTTTTTTTAGTGCATTGCACACTTCTGTTTCTGGGGAAGAACATCCTAAGTTTCTTAGCAGGGTTTTTTCTTATAAGGAGCTAAGTGAGCAGTTTTTTCAACATTGGCCAATTGCCACAAGAGTGTTATGCAGTCATCACTTGGTTGAAGGGTCCAGTATCCTTTTTAACTGCTTTCATTATGGAGATGATTAGGACATGCCAGGGAAAAGTGTACCTCTATTAAGGACTCATGTATCTGTTACTTGTTAGGATGGTTAGGAGGGAACAAGCCATATTGTCTTTTAAATTCCCTGACCCTGCAAAGAAATAAGAGCTTCAGAGAAAAGCAGGCGAGTAGTGGAGTTGAAAGATACCTGATGGGAAGCTGATTGTCTTCTTGCTCCCCCAGTCACAGAAGAGGATTGGTCCCTTCACTAGCTGCGTGAGGCTTCTCAGACAGGAAGATTTCACAGAGACCTTTAGGGCACAGATTGATGAATGAAACCTGCAGCATCTTTCTCTAATTGTATAGTGCAGAAGATGAGCTACGAGGAGATGTTCACAGACTCCCAGTTTAGGGATATTCTTGACATACATTGAAGGGAAGGTAGAAATAAGAGATCTACTCCCAAGGCAATTTGCACTGTCAGCAATTTCTGATAGGTGTTACCATTAACTCATTACAGAGATCTTTTGGGTGCAGATGGAGTATTTTACTTCTTCTGTCCTTTTTTCATATCCTCTAGAGAGGATGCTTTCCTCCTATGTTTAAACCATCACAGGCCATTGCTATGGGAACTATATTAGAAATTAACTGTTGTAACAAACCTGTTACCGCCTGGAGTTTTGAACTGTCACTTCGCTGCATTTCACACCAACCTGGAACTTTTTGAGACCAAACTCCGTAGGAAAAGGTGTTTAATGCTCTTGTTTTAAAAGTTTAGGCCTCCATTACTCAGATGATTAAATAGTTGCTGTTGAAATCTTAGAATCATTCAGGCTGAAAAAGACTTCTGAGGTCCCTGAGTCCAGCTATTCGCTGTTGATAGTTTGGACTATATGTTGAAACTGCCCTGACTTCATTCAGTGAAAACAGTGGTATTGGCAGTAATAATTGTTTAAAACCTGCAGTTCGGTACTTTAGGTGAACTTTGCTCTGGAAGCTAGAGGACCTGCAATGAACTCCAGCAGCCGGAAGGATGTGGAGCCTCAAATGTAAGGCTCTCTATTCAGGCTGTGTCATATGAGAGATTGCAGCTGAAATCTTTTAAAACTGTTCATGAAACAAAGGTGATTCAGCTCACCATTGTAATCTTGATTCAGAGAAACATCTCATACCTGCAGAAGTGGCCTGAAGTCTCAGTGTTTCCCCCGCCCCGCATTTTTCTGGCCTTTGGGTACTCCTTGGGCTTCCAGAGGTAGATCAGGAGTTTTAGAAGAGTTCCTTACAGGATGAAGCATATGGTATTTCTTGCTGAGGACTAGAAAGAGTAGAAAGATGCCCCTTCAGCATTATTCAGGTTTATTACATATATCAGGCTGTCAAAAACCACTGAGATGCCTTCGACTGCCTAAGAGGAAAAAAGTATATTTTGGATGTGGAAGTCTGGGGACCAACGTTTGGGAAGTGAGAGTCTCTCCCAACATTTGAAGGGATCTACCCACTGTGAGTCTACCACATCCATAAAACTCCTGATCTGCTGGCTTTTGTTGCTCCTGGACACCAAATTGGTGTTATTATTGCAGTCTTTTTTTTCAGTATTACTTAGAAATGAGGTAAAGCTATTTCTAGCTAAAACAGTGACACAGCGTGTGTGCCACTGAATTGCCTGGAAATCCCAGAGATTTGACCTGAATTCTTTAGCTGACCTTTCAACTAATATATTGAGAATTCAGCGTTCTTTTCAAACTCCTCCAGTGTTTTTTCTCTCCTTTGCAGTTTCTTGTGGGAGTGAACTTCCCAGGAAGAGGGAGGAGATAGTAGCTCTTCAGTCTCTACTGATGCCCTATCAGCCTTTGCATTCTTTTCTGGTAGTTTTGACTGACAAACAAGTAAAGGATCACCCAGTCTTCTGTCAGCAAAGGCTTAAGCTCATAATTTGCTCTTAAAGCACATCCTGTTTAGTAGTAAAAGGCCTGTTATTTAAAGGGCAGTTTTCAAAACAATTAGGCCTTTAGTAGCAATGTGTTTGCGTTAATGAGTGCACTCTGCCAGTCAGAGGAAACAACATAAGCTGATGCCTACTGATGTAGGCCAACAGAGGCAAATTAGCAGTGCTACAAGTCGGTTGTGAATGTGCTTTACATCCAAGAGTTCTGTTTAAATGCTGGAGAAGCACTACCTATGATTCAGAATGGCTTCAATAAAGTTTTCTTCATGAGTATTCACCCCCAATTGTATTTTCATTTAGAAGCCTTTGTATCACACTTATGCTTGTGATGGCTTAATCTCTATGGGTTGAATTTGGCCGTGGTTTGACAGGCACCAGATAGAATTTTTCATAAAGCCTCAGTCTTACTACATTGCTTTTGATTTACGACATTTGAAGTCAATGTCCTTACACTATAGGTAGGTCAGCTGCTGGCATTTTTGGTATGGCATTTATTTCTTTTTTGAACATTTCAAGTGTTTTTTTCCTTTTCTGAAGATCGTCTACAGTAAAGGCTGGTGGTACTGAAGAGATGGATGCATGGGATGCAAGCTTGGCTCTTGAGTATCTAGTGACAGGTATCACAGTGGGAGTTGTTGGCACTTCAGCATATGTGGCCTTGATTTGGATGACTTGCTGAAGCTTGACTGCAGGCTGGGCGATGAACAGTCAAAAAATACCTTCCATGATTGAAAAGAACCTGGTCTGGGTTCTGAGTTTTCAAATCTGATCAGAACCACGATCTGTTCCTGAGGAACTGGAATGTGGTACAGTGAACAAGAAAAGCTGTTAAAAGCAGCAAGGAATAATTAGTGACCGCAGGAAAAAGAAAAAGAAAATCTTTCTAGCAGTGCTAATAGTGAAACATTGAAATGCATTGCCTGGGGAGGGTGTGGGCACTTCTTTGCTAGGTCTTGAAGAACAGGATAGGCAAGCATCTGTCAAGAGTGACCTATGCATACTGTCCTGCCTCGCGGCAAGGTATGGACTAGCCTCCCCCTGCCTTATTTTTAATGGTTCTGTACACATACGGGCTGTTTGAAGTTTGACTTGGATCTTACTTGGGATCTGTGTGAGTTTATCTTGTCCTTTTCTTTGCTGAAGGTTCCTACTTCCCTGAGGGATTATCAGTCCATCCTACAATTTTGTCTCCAGCTGAATATCTGGATAAGAATCAAACCTCTTCTCTAGGCAGCAACTGTTCACTGTCAGCAGTGTCACAGGTTTTTTATGGCTGCTGTTTGAACAGCTCTACCAGTGGCTGTTGCAGGGAAAAACAAACATGCTGCCTATCTTTAAAAAAGGGACAGGAGAGAACACGGGAAGTTAATGCTCAGTCAACCTAAATTTGATACTCAGAAAGATATTTGACCAAGCTGTTAAACAATCAGTGTGAGAGTACCTCGAGGATAACAAGGGACAAGCTGGAACAAATGCAAATTTTTCTTGAGTAACTCACGTTTGACTTCTCTGGATTTTTTTTTTTGATTTATTTTTTTCCTTTCAGCAGATAGCTGATACTGGGGGAGGAGTAGATCATGACATCTATTACGTATGGGGCATTGTAACAGCACCGAGCTCTCATAATCACTGTAGAAAAACACACAGACTGGCTTGAATTGCCACAGGTGGGTGCAAGGTCTGGATGCACACACACTGTGGGTTAGAGGTTGCACTGTGGTTGGATTTACCTCTTGTGTGAAAAGCACATACTCTGTGCACGTGGGTGTAAATGGGGCAGATAATAGAAACCCCGTTGCCCCTTGCCAAATCTGACACAAGGTAATTTCACTACTGGATAAAATATGCAAAAATATTTATGGGTGGTTTTCTGTTGGATTGGATGGACGTAACAGGTACAGTCTCACAAGGGTTTCTCTTGTGGTTGGTAGTGTTCAGTTTTCCCATTAATGGCTTGGCTGATAGAACGGAGTACCCATAGTAATTGTGAGGAGGGTGGCTAGCTCTTCAGAGGGCAGGAGCAGAATGCAAAATGGTTTTGATAAATTGTAGAAATAGTCTGAAATCAAGACGATGAAATTCAATAAAGACGAGTGCAGAGTGTTGCACTGCGGAAGGAGCATCGAATGTGCACTTAGAAGAATGATGTGAATGGATGAGATGCAACCACTGCAGCATCGTGCTGATAAAGAGGAGGGCAGGCTGAATAGGAGTCTGTGGTGTGAAACGTTCCAAAGGAGCAAGGAGCAAGTGTTGGATGTATGACACTGAAGGTAGCTACTGTGGCCAGCAGGGACAGGGAGGGGTTTGTCCCTCTCTACTCTGCCCTCATGAGGCCCTAGCTGGAGTCCTATGTCCAGAGCTGGGGCCCACAGTACAAGAAGGGTGTGGAACTGTTGGAGAGGGTTATCAGAGGAGGCCACGAAGATGATTAGGGGGCTGGAGCACCTCCCCTATGAAGAGAGGCGAAGGGGGCTGGGCTTGTTCAGCCTGGAGAAGAGAAGGCTGCGGGGGGGACCTCATTGCAGCCTTCCAGTACCTGAAGGGAGCAGAGAAACAGAAGGGGAATCAACTTTTTAAAAGGGCAGATAATGGCAAGACAAGGGGGAATGGACTGAAGCTAAAGGGGGGAAGGTTTGGATTAGATATTAGGGGACGTTTTTACAGAGAGAGTGGTGAGGTGCTGGAACAGGCTGCCCAGAGAGGAGGTGAACACCTCCCATCCCTCGAGGTGTTCAAGGCCAGGTTGAATGGGGCCCTGGGCAACCTTGTGTAGCTCCAGGCCTGGAGGTTGGTGGCCCTGCCTGTGTCAGGGGGGTTGGAACTCTATGATCCTTGGGGTCCCTTCCAACCCAGACCATTATATGATTCTGTGTTTTATTTGTATTGGTAAGGCCTCAGCTTCAAAACTGGGCCCAGTTTTGGGCATACAGTGCTTTGAGAAAGGAACAGAAAAAACAGAAAGCTGAGAGAAAACTTGACCTGTATTCAGTGTGAAATACACAGAGGCTGTTTAGTCTGGAAAAGAAATACATGAAGGCAGGAATAGTAACAGTCTTCAAATTAGTGAAAGATTGTTGTAAAGAGCACAGTGATAAGTCTGTTTTATATGTCTACTCAAGGTTTACTCTTCAGCATGGCAGATGTGGGTTCACAGTCAGCTGTGAAAACAGCAGTAACATAATCTGCACGGAACCTCCAGAGTGTCAGTAGGAGGATGTTTATCTAAACGGGTTAAACAGCTTTCCAGCACACATGGGCTTGGTGTACTTTAGCTTGACTGAGATCTGAATGGGCCAGGTGACCTGTTGAGGCCCTCCAAGCCATGTGTTCCTAGGAATGGGTGGTTGATAGCTGCTGTACAGGAGCTGACATATGAGTTGAGTAACCCTTAAGCATCCTGTAACAGGTAAAGAGTTTTTGGAGGTTTCTCCCAGCCCTAAACTTCTGGGATTATAGGCTCTATGGATGTTTCTGAGTACTATGCTAAATGTAAAGCAACATTTGCTATCTGACAGTGGACCTCATTACGGTCAAGGCTGAACTTGCCTTTAAGAGCTATTCTGCTAGGACAGGCATCAATATGCATCCTGCAAGCCCCATTCACTTTGCATTTTGGGTTACAAATTCTGTCATGCTGAAACAAAAGAGGTTTCTCCTCTTTTCCTAAATCCCATGCATACAAACCAGCAATTTCCATAACACAGACAATCATCCAGTCTGTCATTTTGGCAGACACCAATGCCTTTCTAGTTTGGAGCAAGGAAATCTATCCCATAATACACCTGTGCAATATATGGTGATGGTGATTTTGTTGCTAACCCCTGCAGCAATCAGTTTATGCCCTCAAGCATGGGATTTGATTATCCTTGTCATTATCTTAGCTACAAATGTTATTAGCAGCCATAAAATTGTCCATTAAAGTGAGAGGAATTACTTGCCTGTACCAAGGGGAGAACAGATAATTTACTACACAGATTTTAAGCCCAAATGCAGGGGTTTTTTTTCCAAAAGAGCCCTCTAAACCATTGTACATCCTCCATTTTTGTATTTTGACCCCCCCTCCGTGAACTTCAAGTCTGGGTCACAGTGAGATAAATATATGCCATTCTTGAAACAACTGGTGAGATCATGACCATTTAGGTCTTCATGTTCCATGGCTTGGATGAATACTTCCCTAGTTCTGGAAGTGCCGATGCCCAAACTTTGCTTGAGTTCTGCAATTTCTACACTTCAGTAGTGCTCCAGGCTTCACACAAACAATTCTGGATGCCTTGGGCTGCCTTGGCACCCGTGGACTGAATTCACAACTCTGGCTGAATGTAGGATGAGTCGATCTACTCATGGTAGGGTCATTTTTGGAGGTTTTCTTGATCCTGAAGTAGTAGGCTTTTTAAGAGAGGAAAAGATGATGTATCACAGGGGCCAAGAAAAGATGCTGTGTCTGAGTGGGTGAGAACCAAGGTAGTGTCTGAAAATTTTCTTTGTCTTCACTGGGACTAGCTGATTCATTCTCTTCCCACCACCCTGTTAATTCCTGTTCACATATCAGTTCACCGTAAAGCTGCCTTTTTATTCCCATGTGGTATTGTGTTCCCACCCCCTTCCCAGCTACAAGGAGTGGGAGGGACCACCCACATCTTTCCTAACAGACAAAAAATGGTGGAACCTGACAGACTGGGACAGATTCTGCTCACAGTTGCTCTCGGTAAAACCTGTGGAACTTGGTTGTTTTGGTGTGTTTGTTTGCTTTAAATGGAGTCGAATGTGTACAGAATCTGGTCTGGAGAGCCTGTATTTTGAAGGAAGCATCTCCTCCTACTCACCCAGCAAATTCACACACACAGGGTGTAGCTTCAGTATTAACTCCCGTAGCAAATGGAAAATGTGTAGCCTGAAAGGAACAGAAAATGTTCTCAAGCAGGGCTTAAAAAAGTAAATAAACAACATATAACCAACCAAATCAATACAGTTCCATATTAGCCATTACAGATATCTCTGGCTTTGTCTCCATCGTACTGCATGGTTTTCAGTGCTGTGGAAGATAGATAACCCAGGGGACCTCATTTTAGAACTTGGAGATGGTATATTAACTGCTGTGTCTAGGACAGAAGACCTGAAAGAGATTGATGTTAAATAACAGAAGAGGTTTTCCCTTTCTACCCTCCCAAAACATCATTAATTGAACCAAACAAGTGAAAGTATATGTTCAAATGGATATATATTCATGGGCATTACAATATTATTAGAAATGACTCCTCAAAAGCTCTTTTTCACTGAGTCATCTCCACTGAATTAAAAAAATTACTTTGAAAGAACAAATGTTTGGTTCAGGACATCCAAGAGGGGACAGCCTTGTAGCTTTCTGCATTCTAAAAGCTTTATATTCCTCAGCTGCTCTTCTGCTTGGAGGGAATCCTAGACAGAGAAATGTCCTCATGCCTTCCAGTCTACATCTCATGGCCTTCCTCCTTTACTCTTCATGTCTTCCAAAGCAATCAGTAATATCCAAGCTATTCTTGAGGGCTTCTCTATTGAATTTGTTTAAGTCAAGCTGCTCTTGGCTGCTAAAGGCATTCTCTCTTCTCTTCTACCTTGGACAACTTGATGTCCCTGTTGATCTAGGAAGTAAGAGACAGGACTGTGGACTAAGCAGGTGGCTGAAAATCTTCCCAACCAGAAGACTGTGCCATCACCTGTCTCAGTGGAAGTTGTATTAGATTTAAAAGGAGTAAATGCAGCAGTGACCCAGGGCCGTTCTTTGGTTGTTTGCTAATACACGTCATGTTGGGGGGTACATCTCTCGTGTCTTTTGTGTGATGACTTCTGCTTCCATTCACAGTGCAGAGCTCTTTGCCCAGGAGATGCTGGCAAGTTCTCCTACATATTGGTAGAGACTGAAGAAGAGGAAGAAACTGAAAATGCCCATTGCTTGGAGTCCTTCAGTCAGGTGATTTCCTGAACCAGTAATATCTTGTTTTGATGGTCTTCAGTCTTACAGTGTCTTACTTTTGTGTGTTGGAGAAGCAGTGCACACTCACTGAATCTGCTGGAGAGCCACAGGAGCTGTGCTTGGTTTTCTATTAGAAAGGCAATATTACCTGAAATGTAGCTAGCTAGCTAGCTAGATGGATAGTTAGATAGATAGATAATTTTCTTTTGTATGCAACCTTTTAATGTGACATGCTCCAACCCTTTTACAAGTGTCTGTAGGCCCTCTGGGCAGTCCACAGCCTTTCATCTTGAAGGGGAGACAGAAGTCTTTTGTCTCTCCTCTGCCTTCTTCACCTCCCAGCTGCAGTGCTTGATGTCGATCTTGCTTCTCAGAGTGCCTGCAGCGTGTGTGAGACCTGTGGGCCTGGGCTTCTTGTCTCTTTAATGGCATTCTGTGAGCTTGCTTTCAGAGAGAGGGACAGGAAGATCAAAGGCTGCGCAAGTGCACTGTGCTTGATTTTGCTTACACCAATATGAATCGATTGACTTCACTGAGTTATGAGGGATTTACAGCTAGGGGAGAACAGATTCTGACCTAACGGCTCCAAAAGAGGCTTTTCTTGGATGAGCAATGTAATTAGAGCACTGGAACAGACAGATTTTGTGACTCATCTGTGGGTCTGCAGTCTTTTCTTTGCTTCTAGTAGGGTGCTCACTAATGTCACCACACTTTCACTTCACCCAAAGGCTTCTCTAACGAAGGACCAACCTTTGCTTGAACAGAGACCTCTGTTCAGATGCAAAGCATCCTCCAGTCTTCAAGTCACTGTGCAAACTTTATTTACTGCAGAGCACGCAGAGGAAGGAACCAGCAAGCTCAGGGCCACACAGCAGGTAGTGGAAAAATTCTATTTTCTTCCCTTGTTGGAATAAAGCAGAAGACTAAAAGAAGTAGAAGTGAGGCAGGGGGCAGGGAGAATGGATTGATGGCTGGATCCACTTACTAATCCCAAGGGACAAAATGGTGGGGTGCATGTGTCAACATCAACCTGCTCTGTATATCCTGCTGGAAAGCAATGCATGCATTTTGAAATCAATAAAGCTCCTTTTCAGAGCTGGTTGGAGATCTGTGGATGAAATGTTTTCTGTTAGAAGATACCAAGTCACTGAGACTGCAGGGCGTTAACTTAGAAAACTCTGCTGAGACCGTTCCCTAAATTTGAGGAAGAGGAGGTAATAATGGTCAGTGTAAGAGGGACTGAGTTTGGAATGGGTGGAGGTGAGCATGGTCACAAGGCTCAGACTTGTCTCCTGCGGGTGTCTGGAGGTTATGCTGGGCACAAGGGCCTGATGAAGAGGTGACAGCCCTCAGGAGGTGGAGGTGCTGCAGCTTTGGCTGCCAGTTCTCCTTTGGTCCCAGTGCAACCAGAAATAGAGTCAGGGGACAGCTGTTGCAGCTTGGCTCATTGTTGTGACAACACAGTAGCAGGTTTGTGTCAGGGTGAGTGGGCAGAAGTCCCCACCCTGATGCTACATAGTTCCACCTCTTCATCACCCATCTCTGTTTCAGCTGAATTTGGGCTGTGGGACCTCTTCCATACCAGGGCTCTTGCAGTGGCAGGCAGCAGTGGCCTTGCTTTGGTCCTTCTAAGTGACAAGGGAAAAGTGATGCACTGGATTAGAGTTTAGCATGGGATGGGAGAGGTGAGGCAGAGACGTCATATCTGGCATCACTGAATGTTCCTCCAGAAAGATTGGGAGGGCATTGAAATGCAAACCCAATGGAGATGCCTACCCTACCCTATCCTGTGTGCCTGTGTGAAGTTTTCCAGATGCCAGTGTGCATCTGCTCCAAAACTGCAACCTACTGCAGCTATACCTCTGCTAGATTTAGCCTTCCTAAGTGGGTTGCTGGTGGTGATGTACTCCAGACAGATTGTAAGACCCACCTGAGAAGAAGGTGAATTGCCATGTACTGAATTGTGTGTCTCACCACTTGGCAGTGACAATGGCACAGCTATATCTGCAATTGGATTTGATGTTGGTTTTCTTCTGACTTGCCACTCACTGAAACTTAGAGGCAGTCATCGTGATTGGTCCTGTCCTTGGATTCAAGCCCTGCTGCACTGGGCTCTGTACCAGCATGAAATTCAGGATCATTTCAAAAAAGTGTCTAGAAGACCACAGAGCTCCAGCTCCATTTTCAAAAGTAGCTTTTGCACTTAGGAGGCTAGTTTCCAAGCCAAGCAATCTCATACCTGCCAAATAAGGGTTTAGAAAACAGGTTGGTTGGGGTGTGAAGTCATTTAAGAACATGTGAAAAATATGCCTTTCAGGACAGTTTAAAAAAAAAAGGGGCTAGAGGTGTCTAGTAACTCCAAGTCCTCTGGTAACTCCAAGACTTTTTCAGCTACCTGTCACACAAACTTCCCTTGGAAGATTTTCCTCTCCTGTTACTCCTGAGGGAGTAAGTCACCACACAAAGTACTAATGTAAGCTGCAGTAGGTACTGCTCTGCCTGTGCCTGGATGTTGAACCTACTCTTTTGGCATGCTGACTCATGAGGTACCAGCTCCTGTTGATATTCACAGGAATGTGATGAATACCTGTAAAATACAGGAGCAAATCACTGCCTTTGAGAAATTTCTGTTGCTTTGAAACAAGACGCAAGTGAGTTCAGCAAGTAATAGGATGGAAGAAGAAATCATAAAAATACTAACAGTTGGGTTCTCCTGACTGGTCCCAGTTCCTACCATCAGTGAGTACTTGAAGAATTTATCCCAAGAAAAATCCTGGCCTCATGGTTTAGATCTTTTGCATCCAAGAGGCTGTGCAAAACAATGCCTGGAAAAAGCCAAAAAATGCTAGTCACAGCTGGCACAAATGGCACTGCAGATGGGGAAGTGGGTGATGAGAAGCGGGAGCTGGGAAAGGCGGAGCAGGGCTGAGTGGTCATGTAAAATGATGTTGTTGGAAAAGGAGAAGCAAACAGAGAGAGAAGGATGAAGTTCCTGTGGTATTGAGGTCCTCGAGCGAGTCCAGAGAAGAGCAACCAGGCTGGGGAAGGGGCTGGAAGGCAAATCCTATGAGGAGTGGCTGAGGGAGCTGGGGATGTTTAGCCTGGAGAAGAAGAGGCTGAGGGGAGACCTTATCACCACCTGACAGGAGGTTGTAGAGAGGTGGGTGATGGTCTCTTCAGCCAGGTGACAGGAGATAAGACAAGGGGAAATGGCACAAAGCTGTGCCAGGGCAGCTTCAGATTAGATGTTAGGAAAAAATTCTTCACTGATTGAGTTGTGAGGGCCTGGAACAGGCTGCCCAGGGAGGGGCTCGAGTCACCACCCCTGGATGTGTTTAAAAGACGGGTAGATGAGGTCTTGGGGATATGGTTTAGCTTAAGACAGGAACGGTTGGACTCGATGATCTTAAAGGTCTTTTCCAACCTTGTAATTCTGTGATTCTATGATACTGTGCTGCTTAGAATGGAAGTGTTAACATTGTTTTCCTCTGAAGTGTTTTTTTGAAGATAGGTGAGGAGATCCCACCTGCATGGGGTGGTCTGCAGATACAGAACATTACAACTTATGTTTAGAATAGTTATGTCTTGAGTTACCTACCCAGGGATACCAGTGGGAATTGGACTTGCCTGAGAGCTTTCTTCATGCCTTGTATGGGTGTGGGGATCTGGATGAGCATCTGTGGGGATCTGATGCATTGTCCTTTCTAAAAGAGTCTGAAGCTACTGATAGTTTTTTTAAGCCCCCAGAGACAGACACTACCATACATTCCTAGGCTATTTGCACTGCATCACTGTCTGTAATATGGTCTAATACAACATCAGAGATTCATACAGCTCACAAAGCTGCAATGTACTCAGGATTCAAGCATCCCAGAACAGCCCAGCCTGATCCTCTAGGTTTTGCGTGCTCTCCAGACTAGGTTTAGCATCAGCCTTGTTATTAGCACAGAACTTTTTAATGTCCACCAACACTCTTCAGCAAGCTTTGGGGTTAAAACTGTGGTGGGACAGTTGTAAACTTCCCGTTGTTCTGACCCCTTGAGGTACTTGGCTGTGGAAACAGTCCTCCCTCAGACAATGTTTGAGTCAAATTGCTAGACCTGTGGCACTGAACCCAGGTCATCCATCAATAATCCACAACCCTCATTTTCCAAGCCTAGGTTCTTCTTAATGACTTCAGCTGGATTTGTGGACACCTTCCAGCTTTATGTGTCTTGAAAACAGATCTGTAAGGAGGGAAGATGCTGTCACACACGTGGGGCAGATAAGCTGATGTTTCTGCTTTCAGTCTGAGAAGAGGGGGCAGGGCCACGCAAGCGTTCCTGGAGCTGTTCTCTAGGTTAAACCACGCTCAAGGAGTACTAAATATTCTCATTATTACTCGTGTGACTGACTGAAGAGAGCAAAATCACCTCGGGGAAGAAGGAACCGGCCAAATCTACTCTCCTGGCTACATCGCCCTGAAGAAGAATGTTGATGGTGAGCAGCAAAACTCGAGGCTGCCGTGATGTTCAGCTGCTGTCATTGTAATGCTGGGGCAGACGTGCTGCTTCCTCTCTGGATTGTGCATTTTGAGCACGTTTCAGTAGTGCTCTGAGTTAACTTTTTTTTTCTCTTCCTCTACAGTGCCAGTCATTGCCTTTTCTTCATTTTAATGATTAATTGCTCTAAATACTCCTGCTCCTGGACTGCAGGAGTACAATTTCTGAGCTGTATTTCATTTGAACTTGCTATGCAAGTACAAGCGAACTTGGGGGAGTGCACACACCCACGTATTGCTAGGTAGACATGGTTGCCAAAAGGACACCAAGTAAAAGAACAGTTAGTTCTTAAACAAGGGTATAATCTAATAAGCCAAAAAGGAGAAAATTGCATACTGGAATCTTCAATGCCTTCCCCCTCCCCCCAGTTACAAAATTTACAGCTAGTGCAACCCCTGACTAGAGCAGTGATTTAAATATATATAGGCATCTGTGCTTCTAAGAAAAGGAAGTGTGTCTGTTTGGGGAGCTGTGTGGAATGAGTTGGTGGATCTCAGTCCAACTTCTGGCAGCCAGGTTTTCACATCGCTCAAAGCCACCCCCTCTCCCAGCCCCCCTCCAGGGCTTGTGCCAGGCTCTCCATCTCTTCCTCGTATGATCCCACCTCCCATAGCACCTTCTGCTGAAACAGAGTATTTCTTATTTTCCATTGTGGTCCTTCTGGGCTGGTGCTGAGACGTGCTGCTGGCCTGTCAGCCCTGCACGTGGAGAGGAGGGTTGGCTCTCTTCTTGCTCTCTCTCCTCCCATGTGTCCAATCCTTCGCACATCCCTCCCTGCCATCCCCATGTGTGAGACACTTTTAGCCATCCCCATGAGTTGTTTTGCCTGGCATGTGGCATCATCTTTTCAGCATGCTGAAAAGAGGCCGACTAGAAGGTGTGATGCTCTCGTGTTAGGACCATGACATGTCCCCCATCATAGGGCAGGCATGCTGTCATGCAGCTCTTCTAGTTCCAGTGTACCAGATGTATCAGGAGTGTGGATGTTGTCTAGGATGTGGTAAGACAGCACTTCTTTACCTTTTCTGTTTTGTAATGGGAAAAAAGCTTCAGGACTTGTAGCAAATTTCACAGCTTAGAAATGGAAGGTTATTTCATGCTGCCTGGAGGTTACAATTTCCTCCTCAGCTCCTAGGTGGAAAATCCATGGCTAGCTGCTGCCCTCCTTCATCTGTTCTTAGGATGTCCGTTGCCAGGACCCTCAATCTGGTCTTGTTTATGTGCTGCTTTCCAAAACGCTACTGTGCGAGTTATTTCTGACAAAGCTGTGGCTCTGCCTGGGTGTATTTAGCTGTTTAACCATCCTCTTGTGCCCCTTGAAAAGCACAACAGCCCTTTCTCATGAAAGCAGCGCTGTGCAGACTGAGTGTTTTTTACCTTGACTCAAAAACTTAAAAGGAAATGTTAATTGCTTTAGTGGTGTTATTGTTGAAGAAGGCGAGCTGGGGCAGACTAGCTCAGAAAGATGAGTCCTGGTGCTGATAAGGGAGAGAGCAATCTATGGAGTCTGTGAAAAGTCAGTAGTGCCCAGGGCAAATTCAAAAGTGGAATGGAATTATCTCAGTGATTTTCTTCCTTATTGCTTTTGTCTGGAGATGGCAGAACTGACTGGCATCTTAGGGCTGTGTTGACTTCTGCAATGCTTTGTCACAGGCTCTGGGCTTCTTCAGTGTGCTGCCTGTGCCGCTTTTATCTGGTATGGCAAGTGGCCAACTGCAATGGAAATGCAAAAGGGAGAGGGAAAAGAGACTTTTTTAGGGAATGCATTAGAATCATAGAATCACTTAGGTTGGAAGAGACCTTTGAGATCATCAAGTCCAACCACAACCTAACCCTACCTAGTCCACCCCTAGACCATGTCCTTAAGCATAAAGGACACATTAGTTACAGGAATCATGAAGGACATGGAAAAGGTGTGTGTGCTTGCTCTTCTAGAAGCAGAGATGCTGTGGATGGAATAGCACGACCAAATTCGATATTCATTCAAGCCTAAGGGATTGAATAGGTCAGGAAAAGGTATCACAGCTCTCTGGGTGTACGACCCCTGAAGCATGAGGATGCCCCTTTCGAAGCTCCCACCTGCCATAAAGCCAAATCAACATGACCTCATAATTGCTGATGGTTTGAGATGTAAGTGATGTGTCTTCATGTCTTGGGCTTACTCTCTTTGGTGTCCAGGTGATCCTCTGATGCCTCTGTGGTTTTCGTTTGATTTTTGGTGGGTTTCTTTCCTTCAATTTTTGAGCTCTTCCAGTTACAACAGTTGCAGTTTTGTATCTGTGCAGAAGCACCCTTCTCTTATCATCTCAATACCTAACATATATTTAGGCATCCTCAGGATCATAAACAGAGGTTACTTGAACCAAGAGGAGGTGGGGAATAAGCACATTCTACCTGTGCTATGAAAGATCGAGGCATTCTATAGAAAAGGATCCAGCAAAAGAGTGTACAAGGCAGGGAATGTGATGCTGTAGCATGGTGATCAGATGAGGAGGAAGTCTTTGACTCTGGTTTTTGTCTGTGCTGATTCTGGATTTTTTATTACATTAAATACTGTAACAGTCATGACAACCACATCTCCCAAGCCCCTGAGAGAAGGTTTTGAATTTTACCCCGTAAACTGGAGACATAAAGCACAGGTATTTCTACAATTCTGTTCTGGGTGCTGAAGTATCTTACTGTATCTTGCTGTTAATCTGACTGTGCCTCAGTTTCCTACAAGTGAAACAGGTGTATCAGTGCCTCCATCTTCCCCCACATGTGCAGTCTGCACTGGAAAAGAATCCTCCCTTGTCTTTTACTACATCTGTGGAGTAGATAATATATAGGTACTCGGATGGGGTTTTAAAAGCCTAGCTCAAATCCAACAAACTAATGTGCTATTTCAATTTCTGTATGCACCTGTCACTGTTCTCCAAATTCCTGGATTATTTTTTTTTCCTCTTACAAATTTATGCTCATTCTCCCCAAAGAGGTTTTAATGGGCAGAGAGAATTAAAATAGACAGCCTGTAAAAATCCAGGCACTTAAGAAAGAGCAGCAGCCTAAATTATCATCTCGAGTTATCGCTGTACTGGTACTGCTTATCCTGCGAAGTGCTGTGAGCTGTGAGGAAGCAGCTGGTTTGTAACAGTGGAACTGATTGGTATCAGTTAGAATCAGAAATGGCCCATTGCGTGCTGCATGGTAAGGCTGGTCTTCTGCACGAGAGCATGGTGGAAGCTCTGTGGTATCAAAGAAGTCTTACGTGGCCACAAACTGTCTATAAATGGCATTTATTTCACAGTATCTGAAACCGTACTACAGAATGCTCCCCAATGTAGTCTATAACCAGCTAATCTGAGTGGTGGCTGGTGGGTCAAGAATAAAACAGCATATAAAGCATCCACTAGACAAATAGGAAAGGAAGGTATGATGGTTTGTAGAGTAGGAAACAAATGGGCATGGGCCAATCTTAGAAAAATGGTAGCCTTGCCCTATCATTCACTGATAGGCTCATTCCCTTTACTCCCTTTTTGATCCTTAGCCCATGTTATCTCTAGTTCATGGAAAGTCTACCCTGGATCTGATGCTGAAGGGTCGGTTATACAGCAGGCAGCTGTTACGTGCCAGAACCGTTGCTGGTAGGTGAACAGTGATGGCTATTAAAAAGTGCCAATTAACGTTGTGTCAACTATTCACTAGCCTGCAAAACTGAGCACTAGCCTGAGACATTCCTAACATTCCCAGAAAGACCTGGGCTTCAGATTTCACCAGCAGCTGTGAGTGTTTCATCCTACCACAAGGTAATGTCTTTTTCCTGCGCTCTGACTTTTTGTTCCGGAGTAATGAAGATGGTGGCAGGGTGGTAATAATGTTGTGGCAGAATGTGGCAGTTTGGGTTTAACACCACAGTTATGATGGTGTTTGCGTGGGTTTTCCATGGTTTTCAAATCGGTCTGTTTTACTGGGATGGTCCTTCTTTGTACCTCTCATTGCTTTGAAGACAGCAAGCGTTCAAGAGGTGGCTGGACTAGTCTGGTAGTAAAAGATGGGTGAGATTCATTCACTCTACTAATGGCCTAGTAAAATACATAGAAAAGAATCGGTCCAAGGGAGAGGCAGAGGAATGGTGTTATTGGAAGCTTGATGGTGGAACACCAGGATTCAGGTCCTTTGTGAACAGAGCTGTGCCACTCACTCTAATGATGGGTGCTTTTCTGCCTGAAATTCCATCCTGCTCCTAAAAATAATGCTGTATTCCAGAAGTGGTGTATTCCCAAGCAGGGGGGCAAGGGCTGAATCAACACTTTTAATAAAAAACACAGGAAGATTACTGTATATTCAGTATCTGTCCTCATTGCTGCAAGGGAACGCAGCTATCCTGTGTCTCCCAGAAGTAGCAATGCTCTCTCCAGTGCTGAAGTTGAGCATAATCCCAGGGGAGTCAGTTCTGTTCCTAAAATGAATGGGGGCTCCTTCAGACTTCCCTGAAAACGCAATGGGAGTCCCAGAAGTGCACCCTGAGATCGCCATCCCGTGGTAACTTCATAACAACATAAGCAGGAAGAACTGAGAGCATCTTGTTCAGCTCAAGTGAAGGGGACAGGTCTGACCTCACAAATTTGCTTCAAATCTAGAATCATGGAATGGTTTGGGTTGGAAGGGACCTCAAAGATCATCCAGTTACAATCCGCATGCCATGGGCAGGGACACCCTCCACTAGATCAAGTTGCCCAAAGCCCCATCCAGCCTGGCCTAGAACACTGGCAGGGAGGATGCAGACACAGCTTCTCTGAGCAACCCGTTCCAGTGTCTCACCACCCGCATATAAAGAATTTCTTTGTAATATCTAATCTAAATCTGCACTCTTTCTGTTTAAACCCATTACCCCTTGTCCTATCGCTACAGTCCCTGATAGAGACCCTCTCCATCTTTCCTGTACGCCCCTTCGAGTACTGGAAGGCTGCAGTAAGGTCTCCCCTGAGTCTTCTCTCCTGAAAACAGTCCAATTCTCTCAGCCTGTCTTCATAGGAGTTCATATGTGTTGTAAACAGGAGGGTGACTGCTCCCCACACTCTGGAGATGCTGTTACTGTTGGGCAGCCCCAGAGGGTAATCTAAATACCCATCACAGCTTTATGGCAGCTTGAGGAAGTTAGCTTTTCTGTTGGCCACTTGTGAGCCAGGTAACTGTGAAACAAACATAAGAACCTGTAAAGGTGTTTTAAAAGCTGTGGGTGCCGTCACAGGGATCCTGGATGGCAGAATCTGATGGACAGATGAGGTCTTCCCTAGAACAAACCCTGGGCTGTTGAAGTAGGAGGCTCTGTAATGAAAAACTTCAGGGAGCCCAGTATTGTGCTTCAGCCAATTCGAAGCCATCTAAGACATTTTCCAATATCCTGTGAGCAGGAATAATGTGACTGTGGTGCGTTTTCTTTTATCCCTGACATTCATCACAAAGAGGAAAGCAATGATGTTGTGACTCAGCCAACCTGAACAGCCTGACAGTTCGTCTCTCTGATGGGTTGGGACTGGGTTATGATACGGAGTCATTTACTCTTAGTTGGCTTTCAAGCAGTAAGGACTTTAGAAATGTCCCTGGTGAGGTAGGGATGAGGGCACTTAGCAAAAGCTGGTTCTTATCTAACTGACAAAAAAAAAAAAGCTGTAAGAAGACGGGGTTGGAAAAATGCCTCATTCCAGAGTGTGTTTATCCATGGTAAAGTGCTTCTATAAAAGGCATCTTGGGACTCCATGTTTATTCCCTCTCAATGACTTCTAGACTGGGTTTGCTTGATTTTCAAGTCATCAGGTTTTTTTTTCTTCCTACTGCCAACCATATAAACTCAGCTGGTTCTGGAAATCAAACAGTGCTCTCTCTCCCTCATGGCTGTTGCCTCCAGTAATATCCTGCAGTCAGCACATGGGAAACAGCTTCAGTGGCGGTATGTGAGCTGATTTCACTACCAGTTCATTCCCCACTGCAGGGACCTTATGCTAAGAACAATAGAAGCCTCTGAAGAAAATCAGAAGACCTAATTTGGGGACATGCCACCTTGAGATAGAAGTGGGCTACGAAGATGATTAAGGGCCTAGAGCATCTCCCCTATGAGGAAAGGCTGAGTGAGCTGGGACTGTTCAGTCTAGAGAAAAGAAGACTAAGGGGGGACCTTATTAATGTTTATAAATATCATAAGTATGGGATGCAGGGGGAATTGGCCAGCCCCTTTTCAGTGGTCTGTGGAGACAGGACAAGGGGCAATGGCTGCAAGTTGGAGCATAGGAAGTTCTGCACCAATATGCGGAAGAACTTTTTCCCAGTGAGGGTGACAGAGTCCTGGGACAGGCTGCCCAGGGAGGTGGTGGAGTCTGCATCTCTGGAGATACTCCAGACCTGTCTGGACACCCACCTGTGTGATCTGTCCTAGGGACCCTGCTTTGGCAGGGGGGTTGGACCCGATGATCTCTCGAGATCCCTTCCCACCCCTATGATTCTATGATTCTATGACATGGTGATCGCTGTGGGCTTCTACCTTTTTTTCTCCTTGTTCCCATGCTCATATTTAAAGATCATTTTGGTGAAAAACTGAGGCTTCTATGTCTGAAGAAAAGCACGTGTATGTAGTATCTTCTCTCTTTTCAGAGAGTCGTGTAGATTCTCTGCTTGTACGTTACAGAATCTGTTGGTTGGGATGTGCTATGTACTGAAAGTGGCAGTTTGGAGAGTGATTCCCAAAAGGGGAGCATGCAAAGCTGGCACTGGATTTCCATTTGTATCTCTGGAATTTTGGGTGGATGTCTGGGCCGCTCTGGATCTTCAGCTGTGTCATGGGGAGGAGAAGAATAATTATTTCTGTGAGTTGTTTCTGATGTAGCTCTAAATCCATTTTGCTTCTCGTCTTCCTCCCAATTTTGGTTCAAGCGAGCCCCTTACATAGAACCACAGAATGGCTTAGTTTCTGATGGCTGTCAAAGCAGACCCAGTCCTGAGTTAGATCAGATCCTTGTCCAGTTGTGATTTGATCTGCTACCGTGCAGATTTTTAACCATCTGGATATTCTAAATCTTCTTGGACTCTGTTCTGGTGTTGGTTTTGAAGATTTTTATCTTAATATTGAACTGGAATTTCTCTCTGCAGTTTGTCTCTCATTTTGTGGTGCACCTCAGCGTGTACATCTCTCTCTTCTCTTGACCTGCTAGTTAAGCAACCTGGTCTGGCTGGCTCCTGTTGCTGCAAGGAGATGCCACTGACTCCTCTTCATCTTCTTATCTACCACGACCACCAGATCTTTCTCTGCAAAACTGCTCCCTAGCCAGCTGTGATGGTTTTCAGGTCCCTCCTGACTGTTTTCAGCAATTATGCTTCCAGAGGTTCACAGAAGCAAGAGCAAGGGAGCAGCAATCCATTCTAGATGAGTATTAGCAAAAAAAGGAATGGAAAACCTTCAGCAAGTGATCTGTCACTGAGGAGCAGAGCAGAGCTGCTTCCTTTTGTAGCTGAAGTGATGTTTTTTTTTTCCCTCCCTTAGTGTAGAACTGCTAAACTACTGCACAGTATCAGTTGTAACAGCAGCATTACAATTTGCAAACACGCTACGTTAAGCAGTTAGTGTGAGGCTGTGCTGGAGCCTGCAGGTTCCTTGACTGATTTCAGCTGAATCCTTGTAGGTATCAGACGATGTTGTGGGAGACTGTACCTGTATTAAAGAAAATCTTTATGGGAAAGACAACTTCTGTTGATGGACTGTTAGGCTGATGCATAGGCCCAGTGTTTGGACTGAGCTACTTGTTAGCCTGTATTTTGTGTTTCATTCATTCCTTCAGCTCTTGCTGGTTTTACCACCTCAAGTCAAGCATTCACATCTTTCCAGTATTTCCAGACTGTCATAAAGGCTTCATCGTAGGTTGTATTTAGTCAAACTATGTATTTATTGGACTGTTTTAATCTCCCCTTGCTAGTCAGCTCTTTCCAACGTTTCTCATGTCTTTCTTTGGGTTTTCTTATCTCATAGAATTAGTTATCCTCCCTTTCTGGGAGTAGTGTGGAGAAGCAATCACAGGTGAGCTTTTCACCTCTTTTTACCACCCCCCAGAATGTTCACATCAATTATATTTCATCAGTGATTTTAGGTTTTAATTTTGCCTTCCCTGATGAAAGTGTGAATGCAAGAGTGGTGCAACCACATCAGCAAGCACTGCCTTGAACCAGGGACTTCTGGTACCAAAAGCCATGTCTGGAATTTAGGCTGAAATTGAAGAGCAACACAGAATCACAAGGTTGGAAAAGACCTTTAAGATCATCAAGTCCAACCATTCCCATCCTATGCTAAACCATATCCCTAAGTACCTCATCTACCCTTTTTTTAAACACATCCAGGGATGGTGACTCAAGCCCCTCCCTGGGCAGCCTGTTCCAGGCCCTCACAACTCCTTCAGGGAAGAATTTTTTTCTAACATCTAATCTGACCCTGCCCTGGCACAGCTTTGTGCCATTTCCCCTTGTCCCATCTCCTGTCATCTGGCTGAGGAGACCATCGCCCACCTCTCTACAACCTCCTGCCAGGTAGTTGTAGGTGGTGATAAGGTCTCCCCTCAGCCTCCTCTTTTCCAAACTAAACATCCCCAGCTCCCTCAGCTGCCCATAGGATTTGCCCTCCAGCCCCCTCCCCAGCCTGGTTGCCCTTCTCTGGACACGCTTGAGGACCTCAATGTCCTTCTTACGGTGAGGAGCCCAGAACTGGACACAGTAAACATGCTGACTGTCTTCATATTTCCCTCTGCCCTTCAGAAACAGGCTTTTCCCAAGTTTAGCTTATCTAACATCAAGGACTGTCAACAGCTAAAAGCTCAAAGTCAGACTGATGCAGCGTATGGGGACAGGAGAGTCACAGATTCTCCTCCCCTGTGAAATGGGGGGATGCTTAGCATGTACTCCCTGGTAGGCTCTTCTGAGGAGAGGTGTTCAAAGAGCTGTGTTTCACTGAAGCATACGAACAGACTGCTCTGGTCCTCAGTGATAATACTGATGGAGATAGCTAAGAAGGGTGCCAAGTGACCAGGGTAGAAGATGTTAAAATTAATTAATTCAGAAGCCGTTCAGAATGCCTAAGGCATTTTGTGTGATACTTCTCTCCGAGAGATCACACAGAAAGACGCGCCACCAGCATCGCTACGGGTACTGAAGCGGGTGCCAGGGGTGCCTTTCAGGCCCTCGTGTGTGATCCCCTACACCGGTACAACTGGCAGCACCCCAAAGAGACACTTGTGGAGGGCAGTGCTCCAGGGTCCGGTCCGGTTTTGCTCAGTCCCCGTTTTTCTGTTTCTTCTCTAGCTGTGAAATAGATACCTGCTTTTCCAGACGGAATTTCCAGAGGAGGAGGACGCTTATGTCTCAAGGAAAGGCAGAGGGAGGGGGGGAGAAGGCTGCTGTCCCCTCCGCTCCCGTCGCGGCACGGCCAGCCAGGCGGAGCCAGCCCCGCGGGGGGCGAACCGCGGTTCCCGAGCTCCCCCCAGAGGCGGCCGGCACCGCGCTCCCCGGCAGCCCCCGCGGGGGTTCGGAGCCCCTTCTTCTTATCCCCCCTTCTTTCCCCTTTAGTTATTTGGTAAAGAAAGCCGTAAATGAGTAAAGATGTGTCCGTTCGTCCGCCCCCAAACCCCTCCTCCGTCTCCCTTCCCTGCTGATGGATTGTGTTTGTAGAGTAAGGCGTCCGGCCCTGTGAGCAATGCAGTATTCTCTGGCCAACCCGTCAGCTGGGAGAAAAGAAAAGGAAAAGGAAGGGAAAAGATGAAAAGAAGAAGGAAAATAAAAATAAAAAGAAAGGAAAAGGAGAAAAGAGAAGGAAAGGGGAAACAAAAGGATAGAGGGGAAAAGGAAACAGGGAAGAAAAGGAAAGGTAAAAAGGAAAAGGGGAAAGGATAGAGAGGGAAGGGAAGG
>VZTU01021679.1:0-90266 GCA_013400835.1 Zapornia atra | reverse complement strand
GAAAGGAAGGGGAGGGAAGTGAAGGGAAGGGAAGGGAAGGGAAGGGAAGGGAAAAAAAGAGGGAAAGGGGAGGAAGGGAACAATCAAAATTTTTTTTAAAGAATTTTACATGCTTCATTTTGGGTGTTAGCTTTTTAGGAGAGACTTAAGGTTAAAAGAGATTTGCAGATGGCTGAATGTACAAACAACTCTCATTTAGGCTATTTTAGTACAAGCCGTCACTGGAGAGAGGGTATAGAAGGGACACACTCCTCTTCCTTTCCTTCCCAGAATGGTGGGTTATAGTGATAAAGAAAACTGAGCTGCAGAGAACAGCAGCATCAGCTTGACTGCAGTGTGGGGACTGTTTGGTCACCCTTGTGAGTGGGTGCTGTGGAGAAGATGAATGATATAGGCATTAAACTGCGGGCATTAAATTGAAGACCATTTGTAGGGGATCTTCAAATTATGTGGTTTTCATGTGAGAGATTTTAGCATCTCTTCAGATGCTAGTGCTTTGTCCCCAGCCTGTGTCATGGGGTTCGGTTAACATGATGATGACATTTGGATGGTCTCATTAGCCTCTTCAAGATGAAGGAGGAGAAGACAGAAATTTTTTGTGTTGCCAGCAAGGTCTTGGCCAAGTCCTGGTGAGTTAGTGAACGGAAGGCAATGTACAGTTGAGGAGCTGCGGGTATGCCAATTTATTTGCAGAGAGTTCCCATTTCAGAATGGTAGCTTTTTGTCTATCCTTTCTGGGCTCCCATTTGTTTTCCTTGACACTCTGTAAACAGTCTTCCCCCCTGTTAAATTTATTATGTATTCAGCTGGGACATACACAGACTCACAGATACTTTATTGGATTTCTTTTTGGCACCTGGGCTAGATTTTTATAATGGGTTGTGTACTTACTAAGGATTATTATCTGGTATTTCCTTCTTCATTTGATGCAGCCTGGCTGTATCTGACCTGTTTGAGCACAAGCTTGAAAACACTCACCCAACATGATTCAAGTCATTTAACTGCTTGTAATGGGCAGGGAGTAGCGTTTGAGGTGGTTTCTTCACATCTGGTGAGGAGTTTCTCCTCTTGTTAGCAAACTTCTCTATTCCAGTCTTGATGTAGAGAGGGAACCAGTGTGGGACCATTTGGGAGGCTCAAGCCCTGAGTAAGCTTGTCAGTGAAAATCTTCTCAGGATACTTGCATGCTTTGTGTGGCAAGAAGATGTTTTGTGGTGGATGCTGCTCCATGCTGTGCTGTGTCAGGCAAAGGGTATTTCTCCAAGGTGCTGTCAGGATGTTCTCCATCAGCATGAGAGGCAAGAGTGGGTGCACTTTTAGGCGTTATGCTTTTCTAATCAATGGGATTTACGCAGGAACTTTTTGTCCCTTTCTGGTATGAGTGCTAAAGACCTGGAGCATGTTCTTCAGCAACAATATTTGATATTAATTCAGCTCCCCTGAAGAGTTGTGCCCTGTGGTCACTGCAGTTACTGGTCAGCAGAATAATACAGGTGGGCATCAGAGACATTTTGGTACCTTGTACAATAAAACATCTACCAGACCAGACCTGACCTGAAACTGGCTGGTCTGACATTCCCTACCAACAAACCTGCCTCCTTCTCTGTAACCATGAAGCTCAGTTGGGATGGAACTGGAGTGCCTTTCTTTTTATTCTTTAAAATACAATTTCAAATTTTTTAATAAGTAATATAAAAAGTTAACAACGTTTCAGGTATTGATGTGTGAACAAAAAATAAATAGCTGGTGGCTAAGCCATGAGTAATAATGCTGTATTTGATAAAAAGGACAGTGATACCATGTAAAATCTTTTCACTATGTATAGATTGACTTAATAATTAAATATTACATTCAAAATGTCCTGTTTGTTAGGCAGTATCTAGTTAAATTTGACCTGTTCAGTGACTATAAACCATCTTGCAGATAAAACCCCCTATGTACCTCATTGAATGTGTCAGTAAGTAAATACAAATTGTATTATTTTCTGGTTAATAGATGTTTAATAAAACAGGCTAAGCAAATGCTGCTTTTCTACTTTTCATTTCAAAGACTCTAAAACAAAGCATTAAGAATTGTGGAAAATACACATGTGCTTTGGACTCTTCTAACTCGAGGAGGTTTTAGTACCAGAAGTCATGAGAATATGTACACCAAAGTACTTCTTTTAAGTATGTAGTTAAAAACATGTTCAAGATGACCAGACTTCCACACAGATGATGCAGAATTAGGTCTCCATTGAAAAGTTGTTAAGGTTATTATTTTTTTTTACTTTCCAGACTGTAAGTGTTCAATAAAAGAAAGTGAAATTGAAGAACAGTGACATTCACATTCTGATGGAATTGACTCAAATAATCAATTCCCTTGTCTGAATCATTCAACTTTTCATCAACAGATTGATTTCTCTTCTTTTTTTTCCCCTTGATTTGACTATTCAGAAGTGCCACTACTTTATCAGAATCATAAGAGACCATTTTTAGTATCTTGAGCAAAATGATGTTTGGTGGGAAGAGGAAATGAAATAGTGAATCCTAACAAAGACAAACAAAGTCGTTGTCTGGTCTTGTGGTTTGGTTTTTTTTTTTCCTAGTGAAGGAGCTACTAAAATGTTAGGTGAAAATTAGGAGATGTTTAAACCTGGAACAATGCTTGCTGATTGTTTCAATTGGGAGTATCAGTCAGTCATGATCTGACTTCCTCCCCAAGCCCTCAGTATAAGCAGTCACACACATGACATCAGTAGTCCTGGAAGTACCTGCACTGACCTAGAATGGTAGAACAGAACTGTAGAATATTTCAAGTTGTAAGAGGTCCATAAGGATCATTGAGTCCAACTCCCTGCTCCTCACAGGATTACCTGAAACTAAACCCTACGACTAGGAGCAACATCCAGATGCTCCTTATCTCTGACAGTCTTGGTGCTGTGTCCACTTCTCTGGGGAACCTGTTCCACTGATTGACCACCCTGTCAGTGAAGAACCTTCTCATGTCCAATCTGAAATTCCCCTCATGCAGCTTCACTCCATTTCCTCATGTCCTATCGTTGGCCACCAGAGAGAGATCAGCACCTCACACTCCACTGCCCCCCTTAAGGAAGTGGACACCCTCCACTATGCCAGGTTGCCCGAAGCCTCATCCAACCTGGCCTTGAACACTGCCAGGGACAGAGCTTCCACAACCAAGGTGTAGGTATAGACTGTAGTGAGGTTACACTGTAGCCTTCTCTTCTCCACACTGCTCCTTGTAAGCTTATCCTTGAGGCCCTTCACCACCTTGGTTGCCCTCCTCTGGGGACACACTTAATACTTTGATATCCTTCTCATACTGAGGTGCCCTAAACTGCACACAGCACTTGAGGTGGGGCTGCACCAGTGCTGTGTAGAGCAGGACAATCACCTCCTTTGACAGGCTGGCTATGCTGTGCTTGATGTACCCCAGGACACAGTTGGCCCTTTTGGCTGCCAGCACATGCTGTTGACTCATATTCAGTTTGCCATTGACCCAAGCCCCCAGATCGGTTTTTGCAGGGCTGCTCTCCAGTATCTTATCCCCTAGTTTTTATATATAATAATTACTGCTTCTAATAACTATTGCTTCTAATAACTATTGCTTCTAATACAAATGTGTGATAAATTCTTTGTTACCTTATTGTCTTAATTTGTTGGTGCTGTCTGCTTAGCTCAGGAAGCCCCTCAGGCCATCCAGCTACACCCCATGGATTCCTTTCTTGGGAGCTTAGGACTAGTGAAAAGCCCTGGGGGCAGCTAGAGCATCTCTGCTCCAGGAAATCTGTCCTTACCTATAGCAAGAGCCTCCTGTATCTGCAGCAAAATGAAGCTAGTGCTCAAAAGCTGGGAGGAGAAGGTTTATCCTGGAAGCCCCATGAGAAGTCAGAACTGCCAGAGTAGCCACACTGGTATTGTCCTCACTTTAGCTTTTTATTTAGAAACAGAGGGACAGAGAGAGCTCCCTGTAAGGTCAGTCCCTGACCTGACAATCTGGTTCAGTGGGTAGATTTGGGGTGGACATCCTCTTAGTTTTGTTCCTTCTCTCCTTTGTTTTGTTGGGTCATTCTGGGCAACTGGCTTAGATTTGCTGCCTCAGTTTCCTCCTCTAGCTTCAACAGTGGCCACTGCCTGCCTTTTTGAATCCTTGCTGAGGATTATTTAGAAATACCTCCAAAATTGCTAATTGATAACTCAAGTGATTAAATGCTGTTGTGCACAATTCTTCATTTTTTTGGGGGGTGATTTGGCTAGTGGCAAATTACCAGTTTATCAACCACTGAATTATTAGCCCAGAATATTGTTACGTGTTAAACAGTGAAGCCATTGAATATGCATTAGAAAAGGCTGTATTAGCAAGACAGAATGGGTGTAATGCTGAAAGTTGCAGCCAAGCTTGGTTACCATGTAGGAATACCTCTCCTTATTGGCTGCCAACCATTTCAAGTTCATATTCATTATGCTAACTTGGCTTTGCCATTCTCTTCTTCTGCTTCTGTTTCTCTGGTGGTGCTGCAGGGCTGTAGGCAGTGACAGGCATGTTTCAGAGGGTGTTTTCAGCTTAATGGTGGGATTTACTGTGCTTTGAAGACAGAGCTGAGGCGGTGGCCAACCCTGCTCAGCAGCACTGGTGCCTGTCCTGATCATCTCCATTATTTGCATGGGGCAGGAGTAGTAACCACGCTCTGTAACCATCTTCCCCAAAACCTCCTTTCCTACCCCCATCTTCCGCCAGCTCTCAGTTTGATGTTTGCTCCAGCTTAGCTTCTGAGCAGAGAAACCTCTGTAGTCAGATTTGTCCATACCAGCTTTTTCATACAGGTGAGATGACCTATTTGATGGGCCTCCCTCCCTCTCAGCCCTCTGGCTGCTGGTACAAAAGAGGTATTAGGCCCACATCTGATCCTCCCCAGTAATCTGAGGCCAGACATGGTCTTTTCTTTCAAGAACAGTTGCTGAAAAGATTTTGAGGAGGTTGTCACAGCTACACTCCTGGGCAAATGGAGCAGTTCGGCTGCTTCAGGCTGTGAGAATTTAATTGAGCACTGAGGGAAGGCTGGAAGCTGAATTCAGTCTATTTCTGATGGAGAGCAAGGTCTGCCATAAAGAAATTCTGATGCTTGCCTTCCCTGTGTGCTGGCCATACTGACCCAGGACCAGCTCTGACCTGGTGCAGGGCAGAGTTAGTGCTGAGGAAGGGGCTGTTTGCCCTGCTGCAGTTACTTCCCGCAAGCAAATAAATTGCTTTATTCTCTGTTCATTCCATGAAAAAGGCATTCAGAGCAACCCACCTGCCATTTCTAAATTGCTGTTATACTCTGTAGCTAGAGGTTGTGTCAAAATGTCATAGTAGGATTGCTCCTTATAATCATGTAAGAGGAAAGCATACGTGGGAGAGATGGGCCAAGAGAGAATAGTCTATCTGTTTTCTGTAGCAATAGAAGGATGGCAATGTGTACTAATTTTGGAGCAGACTGTGGAGTTTTGCCATAGGACTGCATGGGTCTTACTCCTGCATTTTACTTCTGAATAAATCAATCATAGAATCACAGAATGCTTTGGGTTGGAAGGGATCTCAAAGATCATCTAGTTCCAACCTCCTGCCATGAACAGGCNAGATCATCTAGTTCCACCCCCCTGCCATGAACAGGGACACCCTCCACTAGCTCAGGTTGCCCAAAGCCCCATCCAACCTGCTTTGTACGTGTCCAGGGAGGGGGCAGCCACCACTTCTCTGGGCTACCTATTCCAGTGCCCCACCACCCTTATAGGGAAGAATTCCTTCCTAATAACTTATCCTATCACTACACTCCCTGACAAACAGTCCCTCTCCATCTTTCCTGTAGGCTCCTTTATGTACTGGAAGGCTGCTATAAGGTCTCCCTGGAGCCTTCTCTTCTCCAGGCTGAACAAGCCCAACTCTGTCAGCCTGTCTTCATAGGAGAGTTGCTCCAGCCCCCTGATCATCTTTGTGGCCTCTTCTGGACTCAATCCAACAGTTCCTTGTCTGTCTTTTACTGGGGACCCCAAAGCTGGACACAGTGCTCCAGATGGTTCTCACTAGAGCAGAGTAGAGGGCAGAGGCACCTCCCTTGACCTGCTGCCTTCATTCCTGTGTGGCTCTTGGTATGTTTGGCAAAGAAATCCTCATTAGTCCATTGTGGGAACATGGGTTTGTGGGATCCTCTGCAGCTGGGTCTCTGAGCCTGAGAGACCCTGAGACAAGAAGTGCTTCGATGGGAGAGGATTTTCTTCAGTGTCATCAGCTGACTGGGTTTGCCTGTGCTTTGTGAACAGGAGAATTTACGTTGTTCTGCAAAATGGAATGGTTTTATTTAGGGTTTGTTGGTTTGGTTTGGGTTTTTTTTAATGGAGAAAGAAATACTGAAAATGTCTTAAAAATATTCTCTCTTTTGGGTCCTTTGGCAAAAGCAAGAGGGTCAGATGTCTGAGTAAGGATCAGAACTGCAGGACTGCTGTGAATGAAACTTCAGGGATTTAGTAAGGCACGATTTTTTGTTATGAGAAGGATGCTTGCTGAGAAGATACTTTTGCAATCACACAATCTTTCCATGGATTTAACAGGAATTCAGAGAAGTCTCCTGGTTTCAGATCAGTTCATTAACATATTCCCAAACTTCAGGTCTCATAGAGACTTTTATCTTTTTTTTTCTTTTTTTTCTCTTTTTTTCTTCTTTTTTTTCCCTTTTTTTTCTTTCTTTTTTTCATGAGATTGTCCTTTCTTGTAACATGTCTAAAACTTCTTTCATTCAGATGAATGATCTGAGATTGATCTGAGATCAACACTAAGGTGCCAGAAGTATTTAAACTACAGAGGAGTTATTACAGAATTCTACCTTGAACTACCTGGGGTTATAGGAAAGCTCAGAACTAGGCATGAATTATGGGGAAAGAGATGTGATGTGAGTGATAGGTAATATTCTTGGAGACTTTATGATTCCAGGAACAAGGGAAATGTGAAATGGAAGGTGAGCCAAAATTAGAGACCCTTCAGAGACATTAATAAAACTGAGGGGTGCAGATCAGTGCAGGGTTTGTGAGCAGATCTCCATCTCTTGTGCAGTCATGGGAGAATTCCTTCTGATTCAGGGCATGGTAACTTGGTTCTTACCTTTCACCATCATTTACACAGGCACAAAGGGTGGCAGTAAATCACAGAGGTGGTCTCTCTTGGTAGTATGTTACCAGCCCTCTGGAAAAATGAAAATGAAAATGAAAGCAAGTATCATCGCAGTTAGACTGAATTTTGCACTGTGGCTGAGGGATATAATTGCACAGTTTTGGGTCTCAATTCTTTTGCATTTTTCTGAAATGACAAAATGAGAGGAGTGTGATCCAGCATAGCCTCACCCAGACCAAAACTTCAACCAAATCCTGTGAAAAAATGAACAGGCTGGTGCCTGTGACTGGAGCTTGTACTACAGGCTTGCCTCTGTACTCTGTATTGGTGAGGCCGCGCCTTGAGTGCTGTGTCCAGTTCTGGGCTCCTCACCATAAGAAGGACATCAAGGTCCTGAAGCGAGTCCAGAGAAGGGCAACCAGGCTGGGGAAGGGGCTGGAAGGAGCAGCTGAGGGAGCTGGGGATGTTTAGTTTGGAAAAGAGGAGGCTGTGGGGAGACCTTATCACCACCTACAGCTACCTGAAGGGAGGTTGTAGAGAGGTGGGAGATGGTCTCTTCAGCCAGGTGATAGGAGATGGGACAAGGGGAAATGGCACAAAGCTGTGCCAGGGCAGGGTCAGATTAGATGTTAGAAAAAAATTCTTCACTGAAGGAGTTGTGAGGGCCTGGAACAGGCTGCCCAGGGAGGGGCTTGAGTCACCATCCCTGGATGTGTTTAAAAGACGGGTAGATGAGGTACTTAGGGATATGGTTTAGCATAGGATGGGAACGGTTGGACTTGATGATCTTAAAGGTCTTTTCCGACCTTGTGATTCTGTGATTCTATCATCTCAGCCCTTCTTATCCTAAAATGGCACTGGGAAGGGATCACCTCTCCTGTAGGAGGTCTGGGGCCCCGATGTGCTCAAATTCTTCCTGGTGATTTTAAGTACTGCATCAAATACCACTGTGTGTAGCTTATTGCTGGAGCTGAGGCTCTCTGTGACCTTGGTGAGGTTAATCCTCATGTGTGCTAGCGTGAAAACAGAATCCAGTCCATATGTTCAGCCTTGCATGTGGCTCCGGGAAGTGCCATGGATGGGCTCAATATTAGAGTCATATTGCTATCTCCTTGGGTAGATGGAAGTTTGCCAGGACTGGAGGGGAAAATGTAAGCTGATATTCATGAAAGCAAGGACATTTACTACTTTTCCTTCTCCTGCCTCAGTTAGACACCTGGGCAACATGAGGACTTATTCTGTTTTGTTTTGTTTAATGAGTGAAGAAATGGAAAGATTGACTTAAATGTCAGATGACAGAATCATAGCCTTGCCAATGCCGTGGGTGCCCTTTTATTTAAAAGAAGCATCTGCCCAAGAATTGGTAACTGCAACAAAGCCAAGGTCTCAGACAGTGAAATTAAAGTGACTCTCACCAACCACTAAATGCAAAGCACAAGTATGCCTGAACATTCCTGAGAAACTTCAGCTTCTTTTGAAGGTGTAAGATAGGGGCGATGGATTTTCCTAATCCTCTGACTCACACACCAAATTGTTCTGCAGAGCCTATGAGCCAAAAGGATGTATCAATGGCTGTGGGAGATGATAGGGTGGGAAGATTCAGGAATAGTTAACAGTGGGACATGATGGTGGTTTCTCAAGGGTCAGTCACTCATTTGGCTGAGTTATCTGATGTGGCTGGTCTCAAGAGTCCTGGCTAGTTTCAGGGGTCCTGTGTCCAATTCCAAGTACATGAGAGACATGGACATAGGGGAGAGATGCCAGCAAAGGACCAAAGGGGTGGTTAAACGACTGGAGCACCTCTCCTATGAGGAAAGGCTGAGAAAGATGGGACTGTTTAGCCTGGATAAGGTTTGAGAAGTCTCATCAATGTGTAGAAATACCTGAAGGGAGGGTGCAAAGAGGATGGAGCCAGGCTCTTGTCAGTGGTGCCCAGTGATAGGACCACTGAACAGTCCATCTGGACATCAGGAAACAAATGTTTTTTCCTGGGGAGGGTGCAGAGTGTCCATCCTTGGAGATGTTCAAAAGCCATCTAATAATGGCTCTGGGTAACTGGCTGTAGGTGGTCTTGCAGGGAGGGGGGCAAGATGACCTCTAGAAGTTGCTTCCCACCTCAATCATTCCGTGATTCTTTGTAAAGCTAAGGGTTAAATTTACCAGAAGCTGTGACTCACCTGGCTGTGTTGCTAAAGTGTGAGTGGCTCTTGAACTATTCAGCTTGTGTGCTACTCAAAAGCCAAAGCCTGGCCTTGCCCTTCCTGGGTTAGAAGTAGACTCCACCAAAACCCAGATCATAGCTATTCCAAATGGGAAGGAGAATACGTTTCACACCTGGCAGCCCTTGCAGGCATAGGCCTTGCCTGCTGTAAAGAAGGAACTGCATCTGTCTAACTACAGCTGTATGACCATGCCATTATTACCCTTTTTTTGAGAAATCGGTAGTGGACTGTGTATCTCAGTTTTAAGAGCTCCATTTGGAAACATGAAGCTAGCCTGGATGATGGGAGAAGGGTGTGTGGGCTGGTGTTGAAGTACAGGCTCTGTGAAGTAACATTTCACTGTGCTTTGCTCTGAAAAAATGGGCCTTGATGGAGGGAGTTCCCTGCAGCTGGGGAGCCCGGTACCACCTCAGATCTGGGTAGCAGCAGGCAGTGTCCTCATTGAAAGGGTGAAGCTATGAACTTGCAACCTTCATCCCAAGCGGGCTTGCTGGGAGCTTTGCAGAGTACCTGAAATAGCAGCACAAAGTGAACGTGCCTGCCTCACCTTGTGTGCCACTGAAATGCTGTACAACACTGTAGGTGACCCATTAGGGGTTAAACCGTATCTGCAAGCCTACTGATGTCTCCTGGAGAGGTCTGAACTACTGCCACCATGTAGTGCAGTGGAATAAAGGCAAATGTGTTTTGATGAGAGAGAGGGTAGCAGTAAAGACAAAAATCCCTTCCAGATCAAGAGGTTAATACAGGCCAGGCCAGTGAAGCGTTGCTGATAGAGGTGTGGATAGGCCATGAAAAATTCACAAGCTAACATCTTGAGCCCCTGTCAGACTGCAAGATGTTGACCTTAATCCGCTGAGCCTGTGATGCTGTTGCCAGAGGTTGGGCAATGATGGTCAGTCTGCTTTCCCTGCTAATATCTGCATTTCACTTGGTATCGTCCTCTATGTGGCTGAATGTCTGATCCATTTACTCTGAAAACGCAGTGCTGAGGCCTCACTGGTTGGCAGGGAGGTGGGGACTAACTGGTCTTGTGCTGAACCTGCTGAACTGCGGGCCTCACTGGAAACACAAAGAATATGGCTTACCCTAAAAGGTCCTAAAACATCTGTTCTGCATCAGGCTGGGGTCTCTCTAGCATATCACAGAACCATAGACAGGTTTGGGTTGGAAGTGACCTCAAAGATTATGTAGTTCCAACCCCCCTCCCATGGGCAGGGGCACCCTCCAGTAGCCCAGATTACCCAACCTGGCCTTGAACACTGCCAGAGAGGGGGCATCCACAGCTTCTCAGGGCCACCAGTGCCAGTCACCCACCACCCTCACAGTAAAGAATTTCATCCTAATATCTAATCTAGATCTACCCTCCTTTAGTTTAAAACCATTATCCTCTTTTAGTTTAAACCATTACCTCCTTGTCCTATCACTACACTCCCTAATAAAGAATCCCTCTCCAGATTTCTTGTAGGCCCCCTATCAGTACCACTGCAACTGCCTAACATTTTCTTCATTGATGCATTTTATTCTTTATAAAATTACTGAGCATGCTTTTCTTTATCTGAAGGAAGGGAACACCCACTAACTCTTCTTGATTTGATCAGTACTAACAAAAATTGTTCAAAAGTTCTTGGTCTGAGGATACAGATTGAAACCCTTGTGCCTCATCCTAAGCCCTGATGTGAGCTATGGAAAGGCTTTACTTAGCCAGTGGAAAACTGAGGGATTTCCCAACAACTTGGTCCCAAAGAGGAGAGACTGGCTGGAGGACCAGGCTAAAGATAAACTCATCTGTGTGTTCCACTATGTTCTGTGCCTGACTTCCGTGCAGGTTGTGTAAGCCCTCTCCTTCCCCGCTGAGGCAGATAGCTCACTGTCTCACAAGTGGCAGAAGGTCTGATTGCCTTGTGTTTATGAAATGTCAGAAATCTTCCTGTGACAGGCTGACTGCTATCTCATTCCATTGACAAGCCACCATCTTGTGAGAGCTGTAACCCCAGTGACAATGGTATGTCACTCTTATTTTCAGCCTAATCTGATTTAAGCTTTCTTATTCAAAAGCGGAGGGAGAGATAAGGAGAGTTGACCCAATACACACCTACTTGGAGTTCCAATTTAAAGACAGTGCAAGTAAAGATGAAGATAGGCTGAGAGAGTTGGGGTTGTTCAGCCTGGAGAAGAGAAGGCTCCAGGGGGGCCTTACAGTGGCCTTCCAGTACTTGAAAGGTGCCTATAAGAAAGCTGTGGAAGAACTGGCATGTAGCAATAGGATGAGGGATAACCGTTTTAAAATACAGGAGGGGAAATTTAGGTCAGATATTAAGAAAAAATTCTTCACTATGAGAGTGGTGGATCACTGGGACAGATTGCCCAGAGATACAGTAGAGGCCTCATTCCTGGAGATATTCAAAGCCAGGCTGAATGGAGCTCTGAGCAATCTGATCTAGTGAACATGTCCCTGCTTACTGCAGGGGTGCTGGACTAGATGACCTTTAAAAGTCCCTTCCAACCTACCACATTCTATGAAAGAGTAAAACCTAATCAAGGTCTCCAGAGCTTGGCCTCTAGGGAGCCTGTGTTCCCCTGCAGAACAAATGTAGTGTCTCACATCTCTGGGCCCAATTCTTCAAGTGCTCTTGGAGACACAGGTTGTTTACACCTGTCTGAGATGCAGGCATCTCCACCATGCTTTGTCTCACCCATGGACCATTGAACCGTGACAGAAAATGCCTAATCCGACTGATGCTCTGGTGTCCATCAGCTGGCAATTTACACCTGTCAGCACTGAAAATGTGGTGGTCTCCAACTGATGTGCAACCCTACTACTGCAGATTTTGGCCAGACTGCTTGGCAGAAGGGTAAATAGGAGTAAAAGATACAACTCAAGCCAACTGAGGTCTTATTAGCAATGTCCAGCCCCAGTAGAGGTCAGGTAGTTTGTGAAAGATGGAGTATCTACTTGTAGAGTAAATCGAACAGATAGATGTGAGACATCCAGCTGAAAGGTCTCCTAACACATGCTGATTGAGTACCAGCTAATAAAAGCCTGGATTGCACTGCTTCCATTGAACTGTGTCACCACAGGCATCAAAGATTTTACTGCTGGAAGACAAGGGAAAACTTGGGTGCATAAAATGGTGATAAATCAGAGCCTGAAAGGTTTTTGGATTACAGCATGGAAATAAGACCGAGTACTTCTCCTTCTTTCCCTCTCTCTCTTGAGCTTTTGTGGTTGCCGTAAGGAAGGACTGAGAGAGGCTGCACAGCATCATTTCTGCTGAGATGAAATCTCCAACTGTTGGTTGGTTGGGTTTGGTTTTCTTTTTCATTTTGCAGACACGGTGGTAATATGCTCCAAAATTTATCAGCGAATTCATGTATAAAAATGAATGTGAAATACAGCATTCCTGCTGCTGACTTGTAGTTTTGTAGCAAGGCAGCCAGAAACCACAGCTCCCCTTTCCACAGGCATGGGCGACCCCTCCTACTGGCTTCATTCATGTGGAGGTGATCAGAGTTCTCATAAAGCTTTGTGGGCTTCCAAGTGATGCGTCATTTTCAAATTCATTTCCTGCTTGGGTTAATAAACAGTTGATTCATCTCCTTCTTCCTAGTTTCAAGCTAGTTGCAGTGACTCTAAATACTAGACTGTCAAGGTGAAAGGGAGGCGATCATGGGCAGTAAACAGACTGCAGAGGAGTTCAATTACTTGTTTGCATCAATCTTCACTCCAAAGCTGTGTTCATATTGAATTGGAAAGGGTTTGGGCGGCAGGGTGAGAAGAGATCTGTGGGAGGGAATCCCTTTCCTCTTCTGAGTTTTAATTTCTAAGTACCATTGAACTATTCCCACCAGCAAAGCTCCATGAGCCAGACTATTTCTGACATAAAATCTCCCCAGTGAGTCTATCACATCAAAGCAACTAAAATATTATCCTGACACTGAGGTTGCAGGTAAACCAGGATCCCATTTCCTTCTTTGCTCTTGGTTTGCCAATGCAATAATTGGGGGAGCGCAGGGCAACACTGAGACTGAAAAGGAGCCAAAATCAACGTGGCCATGGAACAAATGGGTATTGTAAGGCTGCAGTGTGATTAGGAGCACGTCATGGACATATCTCAGTTGTACCCTGCTGAAGTTGGCAGGGAGCAGGATTTTATTCCGCGGGACCAGGCCTCACAAGCGCGGCACAGATCAGGACAGCGGGGAAAATCTAGGTGGCTTCAAAGAGCAAAGCAATTCAGTATTACATAGAAGATTCATGGCCATGATGATCAGCATCAAAACAACTTGGAGAATCCTACGAAGACAGGCTGCGACAGTTGGGCTTGTTCAGCCTGGAGAAGAGAAGGCTCTGGGGGGACTGTCCTGGTTCTGGCCAGGCCAAGGTTGACCTCCCCAATCAGTGAACACAGGTTAACTGAGTCAGCCCAGGTGAACTGAGTTAGCCGGAGCTGTTTTCCACACCACCTGACACCACTTGCCCATAAAAGCAGCTGCTTGGGGAAGGGTGGGGGCTGTTCTTCGCCTCTAGGACAGTTGGGGTGTGGCTGGGATGTTGGGTCAATAGGTTCTTACTGTTGGGCAGCCCTCTGTAATCGTCGGTTCAATAAGGTACTCTGTGTCAGCATTGGGTGTTTGTGTAACAAGCCATTATTGTTCTGTATTCACTTTGATATTTGCCAGTAAACTGTCCTTATCGCAACCCACAGTGGCTCTGCCAGTTTCTCCTCTGGGAGTGAGCGAGCGGCTTGGTGGGCATTTGGCCTCTAGTTAGGGCCAAAACCACCAGAGGGGACCTAATTACATCATACCTATACTTAAAGGGGCCCTACAGGAAAGTGGGAGAGGACTACCAGGGAGTGCAGTGACAGGAAAAGGGGCAATGGCTTTAAGATGAAAGAAGGCAGGGTTAGATTAGGCGCTAGGAAAAATTCTTTACTATGAGGGTGGTGAGGCCCTGGCACAGGTTGCCCAGAGAGGTTGTGGCTGCGCCCTCCCTGGCAGTGTTCAAGGCCAGGTTGGATGGGGCTTTGGGCAACCTGGTCTAGTGAAGATGTTCCTGACTGTGGCAGGGGGGTTGGAACTGACCTTTGAAGTCCATTTCAACCCAAAGCATTCTGTGATTCTTTTTCTTTTTTTTTTTTTTAAAGTTTTTATGACTGATCTCATGACTTCACTATGCTTTGCTTAGTTCACTTAATCTATTTGCAAGCACACTGAGAGCTCCGAAGGATTTGGGAAAGCATCTTTCAGTCTCCAATGTTGAGTGCTGATAAATCAGTTTATCACTGATGAATGATTTTCCAGTGTAGTGTATGGCTTCTTTAATAAAGCAGTTACAGAGGATCATGGACTTGTGGACCAAACTAGGAACCAACCATTACGAGTCAAGGAAAATTGTTTGCAAATAACTTAAGGTCTATTTGCCAAGTGCTTATGAACAATCAATACATTTAAAGAGAATCAAGATGGTTCTCAAACATTCTTCTAACCAAAATGGAGCTTTATTCATAATAAATACTATTTATGATGAATAATTTGACTAAGGAGGACTGGAGAGAGGCCAATGTATCCATCTATTTAATAGGAACTATGGGTGATCCAAAGAATTATATACTTCTCAGTCTTATTTCTGTTGCTGAAAGAATAGCTGAGAAATTAATTAAAAAAACAGGTGATAAAATAGCAGGTTAATTGTAAGTTGAAAGTAGCAAAATACTGTACATTTGAAGGGTAAAATTCTGCATGCTTTCATTCATATTTTCTAGAGTCAACGTAAGAATTGTGCCTTTCACCAGCATTTCTGTGTCTGCTAAGATTGTGGACAAAGAGGGATGGGGACCTTCACTCAGTGGAGACAGAGCTTAGCACGTTGCCTTTGCTGACGTCTGAGCACTGCAGCAGTTGAATACAAATAATAAGTTTCATCTCTAATGTTAATAACCCCTCAATTTCTCTGGGAATATTAAGAGCAGAGCAGATAAAGGATGAATGGTAAATACAGTTAATTTAGATTTTCAAGATGTTTTTGGGAAAGCGCCTTACAAAAAGCTATTCATGGGATTTGGTGGCTGTAGAGGGAGAAGGAAGGCAGAAGCATAGCTTCAGCGGTAGTGAAGAGGAGGGATAGAAAGAGGAGGGCAAAGAGTTCAATTCTCAGCATGGGGAAGGGGTTAATAACAAGGTCCACCCAGAATCAGGTTCATGAAGACCTGTGAGGAATTAAAGCAACTTCATAAAGGCCTAATAAACATCAGAAATTGCCAACAGGAATTTCAGTGTAGCTGAGCACAACGTAATGCTGCTCGAAAGGACCGATTTAAATGCTTCATACACACTGATGATTTCTGCCTTCGTTTTAACCCTCTAGACCTTGGGACCTCCAGACCTTAGGACATCATTGCCAACAGCTGAAGGAAAGGATTCACACAGTACACAGCGGGGGGCTTGCAGCGGTGAAAGGACTGCTCAGCCGAGTTAAGGAATGGGTGGAGGGAGCTGTAGCTAATAATAATGTTGTGGCTAATAATAATCCGATGAACTAATGTTTCATCTGTACCACCTGCTGTATTCAATCCTGATCACCCTTTTGTTGAGAAGAAGAATGGTAGTGAAAATAGGGAAAAAAAAAAAGAGAGTGAACATCAGCGTGTGGTTCCTCTGTACAGTGAGAAGGGAAAGTGATGGGGTTTAATCTGTAGGGGAGCAAGATGAGTGAGTTAGAACTGACATATTTTACACATATAGAAGAGCTCAGCTGCCACTCTCTGGTTTTGCTTTTTCTCTTTTAATCCTTTTTTATGAGGTAATGAATACAGGGAAGTACAAAGAAAGCTAAAGGCAATTTGTTGTGGAAAGAAGTATTCAGAGCCTGCATGAGAACTGTTTTCAGTATGTGGACCTTGGTGGGGAAGTATTTCTTGGAGGCAGCTGTCTATTTTTGTAATACATGCATATATATATATACGCGTGTGATCATATATATTTTTAGTTAAGGATCTAGTGCTTTAGTACTCTAAAGGAAAGAAAATGTCCCGGGCTGTGAACATTCAAGGGTCATACTGGTGTCAGACTGGGAATGGAAAGGGATGTTGGGCCCTGGGAATATCACCCTGTTTACAAGTGCTGCTATGCACAAAATGCCTTGCACACAGCAGCCTGGGTTACCTCCTTCCAAACTGCATATGGTTTGGATCAGATGGCACTTCTGGGTCTAGGTTCTAGCTGTCTGGAAGTTGCCTGGGCCAAGTGTGTCATGTCCTGGACCAATCTGAAATGACTTCTGTAGGGACAGGAGACTTTCCCTGCGTATGAGTGCAGCTGGGAGAGACTTGGCAGTTTCGATTCAGCCTCAGGTTCAGTTTTTGAGCTCATTTGAACCCCAGGAATGCAACACAGGCAGCTCTGTTTATCCCAGCTCTTGGGCAGCAAAGCTCCAGATCAATTTTTCTGAAGAGGTGCAAAGTGAAATCCACCCAAAACTGAAGAGTGCCCTGAGAAATTGCCTGTGACCCGACACTCTGGAGTCTGCTGACACAGTCTGCGCACGCATGTGCTGGCATGGGAGGGACACCAAGTTCCAGGCAGCTGTGAGATGCTTGTTAATGGGCAGGACTGATGCTGTGAGCGAGATGTCAGTCCCCCACGTCATTGATGGGGACGAGTTGCTGGAGAACTGAATGTGTGCTGTCTGTTCTTCTTTTTCCTGAAGCCCCTTGATGTGCATGTTAAGATGTGACCACCTGAGGTACCTGATTGGTCTGTTTTGCCCATAACAGTATTTGCTGCCACAGCCTTACGCTAACCAGAGTCCTCCAGCTGGTGCTGAGAGATCATCTGCTCTCCTCCTGCCTCTCTGCCTTGCTCCACAGCGCTCTTGCCGTTGCTGTTAACTGAAATGGTAGCAAATAGGAGAAGGAAGGTCTAGCTGGATGCTAAATAAGCACTTAAGACACTGATCAGATGTGACACAGGGATCACATGAGAAGGCAGAGAAGTGCTCCATCCTTCAATTATCACCAGAGAGCTGAGGCACAGAAAATGTCCTGGCCATGCCATGAAGAAATTCAGTGCCAGCAGCTGACACTGGCTTTCCTGGATCCCAGCCCTAGGTGTAAGGCAGAAGCTTAACTCTTCATCAAAGCTGCCTTCTCCCCTCCTGCCAGTTCATTACCATTCCTCATTGCATCATACTTAGCATTAGCTTTCACATACACTGTGGACAGTGCAGGTCTTTCTGGGGTGCTCTCTGGGAATGAGCCTTGCTTCAGGACTGTTATGCAAATTCATCACAACAATGGTCCAGAAATAGTAATTGTTAATCACGGGTAATTTTGAAAATGAATCAAACACATTCTTTTCTTTCCAATGAATAATTATCTTAGTATTGAGCATTAGTAATGGTAAGGACTTTTTAGTGTCCCTAAAATTTTTTTTTTTAAAGACATCAGTCTCTGCTTTTAACTAATCCCCTTTGGAAATGTTCCATTTAATTTGGAAAGCTTAGAAAAGAAGGGTCTGGTCAAAAGCAGTCACTGCCATTCAGCCCTGATCACATCAAGATGGTTTTCATCTGCAGCTTTAACACGTGTGAGTGGATGTTGTGGCTCAGACCCTTCCTTAGGCATCTGCTGACTTGATAAGCCTTAATGGCCATGTCAGTGATCCATGGATGATAGGTCACTGGGAGATAGGACGTTTTGAAACTGCACTTTTCGATCCATGCTGCTGCACCTTCGGGGGTTTTTGTGAGGCAGCCACAGGAACCAGATGAGAAACAGTGAATTTGTACCCTAGAAACACCTTGGGCAGTGACTTTCACCATACCCCTGGCCTTGGAACAGCTCTGAAGGACAACACTAAACTGCAGGACGTTAGGCACAGTGAGAAAGCCAGGGGAGGTCGTAACGAACCACATTGTCCTGCACTGGTATTTCTTTGCTAAGTGTAGATAAAGCTGCTGTGGGCCTGCTGAATAAACCTAGAAGTAAATGAATGAGCATAGTCTATCCTGGAGGCAGTGTGTAGAGTCAGAGGAGGGATGCCAGGAAGAAACCAGCTGGAGGTGTCTGCTTGAAGTGCTTAGGCTCTCAGAGGGTGCCTAACTGAGATGGGCTGAAGAGACATGGGCAGTCACACACAGCAACACGTGCACATGGCCTCACTGTCAGGAATGTAATATTTTCAACTAATATTGATCTTTCCTTACTGCCCTTCTACTCTTTCCTCCTGCCAGTCTAGATGAAAAAAAAAGGCACAGATTGTTTCCTTAGAGCTGTGATGAGGAAAGACCAGGGGAGGAAAGTTTAATGGATATCATCAGGGCTTGAAATGCAGAAGGGTTGTCAAGGAAAAACACTGATGCTCACAGCTCCGCAGATGATATGGTTCAAAATGCCTGTGTGCACCAGCATGCCAGCTGCCTCGCTTCACAGGGAGGCATGATTTCATGTGGTTCCCCAGTGGTGTGCCCACAGGACACCAGGCTTCTTCAGCCTAGAGAAGAGAAGGCTCTGGGGGACCTTACAGCGGCCTTCCAGTCCCTGAAAGGTACCTATAGGAAAGCTGGGGAAGAACTGTTCCCAAGGGCATGGCGTGATAAGACGAGGGGTGATGGATTAAACTCAAAAAGGGGATGGGGTATTGGGTATTAGGAAAAAATTCTTCACTATGAGAGTGGTGGATCACTGGCACAAGTTGCCCAGAGAGGTGGCAGAGGCCCCATCCCTGGAGACATTCAAGGTCAGGCTTGATGGGGCTCTGAGTGACCTGACCTGGCAAAGATGTCCCTGCTTACTGCAGTGGGGTTGGACTAGATGACCTCCAAAGGTCCCTTGCAACCTTACACATTCTATGAGTCTGTGAGGACAAGTTTGTGATCCCTGTGGTTGTGAACACTCAGTCCAATAGAGTTGCACTCAGGAGTTCCTGGCACTTTTACTGATTCTTCTCCCTAACCACCTGGCACAGGTAGTTATTTTACCAAGTCAGAAGTAAGAAGGCATGGAATTAACAACAGAAAACCTTTATCCCCTTCAGGAATGTGTTTCACCAAGCATTGAGAGCTTGTCCCAATGTGCAGTGCCCGAGTGCCAGAAGTCCATTGGTAAGGACACAAAGCATCCTGCTCCTGCTGCTTGATTGAACTAAATACCCATGAGCACCTCATCTTGTTTTTCCCCTCAGTTTTCAAGGTTGTCCCACTGACAGCAGTGATATCTCTACACGGGGATGCAGCATTAAATCTTTGCTCATGCTGTGTGTCACTGTGTCCTTCACTCTTGCATGAAGAGAATGTAGATAATGAAGACCTGGCCTTGCGTTACAGACCCAGAAACATGAGTTTGGGCGTCCCTTTATGCCTCTACTAAAGGTTAAGCAAGTTTCATGGTGGTGTGAAGAAAAAGCCCCTCATCTGAAGAGCTGATAATCCGAATGGACAGCATTCAAAGGCAATGGGAGTGAGGCAAGTGAACATCCAAACCAAGAGCTGAATAGGGAAACTGTCTTTCTAGGTTCTCCAGTGCTGGCTGGATGTTGGTCTCAGTGCTTGGGTCACCGGAACTGGTAGCCTGTGATAAATAAGATACAGGGAAGTGGTAACCAGCTTGAAAAAAATCCTATCACTGTGTTTAAAAGTGAGGAAAAGGTAAGTACCTTGTGATAAAGTCTCTTGATGTGATTAATTTGGGGTTTTTAATGTATTTGTTTACTTAACTTTAAAAGCCTGGGTTAGGCAGATGAATTGGGGTGTATGTGGGAGCAGGAAAAGGGATGGACAAAGGCAGGCAGGAACGTGAAACTGGGGGCATGGGAATCTTTTAAACTGGATTTGCCTCTCAAGATGATGTCATCTGCAATTGCCCCCTTCAAAAACAGTGTATCGGGATGGTCATCCCCCTTCTCCATAGAATCAGCCAGAACTAGCTGATTCTGCAGTAGTTTCCTGCAGTTAAGCAGCAACTGCTTCTTGACTTTCCATTTCCTCCTTTGTGCTGCACAGAGTGTGGGGATCATGGGACTGCCCGTGCCCTGTACTTCTCTCAGCCCCCTTGCAGCAATCCCTTTGCCTGGGGTTGCAGTCCGTGGGCTTCACGTGGCTTCTCTGCCTGGGTCTGCTCTCATCCTGCCCATGAGGAAGAGGAGCTCTTAATTTGAATGGAGATTATCATCTACTTTTGGGTGTCATGCAAGACCCAAAGTGGCTCTATAACGTACAAGAGACACTGTGGGTTAAGTAATGGTTGCTTAGAATTGAAGAAAGCAAATATCTACTGACAAAGCCTTCCTATCCCATCCTCTAACATTCATTTTAAACACACTCTTACAGAAAAAACTGTTCTGCAAACATTATAGAGAGCTGTAATGTATTAAAATTAGGTTTAGATTAGCATACTCCCACCTGGAAATGCAGGTGCTTTACTTATCATGAGTTGAGCTCTCCAGAGCTTGGAGACAACCATAAAGCTTCTGTGAACATCCTTAAATAGCTGTTCTGCACACATAAATGCTGCTCCTTTGAAATCAACTACCTTATTTCCAGAGCGAGTGATATGTGTTACTGTGCACAGCTCTCTCCTTCCCTGGGTATGAATCGCCATTTTCTTCTGCTGAAGAGCATGGACCAGGGCCAAGAGTGACAGTTTTTGTTTTACATACTTCTGTCTGGTTGAATTTTCCTTCTCTGTTTAGTTGAGGGTGCAAGTGGATAAGATAGAAGAGATGCCATGCTAGAGGAAAAAAAAAAGGGGGGGGGGGGAAGAAAAAAGGAGGAAACTGTGGAAGATCTGAAAAATAATAATCAGTGGTAGACATGTAGAAGTGTCCAGGTAAGGTGTTAGAGGGCTTCCACTGCATTATATCAGTGTGGTTCTAATGTTTTTAAGCTGAAAGATGGTAGATTTAGTTTAGGTATTAGAAGAACTTCTTCCCCGTGAGGGTGGTGAGGCACTGGCACAGGTTGCCCAAAGACACTGTGGCTGCCCCTTCCCTGGCAGTGTTTTGAGGCCAGGTTGGATGGGGCTTTGGGCAACCTGGGCTAGTGGAAGGTGTCCCTGCCCATGGCTGGGGGTGGAACTAGGTGATCGTTGAGGTCTCTTCCAACCCAAAACGTTCTGTAATTCTACTGGTGTCATCCTAATGACCATCCAGCTCATCACAGGGATATCATTTCCCCAGGTGTGCAGTGTGTCAGTTATTTCTAAAAGCACTGTGAAATCTAAGCAGTGTCTTGAGCTGGTGTGGGATGGCATCACCACATGAGGATTTATTCCAGCTGAAGTTCTGGTTTATTTTCTGATTGCCATAAAATGCCCAGAGCATGTCAGTTTGAGGTGGTGAGTACAGAGCACTGCATCTGAGGGAAATTTTAGGAGAAGCAGAAATAACACTGAACTCACTCGCTGCAGCTGGTGTCCTGCCAGGATGCTGGGATTAAACTGGTGATGCTTATAAACAGTATGGCTGGTGTAGCCCTGGCTGAGACTTTCCCCTTAACTCAGATGACGTGGCTCCTCCTTGCAGCTGCCTGAGCCTTGGGGTCAATACTGCTTCTGAGGAAGAAAAGCTGCTGCTGAAGGGATGGTTGCTTGGTGTCCCCTTCTTCTGGTTTAACTGGTGGGAAGCTAATTGCAGAAAGTTCCCAGCTTGAAAGGGGGCAAACTGTGGAAAAGACAAAAGGGGAGAGGCTGATTGGATCTTGCTGTCAGGCTGAGGAGGTGAATAGTTGAGTGTGGAGTTCATCGTGAAGAGGAGGCCTAACCCAGTGGCCTTTGAAATCAATAGAACACCTCCAACTGGCCTCAGGGTCTCTGCTTTCTAAAGAAGGGGCAAATCATGGAAATAGGAAAGCAAAATGATAACAGGGTTTAGAGCTGTAGAATGCATACGTATCCTGGGCTCTATGAAGATGCAGTCAGCTGTCTAGGTGCCTGGAGAGACAAAATGCAGGCTGGTAGATGTGACAGAGATCAGCCCTGCAGAGAAGGACTTGGGGGTGCTGGTGGATGAGAAGCTCAACATGAGCAGCCTTGCACTACCTGAAAGATGCCTATAAGAAAGCTGGGGAAGAACTGTTCACGAGGGCATGTAGCAATAGGACAAGGGGTAATGGTTTTAAACTCAAAAAGGGTAAATTTATGTTGGATATTAGGAAAAAAAATTTAAATATGAAGGTGGTGGATCACTGGCACAGGTTGCCCAGAGAGAGAGGTAGTGGAGGCCCCATCCCTGGAGATACTCAAGGTCAGGCTTGATGGGGCTCTGAGCAACCTGATCTAGTGAAGATGTCCCTGCTTACTGCAGGGAGGGTTGGACTAGATGACCTCTAAAAATTCCTTCCAGGGTTACACATTCTATGATTCTACAATTCTTTGATCTACCTGGTTGGCTGTGCACATATCAGCCATCTTGTACATGGGCCATCCATCCATTCTACTACAGTAGAAAATCAGAATAGCCCATGACATACATGAAGGGTTTTGCTTTGCATACATACACCTGAAGAATGCCTGGTTACTATGGTGGTGGGCACTACAGAAAGCATTTGTATGGATTCCTTGCCAGTGGGGACAGAGTGCGATCTGAGAGGGGATCTTGGCCAGACAGATGGGCAACAGTGGGTCTTCACTGGAGGCCTTTGATTCATATGTTGAATTTGTATTCTTTAAGAGAAATAAAATGAGCTCTGAACACCCAACCATCTAGGATGGCACATGACTAGGCATTGGCTCAGAAACTTGCAGATACCTGAGTAAATACCCTGGATTTTACATTCAGTTAGGTCCATCAGGTATCATAGAATCACAGAATTGTAGAATGTTTTGGTTTGGAAAGGCACCTCAAAGATGATCTAGTTCCAACCCCTCACCCGCCATGGGCAGGGACATGCCACACATCCAGGGATGGGGCTTCCACAACCTCTCTGGGCTGCCTGTCCCAGTGCCTCATCACACTTATAGTAAAGAATTTCTTTCTAATATCTAATCTAAACCGATCCTCTTTCAGCTTGAAGCCATTGCCCCTTGTCCTATCACTACACTCCCTGGTGAACAGTCTCTCTCCCACTTTCCTGTAGGACCCCTTTATGCCATCATTAGGTCTGTCCAGAGCTTTCTCTTCTTCAGGCTGAACAACCCCAACTGTCTCAGTATTTAAACATGTATCTACTTTTAAAGATCTAAATCAGTCATTTAAATAATATAAATATCCATTAGTAATTAATGAACTGAGGTGAGACTCATGGAATCACAGGCTCATGGAGATTCTGAAGGGAACTCTGGAGATCATCTCAGCCCCAGCTGAAGCAGGGTCAGCCAAAGCAGGGCTGCTGAGGGCCATATCTAGCTCAATGATGAGCATCTCCACAGAAGGACACTACGCAACCTCTCTGAGCAATCTGTGCCAGTGTTCACTACTCTCACAGTAAGTTCCTTATGTTTAAATGGCATTTCCTCTATGCCACTGTTCCCATTGCCCTGTCAGTAGGCACCACTGAGAAGAGCCTTGCTTCAACTTCTTTACATCCTCCTGTCAGGTATTTATACCCTGGGATAAGATCCCCCTGAGCCTTCTTCTCTGCAGGCTGAACAGTCCCAGCTCTCCTAGCCTCTTCTTGTGTGACAGATACTCCTGTCCCTTAATCATCTTCATGGACCTTTGCTGGACTCGCTCCAATAAGTCCATGTCTCTTGTAGTGGGGAGCCCAGCACTGCATGCCTTGGCTACAAGCACTGTCCTTTGGAAAGCATCCACAATATCCATCAGAAAATGATCAAGGAAGGCAGGATCTGGCCCTGTGTGTCCCAACTCCCTGCTCTGACAGGGAGGACATTTTTAACCAGGCTTGGAGATTGTTCCCTTCTCTGACTTCTCTTCCTTGCTGTAATGAAGACCTGGTTGGACTGATTATCAGAAGTGGAGAAGTTGATGAGTCACAGTCTTGTAGAGCAGTGCAATTTTGTGTGGAGCACTGCACTGATCTGCCTACCTATCTCAGGCAAAGATTTATTTATGGTGCTCTCCGAAGTGATACTGTAATATCCTTTTCTAGCCCACATTCCCTCTGGTGCCTGCTCACTATGAGATTTCCCCCCCTGCCCCCCCTTCCCCCGTGTTAAATAAGATTATAGTATATTGAGTTTGAAAGGAGTGGGATATTGTTAGGATTTTTATCACCAAATTACTACTTTAAGCAAACTGGAAGTCTCTGATCAATCATGTAGAGTACAGTGTACTGGCCCTGGCCTTGACATCCTCTCTTCTCTCAAAGCCCCAGAAAGATTCAATGAGGATCCAGAGGTTATCTGAGGTAAAGGTGGAAAACATATTGGTGTGAACAGCTGCTCCTGGTGCAGGCTTCTTCACTCTCAGGGAGGGTTCAGAGGCAGTAGATTTGTCTCAGTGAAACATTTCTCCTGCTTGGTAAGTCGTGCTTCACTAATGTACTCATCTACCAGGAGGCTATTTTCGGTTTATGCCCATTCCAAAAAAGAGAGCACATCTCTGCTCTCCTCCCCAGCCTACATACTCTGCCCTGAGAGGGCTGATGGGGGCATCTCGTGCCTTCAGGGAAATGTGGGTGCTTTGCAATCTTCTTCAGTGCAGTAGGAAAAAGGTGATCCACCAAAGGTGTCTATGACAGGCAGAGCTGGCCAGCCACTAATTTCTCCTTTTGTGTTGCAGGCATGAAGGTGGTCAAGTCACATTTAATTTTGATATAAAATTAGGATGCATTTGGAGTGTGTTTCCTGGGCTCCCTGGTATAAAACGGACAGGGATTGCCTGGAGAGAGTCCAGCGGAGGCTACAGAGATGATTAAAGGCCTGGAGCATCTCCCCTATGAGGAAAGGCTGGGTGAGCTGGGGCTGTTCAGCCTTGAGAAAAGAAGACTGAGAAGGGATCTGATCAATGTTTATAAATATCTCAAGTGTGGGACACAGGGGGAAATAGCCAGCCTCTTCTCAGTGGTCTGTGGGGACAGGACAAGGGGCAATGGCTTCAAGCTGGAGCACAGGAAGTTCCACAGCAATATGTGGAAGAACTTTTTCCCAGTGAGGGTGACAGACCCCTGGGTCAGGCTGCCCAGGGAGGTGTGGAGTCTCCTTCTCTGGACATATTCAAGGCCAACCTGTGTGACCTGTCCTAGGAAACCTGCTTTGGCAGGGGGGTTGGACTCAATGATCTCTGGAGGTCCCTTCCAACCCCTATGATTCTGTGATTCTGTGATTGCCCTTGGTGCTGCTAAGTTTAGTTTGCAAAGTGCAAGTGATTAAGGGATACCTTCCCTGCTTCAGAAGAAGTCCAGCATCTCTCTACAGTGGATGCATGGTGGTGATGTTCCTTTCTCCTCCTGAAATACTAAATTTCCGTTATTTTGACTCATGCCATCCTTCAGTCAGTATACAGAGGCTAACTCAGTCTAATACCCAAAAAATTAACCTTGGGGGGGGATCAGTGAAATGGTTAACCAGAAGGGCAGGGTTGCACAGAGAGATGGAGATGAAAGGGAGATGAAAACGGGATTATCCAGGCCAAATTGTTTCAGTTTGCTGCAGGAGGATGAGTCACTGGTGATGGTGGTTAATGTAGATTTCAAGATGTGTGCCTTCTTTTCGGAGTGAGATTTTCAATGGAAAATGTGGTTTAAACGTGGCCTCATGTCAAACAATGCAGTGGGGACAGTAAAGTGCATATGTTAAACTGAACAGAGCCCTGCAGCCGGCCACCAGGTGGAAGGATTGATGGGTTATTTATTGCAGATTATATGACAGGGGAAGAAATCTGGCTCATCAGGGGCTGGGGAAATTAAATGTTATTCTCCTGTCACGGTAGGTGCTGAATTCAGTCAGTTACCTCCTGTTAGCTCTTTTTTATGAGCATGCAAAGCAGCCTGTTGCTCAGTGGATGAGGCCAGATTTTTAGAGTTGTAGCTGACTAATTTTGAGGGCAGCAATAACATTTCTATTGTTATTTCATTATGAATTTACATTATGAATTTCAGGCCATAAAATGTTTTCTGCATAGATCAAGAAAGATGACATCCCTTCAAGGTAAAATATTGATTACACATTATGGAAGTGTTTTTACATAAAGAGAGCTTCTTTAAACCATCAGATAATGGTCCTACCAGAAGCATGATACTGAAGAAGACTTGCCTTTTTTTTTTCCCGTTTTGTGCAAAATTTTGACTTCCATATGTTTCATGAAAGATTGATCACTTTAAATCCCTACAGGGCTTGACCCTGCTTCCTTATCATGCAGTTCTGTGCCATTATGTGAATACTGTGTCTCTGCTTCCCTGTGGACATGTAACGACATTTATCAAAGTCCAAACATACGTGTTGGGAATGTGTTTTCCAGGGGAATTTTAGTCCTGTATTTAGCATCAAGTGAGTGATACTGCTTCCCAAACCCTTCTTAGATCTTTAAGCCTGGTTGGGATGAGGATTCTGCACACACAGGCCTTCAGTGGCTGATTTAGTTGGCCCAGCTTTTCCTAAAGCAGGAAATATCTTTTCCTGCTCTGAAAACAATAGGCATTTCTTCTTCCATCTGCCAACATATCTTGGTGTGTGTCAGTCACATCCTATGTGTCTTAATCCAAAGTATCCCATGCTCTAACAGCTACCAACATCCAGGCCTAAAGGGACTTGGCTTATGCCCATGGCCTGTGGGGGCCATTGCTAGAAGTGATTTGATAGTGATAGAATATATGCCTTGGCCCTCTGTGGCTGTTAATAACATTTGGCAGGTTTTGGCAAGTCTGCTGAGCAGTGAGGGTTGCCTTATGGCCATTCTCGATGGGTTACATGGATAACGTAATGTGGGTAAGTGTGAACAAGTACCAAAAGAGGTAGAGCTGCAGAGTTGTGACTGATGCTTTTCCAGGGGAGGCACAGACTAGAAATCGAAATCTACCCTCTGGTAACATAGTGCTAAGTTTTTGAGGGAATTTATATGCAAACTGTTGTGTTTTTTTCCTGGAGAGACATTTTTTCCTACTATTAAGAACCTGGTGGCTGGTACCTGACAGTGGGGCTCACTGCATTCGGCTTATAAACATATTATTTATGTACCAGCAAAGATTAAGGACCAGAGTCTTTTCCTGCTGAGATGGCTGCAAGGCAGCTGAATACCAAGCACTGATCATTACGAAGTGATTTGGTAAATCTGAATGAGATCAGGAGTTGCTGAGAGCAGCCTAAAAACTACCACAGATGAGACAATCTGAAAGCAAGGCTGAATGGATGGGATATATATCACTTTATGCAAGAGACAGTCATGTGGAGTCAGGACATGGGCAAAAAGCAAGGCTAACCAGCTTACGAGACAATTAGGCTGTGGCTGAGCAGAGGGATGGTTGTCTGATTTAAATGCCGGCAGAGCTGTCGGATCAGGGTTCTGTTCCGAACTCTGCCGCAGGCTGGCTGGCTCCTCCGCTTGCTACTGATGCTCTCCCCAGCACAGCCTTGTTTCTGCTTCAGAGCTGCTGAAGTACATGGGGTTGCCATATGGGGAGCAGAAAGGTTTGCTGAAGACTTTGAGCTCATTGCAAAACTAGTCAGACCTTGGTTGAGAGAGTGATGCTGGCAGCAAGGCTGGCTCCTACAGTACCTTTAGCTATATATGCCTATATATGTGTGTGTGTATACACACATACATATATTTACATATCTATGTATGTATGTGCAGCTGTAAGACTGTCATTCTTGCCTCTGCCTATCAGAGACTTGGAAGTGCTTTTTCCAGGGGTGGTCAGGGAAGCAGGAGCTTAGCTGTACTCTCACCTTCTCCACCCTGATCTCTCCTTGATGTCTCTGGCTGGCCATGGAGGGAAGGTAAGAGTAGCTGCACCAGGGTCTTCTTGTGGTTTTTCATGGCAAGGTTCTGGTGGAGGGGGGAGCGGGGTATGGGCTACAGGGGTGGCTTCTGCAAGAAGCAGATAGAAGCTTCCCCTAGGCCTGACAGAGTAAATCTCAGCTGGGCTCAAGGCTGAATCCAGTGCTGACCAAGGCTGAGCCCATCAGTGATGGTCACAGCACCTCTGGGAATCACATTTAAGGGGGAAAAAAAAGCAAGCAGACACTTTTTGCTGCCAGAGAAGGGAGAGAGAAGATGTAAGAAACTCTGCAGACACCAAGGCCAGGGAAGAAGGGCTGGGATGTGGGAGGAGGAGGCACTGCAAGCACCAGAGAGAGGTATTTCGCTGCAGCCTGTGGAGAAGACCATGGTAGAACAGGTTGTCCCCCTGCAGCCCATGGATGATGAGGGCGAGCAGAGATCCCACCTGTAGCCTGTGGAGAGGTGACATACAGAAGACACTGTGACCCATGTTGGAGCAAGCCTCTGGTAGCATTTGCAGCCTGTGGACAGAGATAGAGAAAAAGAGATGAGAGTGGCCCACACCAGAGCAGGCTTGCTGGGGCTACTTGTGACTCCTTGGGGAATCAGGCTGGAGCAGTCTGGGCCTGAGAGACTGAGAGACATTCTGTGATTTTATAACTGCACCCATAGCAGTGACCTACGCTGGGGCAGCTGGGAAGAGCTGAAGCCCTGTGGGAAAGGACTTATGCTGGAGAAGTTCATGGAGGACTGTCTCCTGTGGGTGGGACCCCACGCTGGAGCAGGGGAAGAGTGTGAGGAATGCCTCCCCTCCCCCCCAGCTAAGAAGGAAAACAGCTTGTGAGGAACGGACCAAAACCCCCATTCCCCATCCCCATGCTACAATGTGGGGAGGAAGAAGGGAGCAAAATCATGAATAAAGTTAAGCCCACCGAGAAGGGAGGGGTGGGAGGAGATGATTTAAGAACTGATTGTACTTCTCATTACCCCACTCTGGTGTCACTGTGTGTGCAGTGTAGTGTAATAAATTAGTTTTCTTTCTTTTATTCTGTGTTGAGTCTGTTTTGCCCATGACACTACTGCAGAATGATCTCTCCCTGTCCTTATCTCGACTCCTGAGCCTCGCAATATATTTTTTCCTGTAAAGGGGAGTGATAGTGCAACTTTGGTGGGTGTCTGGCATCCAGCCAGGGTCAAACCACCATGGTCTCCAGCAGGCTAAAGCAAAAGTTAAGAATCTGTCTGTTTGATAACAAAAAAGTATTGCAAAATAGTTGGCAGCCTCTCAGATAGAGGGAACTCCTCACAGCATTTCATCCTGCACTAGATCAAATCCTCACTAGATTTCAGCTAGCAGGATGGTGGCCCTTTTGAAGTACCTCTGCTATGTGGCAGATCCGTATTGGGAAAATAGATCAAATGGCAGCATTTGCCAACAGGTCTTATGCCAGTGTGTCTGAGTCAGCTTTATACACATGTGGGAGTTTCAGGGTTTCCTGACACAGCCCCAGTGACCAGTAAAACCCAGTGGTGCAGAAGCCAGCACTGGTCTTTGGAGGTGTCCCATCTTCATGCCACTGCTTACCATTGCAGTGGAAAGCCTGAAATCACGCAGAATCACAGAATTACAAGATTGGAAAAGACCTTTGAGATCATCAAGTCCAACCATTCCTGTCCTATGCTAAACCATATCCCTAAGTACCTCATCTACCCGTCTTTTAAACACATCCAGGGATGGTGACTCAAGCCCCTCCCTGGGCAGCCTGTTCCAGGCCCTCACAACTCCTTCAGTGAAGAATTTTTTCCTAACATCTAATCTGACCCTGCCCTGACACAGCTTTGTGCCATTTCCCCTTGTCCCATCTCCTGTCATCTGGCTGAGGAGACCATCTCCCACCTCTCTACAACCTCCTGCCAGGTAGTTGTAGGCGGTGATAAAGTCAAATCTTATCACAAATCTTTCACACAATGACCTCAGGAAGCTCAAAGTCACTCATGTTTGCCTCATACCCATGGAAGGATATCTAGGAGCACAGTTTGCTATGGGAAGGGTAAGGGAAAGGAGGGACAGATGGGAAGTAAGTGGCAGGTGGGAGAAGAGAAATAGGGCAAATGCAGGACAGACTTGGAGTCAGTGGTGGCCAAACATTCTGGCCAGAACATGCCAGGAGGAAGCAGAGATCATGACCAGCCATCAGAATGTCCCTGGGGTGCCTTGCCAGTCATTTCTCCATGGAAAGTCAAAGAAAACAGGAGGTACACTGACTTCATGTCATCCCAGGAGCCTCCAGCACTGTCGTCAGCCATACCATGCCACAGGCCGACCTCTACCCTGAGTCAGACTTTGTCTCTCCTTGTTTGGAGCCCCTCTCTCACGTGGGCCATCAGACTGCCAGGAGCCAGAGTGTGAAGGGCTCGACAGGCCATGACGGTCATGTCCTGCCTGGCCAGGAGCAAAACTGAATGTGACATGGCTCTCCAGCTGAAACACGAGATGATGTGAGGAGCACTAACTGGTCAGTCAGGCATAATGCTGGAGATGTGAGGAATGGGAGGTGACACCTCGTGGTATAGCCACCGTTAGGGAGGAGAATAGTGTGTGCTCAGCCCTTCTTAGCATCAGTGGGGCAGTTATTTCCTCCTGCTCCACCCCCCCACCCCGACATACCACAAGAGATCTGCCAAATAGGCTGAATTAGTTGTTTGACTTCAATAGCCAGTGAAATAGTAATTTTGGCAAAGAACAAGTTTTCTGGAAATCAATTACCTAAAATTCAACCTCCAGCTGTGTTAGGTCCTGCAGCTTCCAGTATAGTATTTGTGTTGCCTGATGGGTTTCTTACACTGGGAATTGCTCTCTCCTCATTTTAATTATGGCCACTTCCAACTTATGCAGGAAAGAACACCCTCTAAAACCAAGTCAGACAGCTCTTCCCCATGCACCTTTCAAATACAGGCAATGAGGCCATTTATCTCGCCACCTTGTTGCATCCAGAGATCATAAAAAGAGACTTGTGCTTAAGTGGATTATACGGTTTTGCTCAGTGGCTTCACATGGAGAGTGGAGACCATGAGCCAAGATTTCTGGTTCCCTGCATTGCCTGTTGGCAATGGTTGGGCTCTTCCACATGGCCACCTGTTTTATTATTTGGTAGAAAGCGAATGCTTCCTTTGAATGCACCTTCTTAGGGGCCTGTCCTCCATCCCTCTCACAGAGCTGGATTTTCCCCCTGTTCATTTCTTTCCTGTTTTCTTTATACACTTCAGCATTTAAATCTGCAGAATGCAACTGGAAAGACACTAGGCAAATGAGCTCAGAGATTGCAGTTCATGTGTGAATCTCCCTGGACTGTTGGCATGACCTCCAGATACGCTGTAGGTGCTAGGAGATGAGCAGATGGTTTCATGCCCTGCACATCCTGCAAGCAAAAAGAAGAGTCTGAAAATTAATTATTCTCCATTATTAATAAAGGGGTGTCCCCCACACATAGCTCTGGTAAGGGCAGATACTCAGATCTGGTGGTGCTGTTATCATTAAAAAAAAGACTATTACTAGGAAATGCACAAAAAGCAGTGGGAAGGCAATGAAAGGTGCTAGTGGAAGGTTAAATCTGGAGAGCTTGTGCAAGGGACGAGTAAAAGGACTTGTGCTACCTAGCTAAAAAAAAAATCTAATGGATGTAAAAACTGAAGAGAGAGGGGAATGATTTGACTTAGTCAGAGGGCATAGTGCTTAGCAGTAATGGGGGGATTTATGGAAGGTTAAAGTCCAGGTTGAGTACAGTACAAATTTGCAGTCAGATGTGTCAGTTTAGAGAACAGCCTCCCATGGAAGGGTGTGAGGCTTAGTTGGCATTTTGTAACCTAGTGAAGGCATAGTAGGGATAAGGGCAAACAGGCATCTGGAGGAAGGAACGGCGTATAATCAAGTCTGTGGGCATATGGATGCATGTGATGCTGTGCTGTGAGGAACCACAATGGTATTTTGCCCATCTATAATATGAATATAAGAGCTGGGAGAATCCAGAGGGATTGCTTCCCAAGCAGCTATCCCTGGGTGACCTTTATGGGAAAAATCACAAATCATCAGGGTTCATGGAACATATTTATGCCCAGTGCTTGCTGTTCAGACATCTGACAATTATTTTCACTTAAAGATAGACAGGCACCTCTATTCCAAACTTGCAGAGGTAGTAAAGAGAAGACTTGGAAGGCCAAGACTCCTTGTAGTCACTTACTTGGTAAGCAGGTGACCTGAAACAGAATATTACTGCTTTTAATTTAGGCTTCTCTCTGAAATGTACCATCTCTGAAGTTATAATTTTTTATTTTTTTTTCCAAATGGTACTGGAACCTGCTGTAACAAAGTACAGTTAGGAAGCTGTCTTGAGTGGGGATAATGTCCAACATCATTATTGTACCAAATTTATTGGGAGGAGCTGTTGACTCCATTGAGGGTGGAGAAGCCTTAAAGAGAGACCTGGATAGTTTAGAGAGCTGGAAATTGCCTACAGCATGAACTTTAACAAGGGCAAGTGCCAGATTCTGCACCTGTGAAGGGGAAAAACTGGCTACATACACAGACTGGGGGATCAGATGCTGCAGGCCAGCCATGCTGAGAGGGATTTGGGGGTCTTGGTTGACAGCAAGTTAGACATGAGCCAGCAGTGAGCCCAGGCAGCCAGGAGGACCGAACATATCCCAAGGTGCACCAAGCACGGCCATTGCCAGCCAGTCTAGGGAGGTGACTGTCCCACTCTACACTACACTGGTGTGGCCTCACCTTGAGTACTGGGAGCAGTTTTGGGCACCACAGTACAAGAGGGACACAAAATTATTGGAGAATGTCCAGAGGAGGGCAACAGGGACAGTGAAGGATCTGGAAGAGAAGTCTCATGAGGAAAGGCTGAAGTCCCTTGGCTTGCTTAGCCTGGAGATGGTGACTAGCAGATCTTTAGCTCAGTCTAATGAAGAGTCAGTCTGGAGCCCTGAAGAAATGTCCAGAGCACCACAGCACTTTTCAGTCTGCAGATTTCCAAGCAATTGTGAATTTGTCCTAAGACAGAGAAGTCCAGTGGTGACAAGAAACTACATTTTCTTTTCTTCCCTTGCTCATTTGATTTTCCCGTTTATTCTTAGCATCACATACAAGGCACAGTCATTTTCCCAATCTCTTTAAAGCCCTAGAATCCAGTTCTGCTCATTCTTCACTCTGTATTTACTTAATAATAAACGTAGAAACTGGTTGATAAAACATGCTACTGTTGGCCACCACAACAGAAAATGGATTTATTTTTCTCCTTAATGACAATTCAGATAAGTAGGGAATGACTCCTGGAGGATTTTGCATTGAGATCCTGGATTTACAGGCAGCTTTTCTTCCATGGTTCCCCTCAAAGCCTCACCCTTGGCCTTAATGTGTGATGTTCATATGTTTCAACCTCTTGGTACCAATGATGCTACACAGTGAGATGCATTTGGCACTTGGAACAGAGCACCTAGGAAGGACTTGGTGCTCAGAGATCCCATGCTGATTATCAGACTCTCAAACGTTAGTTAAACGCTACTACCCAAACACCACACCTCTAAAGCTGAACAAGCCTGTGGAGCCATGCCCTTCCTGTCCATCTGTGTGTAGTGTCAGTTGATGACAACGAAGGAGAAGGTCTCTCTCTTCCCCAAGGCCCGTGTCTGAGCACAGTGAGGAGTATCTGGAGACACGGTGCCTCCAAGCATGCAAAGGCAGAAGCAGGATGTTGGTGTGAATACAGGCTTTGATGTGCATACAGATGAAGCCCAGGTACCTGCTGCAGTGTGATGGTTAGTGGTTGGTGTCATGGCTAACACACCAGGAGTTTAATGAAATACACAAAATTAGGCTAAAGAAATGCTCTGTGGTAGTAAGACTTGCAGGACTGGCCACTGAAGAGGATATATAACACACAGTGATATGTCCCCAGATATGGATACCATAGAATCATAGAATATGCTAAGTTGGAAGGGACCCATAAGGATCATCAAGACCAACTCCTTGTCAGATATGACTGTATCTGACACCCTTCAGTGCTTAATTTAACTTACAGACGTTGTAGGAGCAAATATCTTAGGCATGCAAACAGCAAGATCTCTTTCCTGTCTGAGATGGGATTTTTTCCTAAATTGGTTAATGCCAATTGCCCATGCTTCCTGATAAGCTAAATAACTGCAGTGTGGATCATCTTCATGGAAGTTTCCATATGCCCCTTGCAGAGAAGCCAATAACCAGCTGTCGAGCAATGAACCTCAGCCCAAACACCCGACCAGGACGGCTGCTAAATGGGTATGGAGGGAGTGATGACTCCAGATCCACATCCAATCCCTGACTCTGTGTGATGACACGGTTGCAGGGTTGCATGACTGCTTGCACAGTGGGCTTGGGCTGCTGCAGTGTGGCTGTTCCATCTATGCAAGAAGCTAACAGGTAAAGATGTGGGAAGCGCTGCTGTTGGACTGTACATAAATTCAGCCCAATTTGGGATGGGAAGGATGTCTTCTTCATTTGGTACTTACCCTTTTTTTCAGTGCAGAGGTAGAATGAAATGCTGTGGCCATCAGTGCTGGATTACTGTAGCTCTTCCTTGGTGGCCAGCAGTCTTTAAACGTGGCCTTGCCTCCTCCAGCCTCTGCAGACCCCCCATGATTGATTGCTTTTGTCACCTATCAGCTCCACAAGAGTACAATGTTTATTGCAGGTTTGTTCTTTCTTGGAAGCATTGTCTCCTATTTCCTTTGTGCTACTCAAGAAGCAGTAGAGATGGTGTGTTGAGGGTAGAAGTTCATAGTTATCTGATCTGCAGCTTGAGACAAGTAACACATGTCATTCAGGAGTATAGAGAGTTGTTTTGTTATTATTTTATTAAAAGTGCATTTTTTGGTAAAGGGGATCCTTAGCCAATAATCAAATAAGAGAAGCTGCAGATCATTAGGAAAACAATAAAGGATCAGAGTAATGACTCTTAGGGCCTCATTTGCTCTCCAGTTAATTAAACAGACAACACAGATGCCGCTGCTGTTAATAATATCATTCAATTACTGTGCTGCTAAGTATTATGGTCCCTAGGAAACCATTACCCAGTGCTGATAGGGAAGGGGAACTGTGAAGGGCTACTTAGGGGACAATAAACCATGTCTCTGTTGAAAAGGGGGCTGAAAGCAGTGTTTACCAGAGACAGTAGGTGCTGTGGTACAAGTAGGTGTGAGGTTGGTTGAGGTGATGGAGGAGCTGAAGGGCTTATCAGAAAAGCTGTGCTCCTACCCTTGGTGTGCTAACAGAGCTCAGAGCAGCCAGTCGGGGTCAAAGGGAGGCATTTTTGTGAAGAAGGGGATGGGGATGAAGGCTTTTTGCCTTTTGTGTGTGTGATTAGCAGCCAGGAGATGGATGGTGAATAAAAGGGAATTGGAATTGGAAGTGAATGCATCTCAGCACTTCAGGGTATACTAAGTAGTCTCTGAAAGGGACATCATAAAAACCTCATTGAGTAGTACAGGTAATAGATTCACTTGTTTGATATTTCCACTCTCCTAGTTTGAGGTGAGTGTAAAATACAAGGCTGGCAGTAGAAGACCTCATCTCAGCCCTTGGGAATTGGTCAAATTCAACTTTCTCATCCAGGCATTACAGCAACAGGGACTATTGAGGTGAAGCTGCACAGCAGAGCCCAGGCCTGAGTGGCTCCTCTTCATGGCACTGAGTCACAGAACGTTGGAAGGGACCTCGAAAGATCCCCTAGTCCAACCCCCTGCCAGAGGCACAAACCTGCTTCCCCTGGCATCCATGGAGTGCAATGGATGAGGGTGTCAGAGAGCAGAGGATTGGTGTTAAGCAGAAACCTGGACCTTCCCCAGAGTCCTGATGCCTCCTTGCACCCTTTCCTCTGTTCCAGTCTATCAGGTATTTCTCATTTCACCCACAAGAGCCAGAGAATGCTTGTTTTTTCAAAATTTTAAAAAAAAATTTCTCCTTTTCTGTGTGTGTGCTTATGCACAAGGAGCCTTCACAGTATTTATCTATACTGAGGTAGCAGCTGAAGACCCTGACTGGGGATGTAGAGGGACGTATGTGCTGTGATGCTCAAGCTGGCAAGTAACAACAGCCTGGGGTTAATGGTCTGTGTGCCTGGTACTTTCAGCTGTTCTTTGGTCCCCAGGAAATGCCTTGGGTCATGATCATAATAGCTTAAGTAATATGAAGAAATGTATTGGAAAATGCTTGGCAGTAGCTCTGTGTAAGAAAACTGCTCCTGCATGACTGCACTGACCTTTTGAACATGATGCTGAGGAGTGGATCAGGCTACCTTGTACCAGGGTACCTCTTTGCATCTTCTCAGGGTCAGTGAGTGAGTGTGAGGGTTTGGGGTGCTAATACTCCACCCATAAAGAGGTGTGGTGGTGTTGGGGGCTGTATTGCTGTGCGGTGACACTAACCTGCGTTACAACTGGTTTTTCTACTTGCATAGGGATTTGCTTATGATGCAAAATGATTCAACCCCAAATGAGTAAGAAGGGAATTATATTCATCATTAGAGACACTCTGGGGAACAGGGGAAATTTCCTTTAAAGCCCAATTAAAAAAAACCCCACAAACCCTAAACCCTGCTTTTATTTTTTAACCCAAACTTGGTATTTATGCATTCAGGTTCTTCTTTGTCACTATCCTAATATATTATGCCAAAATAATTTCAGATGGCTTTAATCCCATGCCCCCACTGAATTACTGTCTGAGCTCCTCAAATCCAAAGCTTAGAGACTGTTCTAACTCCTGGGACCTGTAGCATGACCTGGCAATTAGCATCTCTTTGCTCTTTGGCCACGAGCAAGGTATGGACTTGGGAACATGCTATGAGATGATCTGGGCATGCATCAGCATCTCACCAGCCCTTGGGCTGGAAGGAGGCAATGAAAAACCAAGGTCAATCCACATCTGGTGGTGTTTCCAGGGGGTGGACCTGCTACTTCATCCTCAGACCGGGACCATCCAGATGTTTTCAGCAGCTCCAGTTTACCAAGGCTGTGTAGCACCTCCTTCTGGAGAGTGGGGAAGTGTCTTGGTGGCCAAGACACTCCACATTCCTTGGCCCAAGGCAGTGGCCAAGGACAGTGCAGTATAAGACTGAATCTCTCAGGATGTGTCCTAGCACTGTGACAAATGCAGGCAAAGTTTAAATAGGAGGATACAGTGAAGTGAAGGAATTTTGGCCTTGGTTCTGTGCTTAAAACATGGTATTTTGAGACTAAGTTCAATCAGGGGAAGTGAGTGCAAGAACAGCCCAGCCCCTTGCATGTACCACTGTTGAGATAGGAGATTAATTGTGAATGAAATAATATTCTCTGTGGTGCTTTGGTGTAAACAAAGTGTCTCCTCGTTTCCATGCAGTCTGTGTCTGCTGGCACTGACCTGTCAAAAAGCAGCTCTGCTTCTCCTTTGCATCAGCAGGATGGGGACAGGGACACTCTGCTGTGCTTGCCTGGGTTGTGTGGTAGGTGAAGGAGGCTGGGGTGGGATGGGTGAGCGAGGTGAGGTCCAGGCTTTGTGTCTGGGGAGATGGAAAACTTCCCAGAATACTCTTGTGCTTCACTCCCAGCCTCCTGGAGAGGGGCTGGCAGCCTGTGTCCCTGAAGACACTCACCTCCTAAAATTTCCCATGTGTTTGGTGATTGTGCAGACCTTCCCAATGCTCCCACTTTACTTTTTGGTGGTATCAACTACAGACCCCTCCTTTTTAATGGATTTGATAGGGACAAACTTTTTAGTAGGGCCTGTTGTGATAGAACAAGGGGTAATGGTTTTAAACTAAAAGAGAGGAGATTCAGACTAGATATAAAGAAGAATTTTTTTGTGATGAGGGTGGTGAAACACTGGAACAGGTTGCCCAGAGAAGTTGTGGATGCCTCCTCCCCCGTAGTGTTCAAGGCCAGATTGGACAGTGCTCTGAGCATCCTCATCAAGTTGAAGATGTCCCTGCCCATGGCAGGGGCTTGGACTAGATGACATTTAAAGGTCCCTTCCTTTATTATTCTATGGGTTCATGACTTTCTAGCTGGCTTATCTCATCACTGGCATCCTGCTTCTGTCCCAGGAGTGGAAGTATTAAAGATCATCCCTATCATGAGGAGCTCCATGTGTGCTTGCCGGGATGGGACCTCTCTCCATCAAGGCTTTGGCTTTGTTGCACTGCCACTTCCCTGGCCACCATACTATGTCTGCAGCCTGCTGTGATCTGTAGATCTCCTGCCTCCGCTGCTCCTTCCTCATGTTTCTTCACTTACCCCATATTGCACTAAAGGCTTGTCTCTCTCATAAGCTGCCACAGACATCTCTAACCAGCTGTTAACTCTTTCTGTGCTGGTCCTTTTCCATCACACACAACATGTTGACATATCATATGTCATCCTTCAGCATTCCTCATTTTCCTGAGGGATTCCCTGTGGGGCATCTTAATTAATCTCACTGGAGTGCAGCAAGAAACATACCTGCAATTTTAAAATTTATGTATTTATTAGATCAGTATATTTGGTTTCTGCATTTGAGGATGTGGGGAGTTGTTAATGTCCAGTTGCCAGTTCTCTGCCCCAGTTACAGGTCTCTGTCTGGACTTGGCCTGAGTATTAAGAAGCATTCTTTCTGCTGAAAAGGAAAGCAATGTATTCTTCTAATGTATCTCTCATCCTCATCCTACCCTTGTGCTGCAAATGAGATGTTGTTACAGGGCTTTGGTTTAGCAGCAATTTAGGATTTATTAATATTTGAGATAGATCACAATATTAGATTGTATAATTAGATTAACAGCATTTAGTCATCAGCCAATTTAACAACGACTCAGTGGAATTTGTTACAATCAAACCAGAGACTTGGTTAAAGATTTGAGAATGGCAAGGGCCACCTGAAATGTACAGCAGGGTTGGACACACAGATGGGGGTTAAATCAGATCATGCATACAGACAGGCAGACGGACACTCCCACATTAAATTGCGCACACACACAGCCAGCCAGGCGGGCAGATAGCTCTGAAACAACTGACACACACACACAAGCAGCAAATAGTTGTGAACCAAACTGATCCTTGAATCCTGGTGAAATCTGCCCCAAGAGGTGTCCCAGCTCAAGGGACATCCTGGGTCACACAGCCTGCTGCCGTCCTGGGGAGCTCTAAGGGTCTCACTTCTGGGTTGCTGTCTACAGGTTCTCAAGGTAATGCCTTTGGTCAGGGTTCTCCATTGTGGCCACAGTTTCTGCTGAGTCATTCTGATGGACAGGTCAGGTAGTGGTGGCCCAGATGTGTTCAGGGATTGCCTGGCCAGCCCAGCTCCAGGCTGCTGTGCTTCGAACTGAGACGACAGCACAACAGGAGTCTGCCCTGCAATGTGCACGACTGGACCTGATGTACCATTCAGACAGTGGTTCACAGATTCACAGATTCATAGAGTTTTAGGGGTTGGAAGGAACTTCAAGGGATCATCGCATCCAACCCACCTCCCCCTGCCAAAGCAGGGTCCCTAGGACAGGTCGCACAGGGAGGTGTCCAGACGGGTTTGAATATGTCCGGAGAAGGAGACTCCACACCCCCCTGGGCAGCCTGTCCCAGGGCTCTGTCACCCTCACTGGGAAAAAGTTCTTCCACATGTGGTGGCCCAGGTGCAACCAGAACATCTGGTGCCCAAGTCACCGAACTTGTGTCTGAGATAACAGCAGTTGTGGGCTTATCCTGATACCTCAGACAGAGTAGCCCAGGGAACTACACCACCACACCTTGTTCCCTAGCTGCCTTCTTCCCTTATATATCCAGAGAATCCTCTTTTTATTTTTCTTCTTTTTCTTCCTCTTTTTTTTCTCCCTCTTTTTTTCTTTTTTTTTTCTTTTTTTTTCTTTTTTTCTTTTCTTTTTCTTTTTCTTTTCCTTTTTCTTTTTCTTTTTCCTTTTTCTTTTTCTTTTTCTCCTTTTTCTTTTTCTTTTTCTCCTTTTTCTTTCTCTTTTTCTTTTTTCTTCCTTTCCCTTTCCCTTTCCCTTTCCCTTTCCCTTTCCCTTTCCCTTTCCCTTTTCTTCTTCTTCTTCTTCTACTTCTTCTTCTTCTTTTTCTTCTTTTTCTTTTCCTCTTGTTCATTAGGAGGTTCTCATCTTAACCCTACATAGAGAAACTTAGCAGACGTGGATTTGTTGATTTCTCCTTTTCCCATTCCTTTTAAAAATCCTCATCCATTCTTGCAGTAAGTATTACTGTAACCTTGCAATAAGTTGTAAGATCAATTGCAATAAACATGATTGTAATCCAATCCTGATATGCTTTGTGCATTTGTCTCAGAGAAATTTCAAGCTGCTTTTTTACCACTGCCACGTTCTTCTTACCAAGTGATTCAGTTACTAATCCCTTTAATTTTTAGCATTGTGCTTTGGAAATTAAGGACTTGGATGCCTGCTTTTGCTCATCCTTATTTTTAAATTAAACAGTACTGTTGAACACTTGATCAAACACTTCTCCACAGTGTCCTTGATGTTCATCTAAACCAAGTATAAAACAGAATTGCTTTTTGCTGGCTCTGATGCTGTTTTTTGGGAGGGGGAAATCTCTTGCCTATTACATCCAGGAAGGATGGAACTCAAGGATCGCTAGTAACAGTAATTTTCTACTTGCCATCTAGAAAATTGCAAAATGACACATTTTCCAGTATTATTTATCTTTCTAATAATTTCCCAGAGATCTCTTGTCCTGTCTGGAGATCCAATGACAGAGAACCCTAACAGTTTCCCAGAAAATCATTGTATTCAGATGGATCCTGCTATATGGATGATCTCTTTTTAAAAATCTTTATGAGCTGCTGTGTTATTCCCGTGCACTACATTTTTTGCCGTTAACAGCTTTTATTTCTCTCTCAGATCATATCCCCCAGTACTGTGTACTGATTGTATCATGTTGCTGTTATCACAGAAATACTTGTTTCGCATCTGGTACCAGGAGTTCTTGTTCTTCCAGGCATTCACGTCGCATATCTGCCATTTTCCATGGGCAAATTTTCATGGTATTGTTATTTCCTTCTCACTTTTTCTCTAGCTCTCCCTTTCTCTTCATGTCTCTTTCTTGATATCCTCCTTCCTCTTTCTCATCTCCTCACTCTGCTCATTTAATCTCTTTTTCATGCCTTTTCCTGTCTCATTTTGCATTTCTCTTCCCCCTTTCCTCTCTCACTGTGAAACAGCTCCCACATCCTCATAAATCCATTTGTGCTTGTCTCCCTGCTTTAGGTTAGCCTGTGCAAGAGTTGCAAGGAACCACACTTTAAAGGCATTTAAGATGTGCTTAGTCTATAAAATAAGGAGCACGCTCGAATACAGTGAATATATCTCTGCTAATGTCCTGGTACGTCAGAGTTAAACAGTAAAGGTCAGTGCAGAGTGGAGCCTGTGTGCACACTGGTTTACTCAAAGCCCTGCACATCATGACACTTGTTAGCTCTGCCAGCCATGTTTAAATGTTTGGCTTCTGTTCCCAAATCTGGGTGATTTTTACACTGAACTGCTTGCCTCAGGTTACAATAGGGGGAGGGAAAAGATTGGTCCAGTCTGGGAAATGAGGGAGAATGTAGAAGAGCTGAGAAATTATGATCAGGGGGACATGAGGTAGAGGGTGGTGAGAGGAAATAAAAGGGAAAAGTTAAGAAGGTTTGGGAGAAACTGTGATGGTCACGCTGGTGTTTACTCTCTCAGGCCTAGGGAAAGCTTCTAGCTGTTTCTTGCAGAAGCCATCTCTACAGCTCCTCATCCTCCACCAGAACCTTGCCACACAAAACCACCACAAAAGGGGGCACAAAGTGACAAGGAGCAGATGCATGAAAAGGAAGGCATGGGAGGAGACTGAGAGTTATAAAACGTACTGAGTGGGTGGGAGGTGGAAGAGAGGCACCTTTGACCTTCATGTATATGTCTCATAGCAGGAAGCCACTGGTCTCCCCCCTTCCTCAAATCTCCCTTGTTCTTTGGGGAATGCAGGAACCACCTTGATGTTACCTGTGTGCTGCACCCTGTGAACTCTGCCTGGCTTCAGCACTTGCTCCCTTCATGAGCATTGGCAACGCTGGCAGCAGCAGCAGAGTAACAGGGTCAGCCGCTGGCAAGCTGCTATAGTTAAAAAACAAAACAACAACAACAACAAAAAATATATATACATAAGAAAAGGAAAATGAAGCAATGATGGGTTGGACAATTAAGCTAAAAGCATTTGGGAGTGTAATCCAGCTCTCTCTATCAATAATTCAGGAGTCCGAGATCAGTTTAATTGATTGAACACCTTCCACAGCAGTCAGCCACTAATAAGACAAATGAAATGTCTTTTTTATTGTCAAATCTCCCTCTTGCATTTGCACAGGCAAAATCCTGTGGGGCTTTTTATTTGAGGAGCTTGGGCATTTTTTTCTCTTGATGGAGATAAATTGAGGGACAGTGTCTGTTTTTAAACAGCAGTAAATTAAGTTGGTCTCCTCCTTTGGCTGTGGGTGGGTGGAGAAACAAGCTGTGCTGAACAGGATTCACACGTAGAACTTCTGTGGGTCGTCAAAAGTTGAACCCAGTTCCCAGAGGACATGTTATCCCTGTGTAATCATTTCAGTGCCTAGGACACTTGGCTTCAACAGACTGCAGAGGACTACAGATCTTACCCTAAAGCCTCTTACCTCCCTTCCTCTAATGAAGAACCACATTAAGACCCTTGGTTTCCCAGTAGTGGTATTGATTCTTACCTTTTGACATGGTGTAGAGGGTTAAAGAGGGCTGGACAAATGTTTAACTTTTCCAATTAATGTGAGAAAACCACATTGCAGGTTGTGAAAAATAAAAGTTAAAAAAACCCCAAATGGTGGGTTGAAACTGTTTTGTGTTTTATAGCACTCAGTGCAGTCATTTGGGGAACCTCTGCCATGACAAAGTAGGATATGGTCAGCAAATTTGCCTGATTTGGTTTCCTTCAGACTGCAGCCTTGAGTAGGGTCTGGAGATTGCCCTGGCAGGAGGTAGCTGATGGACACCAGCTCTGGAACATGGCCCATCACTAATCAGAGAAAAATCATAGTATCGTAGAATGGTTTGGGTTGGAAGCAACCTTAGAGATCGTCTTGTTCTGCTGTGGACTGCTTCCACCTCCCACTAGACAAGGTTGCTCAAAGCCCCAACCTGGCCTTGAACACTGACAGGGAGGAGGTATCCATAGCTTCTCTGGGCAACCTGTTCTACTGTCTCACCACACTCACAGTAAAAAATTTCTTAAGGCTTGAATTGCTACTGATGTATATTAAAGTGCCTGTCTGCTTGGTGGAAATCTGAGTGTGAGCAAGGCTTCTCTAAGCCTTGATACTCACCAGTTACACTAACACATCCTCTTGCATGCACGGAGGCCCCAGGACTGGATTTTTAGTCAACATAAATCAAAGTAACTCCTCTGGGGCATTCTGCTGATTTATACGAGGTGAAGATCCAACCCTGGGGTGAGGGAGCAGCTCTGATTATGATGTGTGCGTATGTGTTTAATTAGGAAAGACTGCAAGCTGTGTGCATGCTCTGGAGTCCCCACCGAGTTAACCTTTTCACTGGTGTGGCACCGGTTGCCCTCTGAGCAAACCTGGAGCCTGGAGACTGGGTAGTGACTTTCATCATTGGCTTTTATTACCTGCAGCTTGCTGGGGTGGGAGGGAAGGATGGAGAGTGCCCAAGAGTAGCTTCGTTTTGCCCGTGCTACCTATGAAACATCCTATAATGTGTTCAAATGTTTGATCTAACCAAGGAGTAGCTGTTTTACTCCGTAATCTAATAACTTCATGATGTCTTGTCTCCTCTTAGCTTTGCTCTAGCCTGGCTGTGCAAATGCCACTTAATTGTGTTCTTGCAAAAACTAAAGGCCAGCAGCTTTGCCAAGGATGGCTAATTTCATAATGCACCAAGCCAGAATTAATCCTGTCTGCAAAGATAAGGCTGATGGTTTATAGTTGGCAATTATGATCATAGAACAACTGTTGCATAGGGCGGTTATAGGCTATGAAATTCTTGTAACTATTGTGCAGTGCCTAAGGACGTGGGTGTTTGTCATGGTCAAGGCAGAGGACAATGAAGGAGGGGTAGATGGGAATGGGAGAGAGGAAAAGTGGGCAAGAGAGATGAGGGAAATAGGCCTTAAGAAAAGGGGGGGGGGATAACAGCAAATGGAAATAAGTAGAAGAAAGGCACTAAACTAGCATCAGAGGGACATAGACAAGGAGTGGGGCAGGAAAGGAATGGATATGACCCACAAGAAGGGAAGGAGTGTGGAAAAAGAAATAGAAAGAAACTGATGGGACAAGCAGGGCATTGAGTACAGAAATCTGTCTGAGATTCAGTGCAGCTGAAGACAGTTTGGTTTTTTCTTTTGAAGGACATTTTCAGCTTCCCTGTCTTTTGGCCATGTAATACATATCTGCCTAGTAAGAAAATCAACTTCATTACTGAGTAGATTTGCTGATGCTTACTGGAGTCTTCTCCTTGGGACAGGTTCTTTCAAGCTGAGAACTGGTTCTCCAGAAAGATCAATAAAATATTGCCAGGTTTGTAATTCTGCTGCTGCTACACATCCAGGAAGTCAGGAGGTCTTCAGGACTCATAAGCAGCTTCAGCCTCAGTGTGAGCACTTGAAGCTAGTGACAACAGCTCCGTCAGATTGCTTACCCTTTTGCAAAGCAAATGAGACCCAGCAGCAGACAAGGCAGGAAGTCTGAAAGTGGAGTTGTTACTTCCAAGACTTGCAAGCAAATAAAAAAATTGCTACTGATCTGTATTTGGTTTATGTGGCAAGGTTAAGATAGCCAGGGGCTGCAGGGGTGACTTCTGTGAGAAGAGGTCAGGACTCGCCCCCATGTTGGACAGAGCCAGCTCTGACTGTTGCTGACAAAGCTGAACCCATTAACAATGCTGGTGGCACCTCAATGGTAACATATTTAAGAAGCAGCAGCTGGAGAGAGGAGTGAGAAGATGTGAGAGTAACAGCCCTGTTGACACCAAGGTCAGTGAAGAAGGAGGGGGAGGAGGTGCTCCAAGGTGCCAGAGCAGAGATTTCCTTGGAGCCTTTGGAGAAGACCATGGCAAGGCAGGCTGTCCCCCTGCAGCCCATGGAGGATGATACCCATCTGCAGTCTATGGAGGACCCTACATGAGAGCAGACTCCTGGCAGGATCTGTGGCCCATGAGGACCCCACACTGAAGCCAGGTTTTTGACAGGATATGTGGCCCCATGGGGGACCCATGCTGGAGCCATAGTGGATGGATGTTGGGCCACAATGAATGTTCTCAGGTATAAAAGCTGTGCAAATGTTGGCTCAGAAGTGTCATACAAAGTATTTGGTCAGTCTCATTTCTCACGCTCCCATTTATAGAGGAGTTAAGGAAGAAATAAAATGAAAGCCACCTGGTTATGATATTAAAATAATGTAGCAGGACATGGTTTTCCACCCAGCTCAAGAGAAATGGCGAGTGGTAGAGATTTGAAGAAGTTTTCTAAGTGGCTTCCCATTTCTTACCACTTAGCGTGACTATTCCTGTTGGCTGGGAATAGAAAACAGGAGTGATGGATTGCTCTGATTATGCCTAGTCAGGTGCATTAAATGGTGTCTCACTCCACTGCCTCCTGCAATCTTGCTGCTCGCTGTGCTTATCGGGGCCGATGTGGAAGAGGTAGATGTCTGTAAACAATATAGAAATAAAAAGGGAGGTGAAAGATCTCAGCTTGGTCTCAGCAAAAGGATTTTTTTGGGGACTGGAAATATGTGGAGGAGATTAAACCCAGCCACTTTTAGAATAACTAATTGGGATATGCCTGTCAGCTTCGAGACTCGGTAGCATACACGAAACCCATCTTGCTTTGCATGGGTCATTTGTTGGAGAGATGCTTGCAAGTATATGGAAAGTTTCTTTTAGCATCCATCTGTTTTATGCTAACGTGGAGCTTAGCTCAAATGTTTGTCTAGTTAAACAATGAACTCATGTGTACTTGAGTTCTGTGAGTTCATAGTCACCAAGAAATACTTTTTTCCATTACTGTGAGAGAAAATAAGATGCCATGGATTTTTAGTACTGTGAACAAAAGACAGGTTCAAGATGCAGTACTTTATTTCAAGTTTTGTGTCAGTGCTGTCTACAAGATCTGTCTGAAATTGTATGAAGTACTATTCAGAGTCTATACAAATGGAGCATTGGATTTCCGTGTTTCTGTATCTAAATTTGGGTTGTTGATGTACAAGAAAATTGAATTCAAGCTGGAAAGGTGCAAAATGGTATGAAAGTGGAACTGCCTATTGCAACAGACTAACAGTAGATGGTTTTTTCATCCTAGGGAAAAAAAAACCCAACAAAAACAAGCTGGTGAGATAAGGATGATCTTTATTAATCTATGGGAGTAAGGAGGAGAAACTGGGAGGATTGCTGTTTAAGCTAAGGAATTCACTTTTATGAGAACAAACAGACCATGAACAAGTTTGAATTGAAAATTGGAAGACTTCTACCTGTAAGAGCAGTGAATTTAAGGACAGCCTTATTTATAGCTTGATAAGTGGAGACATAAGCCCTAGCTCAGGGGGACCTCCATCTTTTTAGGAAGTGAATTTTCATTGCATGTGAAAGTAAGTTCTGAGTTTTAATATCCTATAGGCTTAAGTTCCTAAAGCACTTGACTTAACCTTGGGCAGTTTCTGCTGTCTGGAGCAGCATCCCATGAGAAATGCCTCCATTTGCATCTTGGTAGGGAAGGCTACTGGAAGTTTCTACGGTCCTGGTGTCTGCTTGCTTCTCTGATATAGAAAGTTCACAGCAGAAAAAAAAAGTAGGATGTGGCTTCACATGGTAGTGCCAACCCAGTGAGTTAGATCGGTCTAGCTCAAGCAGTGTAATTACCCTGATAGTGAAATCCCAGCAAATCTTCCCCTAGACGACCCTGAACAACGTTGCAAAACTTTGTCCTTCACATTTTTAGCTCAGCTCTTCTGACTTCAGAGTGCAAGGATGAATGTGCCTCCAAGCTAATACTGGCTCAGTGGAAAGCTGAGCAGGACAGTAGAGTTAGGCGATATATTTCCATTAATTTTCCTGATTTCAACTTCCAAAAATGCTTTCTCAATCAGAATTAAACTTCTTCCTTCACGCACATTTTGGTTGAATTATTTCAGTTTTTCAGAGGCAATTGACAAAAGACACTTAAAATGCACAAAGGAAAATGCAGGAATCTCTTTTTGCTTGTATTCTCAAGCATAAGTCTGTTTTGGGGAATAAGAGCAACAGAAATTAAGATCATACAGTGGTAAAATAAACTCAATCCAAACCACTTGAACAAAATAGGGTGGTTTTTTGGTTACTGGGGGAGGGGGGGTTGTGGGGTTATTTTAACAAAATACATGAAGTTGATAAAATGTATCTATAAAACCACCTGAATCGCTGCTTAGTCTATATGTGATGTAATGGGGGAAATTATGATGGACTTGATTTGCTTTGGCTGTTGGATCACTAAAGCCAGGTTTCAACTAACGAAGCTGCTGGAAAATTAAGCGTGTCTGCAGGAAAAGTATCACTGGCCAAAGCTGCAGCCAGCCAGAGTCAGATGATGTGTTTGGGAGTGCTTTTCTTCAGAGAAGGGTACAACAAATGCTGTAACTGTTGTAAAGAAGTCTATGATTGCAGAGATCTAGAAGGAGGAAAACTTCTGTCTGTGGTGGTCATGAAGGGACAGAGAATGAGGGGCAAAGAAGAGGGAAGAGGAACTGATGGTTCCTCCGCACTCAATTATTCATCTGCTGAGACAGAGACTACCCTGAATGAAGTGCTTTTGTATCTGTTTAACTTTGCCTAGATCAGAGCTTATACCACTTTATTAGTGACAAGTCTCCTAATTAATTTGCTGGCATGTTTTTCTAGCAGGTACTGAAGTTGACCACAGTGGGAATCACTAACCCTTCCTTTTGAGTTATAGAAGCCCTGGTTTCTCAAACAGCAGAAGGGAGAATCTGCTCAAAATGCCATGTGCCTTTTACTGTTTTCTAAAAGTTAAAAAAAAAAATCCTTTATTTCTTCCACATGGGAACAATTTGCAGTAGATAGCATGAGGTAAAAGCAGATAGACAAGCAAACTCATGGAAAGCTGCCTGTGCTGTTCCCTTGGTTGCAGGAGAGTCGTAGAAGCAAAGTGCAGTTGCCTCAGTGAGAACACAGCTGAAACGCTTCCCTAAATGTCTCTCTGCCTCTTTCACTGCATGTGCTGCAACCAGCACTGGCAGCATTTGATGACACAATGATGTGCAAACAGAATCACAGGGTTGGAAAAGACCTTTAAGATCAAGTCCAACCATTCCTGTCCTATGCTAAACCATATCCCTAAGTACCTCATCTACCTGTCTTTTAAACACATCCAGGGATGGTGACTCAACCCCCTCTCTGGGCAGCCTGTTCCAGGCCCTGATGACTTTCAGTAAAAAAATTTTTCCTGACATCTAATCTGACCCTGCCTGGCACAGCTTTGTGCCATTTCCCCTTGTCCTATCTCCTGCCACCTGGCTGAAGAGACCATCACCCTCAGCCTCCTCCAGGCTAAACATCCCCAGCTCCCTCAGCTGCTCCTCATACGATTTGCCCTCCAGCGCCTTCTCCAGCCTGGTTGCCCTTCTCTGGACTTGTTCAAGGACCTCAATGTCCTTCTTATGGTGAGGAGCCCAGAACTGGACACAGCACTTGAGGTGCAGCCTCACCAATGCCCAGTACAGGGGCACAATCACCTCCCCAGACCTACTGGCCACACTATTTTTGATACAAGCCAGAATGCCATTGGCCTTCCTGGCCACCTGGGCACACTGCTGGCTCATATTCAGTTGGCAAAGTGGACTGCAGTGGATAATGACATCACAGGTTCAGAGGGCGTGATTACCACGTCATTAAAAAACACAAGCCACTCTGCTCCATACTAGTCTACAGTAAGATTCGCTTAGCAGGGTTTTGTTGTTGAGATCCAGCTTCTGAAGCCCTGGCAGTGTCAGACCAAGAGCTGTCCCGGGCATTCAGCAGAATCCTGTTGACACCAGGGAAGCTCAGACTTGACGTGGTTTTATTTTGAAAAGAGCTAACCCTTCGAGCAGAGAGGGATCAGAAATTTCTCATGCCCCTTTTCTGTCATCACAGCGTAGTAAAGGAAGAAGAAATCCATCCATTTTTGGCTTCTTGTTAAGATGTGGGCCTCTATACTTCTTCCTGATGTTATTTTTCTCCAATCCCACAGAGTGCTCTTTGGATCATCCTGCCAGCCCCACAGGTGGTGAGTCCTTCATCTTCCCCCTCATGGAGAGGTCTCAGATCATTGCCAACAAACTCAGAACAACCCAAACCAGTCACAGAAAAGTATTTAAATTGCCCAAGAAGGCCATTTATAGAAGGGATTGAGGAAAAATAATGCTTATTTCAATCACATACATGCAGCAGGAGGATCCTTTGGAGTGTAAAGAAGTGACAGCATCTGGAAAAGTTTGCTATACAATGAGGACGTAGTGCTGTAGTGATGACCTGTCAGGCCTACACACCCAAAAAGGATATTCTGCAGCTCAGGGAATCAGTCATGGTCCTGCATCTGTAAGGACTCTGCACAACTCTATCCAAGATCCTGAAAGTTTCTGAAGAGCAGGAGGGTTCTCAAAGAAAGGCAATAAAAGTGATCACATAAGGAGCTCTAAGAAGAGATGTTTAAAATCTGAATCTAGGTATATGTTGTAAAACACCTGTTGTCTTCCTTGCTGCAGGACTCTGCCCCAAAGAGCTCTGTTTCTACCTAATGCTGACTAAGGGAGGAGGCTGTGGCTATCTGCAAGAAGTGTGAAGGAGTGAGTAATAACAGAGAGAAAACAGGTGTGTTGGATTGAGGGCTGTGAAAGAACGCTGTGATAAAAGGCAGCATAGAAAAATACAGGCTGTGTATCAAAAAAAACCCCTTCCTAATAGCTGGATCTGCTAGAAAGGGGAATAATTTCCTAAGGGAGAGAGCAGAAACCCTGTTATTTCAATCATTTAAACATAACTGGACAAAGCCCTGGAGAATACATTGTAGGGAACAATCATATGCCAGCCCCTGGGAATGGATAACATGACCTGATAAGTCTTTTCCTAGTGGTTGCTACGACTCTCTTCAGATTGAGAAGTTGTTCTGGGCATGATTTGTCTTGGGACTAGATGTGATGTGAGCCTCAGGTCAATCCTCTGACTGTTTTGGAGAACAAAATGTAGAGGAGGAAGGGGAGGGAAGGCGTGCAGGGACAGTCAGAAATAGAGAGCACAGGAAATTGTTGACTCAGAAGAGCTACAGGGCTCTGTGCAGTCAGGTATCTCAGTGCTAAAGAGATATAAAACACACTCTGGTCCAGATGCAAAGGTTTTGTGCTGAGCTGGTGGTGTGCAGACTCCAGAAAAGCTGAGCATTTGGTGCTTACCATAAAGCTTCCACATTTGATGTATGAACCCAAGGAGTCATGGTCAACCTGCTTGCCCTTTTGCTGTGGGGGTTTGTTTTTCTTGCTGTTGCAAGAACCCAGTTTGTTAGTTGATCTGTCTTGCTGCATCTCTGTGATGCACACACCCTCTCCTGGTGCTGTGCTGGGCTCATGATTTGCACTGCTGTTGATGTCTTCAGAAAGGTGGCTGGGCTCAGTTGCGGTCAACTGCTGTCAACTACTGCCCTGATGGAAATTGAGAATACAGGAGGAGTTGGGGAGTGGTACACCAGAAAGATAGCCCAAATCACAGCTGTTTTCAGTGCCAGTCTCCTCACAGAGTGGGAGAGGAACCTTTCCCCTCTTCCCAGCTTCGTTTTTGAGACAGAGAACAGCACAGAGATGAGTAGAGATAGCATCATGTCCTGGGGAGTGGTACACCAGGTAGCAGCTACCTCGGATACTCTGTCATCTTATTCAAAAGAGCTGCAGTGATCACAGACATCTCTTAGATAAGCAGTAAAAGTAGAAGCTGTCTAAGTTCAACAAGAGGAGGTTTGAGATGGTCAGGTCCTCTGTGTCATACATATGAGCAGGAAGACTTGTCAGTGGTTTCACATGGCCGTTTGGAAATTTCCACTTTTGTTCATTTACTGACCTTTTTAGTGACAATGGAAAAGATTCATGTGTGAGAAAAAAAGGAGCAGCAAATCCAAACAAATGCAGGAGTCCCAAATGTTGTGGGTTTTGTTGGGTTTTTTTTAAAAAAATTATTTTAAAAGTTTTGGGTTTTTTTAAAAAGCGAGTTATTTCTTGAGCAGCAGCAATAGTCAACCTTGGTTCCCTATGAAGTCTGAAAGAGCCCCCAGGTCTCTTGAACCTGCTTCCTCATCCTCCCAGGCAGATAGGTACTCCATCTTATAAAGTGATGGAGACATCCTACTCCTGCGGTTCTCTCCCATGCCCCTACATCTCACCCCACCTTGCAGGACTCCCAGCTCCCTGTTTGTTTCCTGTGACTGGCCAGAGAAGGAGCTAATCACATTGCATCTGAGTCTGCAGACACCGTGTGTTGATTTTTTGGCCCTTTTATGTGTAGTTACAGATTGGCCAGATGGCAGGCCCAGCAGAACAGATTACTATCAAGTTCACATTACAGCTTCTTCTAAGTGGTGGAAATTGGTGAGCAGCTTCAAAGCTTTTGGGGAAGAAAGACAGATGGGCAAAGAAACAGATATAGGTGGCTCATCTTTATCAAGAAGTGAGAATAAAGCCAGAACTCTTTAGAGAAAGGAGAGTTTCTCATGGCTTGGTTTAAACTTTTAAACCTATTCCTTCATGCAGTAAGTAGCCCAGTGAGTATCAGGAAGGGCCAAATGTGACCTAGTCTGCACTTCCCCATTAGACAGAAGCAATATCTCAGAATGGGGGAACTGTGTCCCATTGGGTTATAACTTCAGGTGGAACACAAGATCTCCAGGAAAAGCAGAAAAGCTTTCTGTTCTTTCCAGCTGTGGGGAGAGTGGAAACTGCCTGAGTACACGCCTCTGACAGGCACAACACTGAATGAGCAGCACTTCCAACTACTCTGCTCCAATGAACCGAACTGAGATGTCCCCTGCCCGCCTCAAGTAGGCATCCAACAGCACAGCAGAAAGACCATCCCATGTACATGATAGTGGTGGAGTCCAGGCAGGGAAAGGAGAGGAAAGCTCATTTTAAACAGTCTGAGAACCACTGAAACACAGTTATCTGACATGTCCCATGGAGGTGACCTTATTGAGAGCCTTGCTGGCACAGAGACACGTTATTTGCCTTAATCCTCTAAGAAGCCAAGGGAAGTCTCCTCAAGAGGGTCAGCTTCTTGCAAGGAATGCCTGATGGTATTGCATATGATCCCCAGATAAAACCACCCAAATATGAAGTCCTGAGTCCTACCCTGTATCAGAAATGAGGATGGCAGTATGTGACTTTGTTTCCCAAAATAAAATTCCTGCCTTTGGATCTCTATCATTTGGCGTAGTGTGAAAATCATATTATCTTTCCAAGCTGGACCCACGGGGCGACTACCCACAAGGCTGTCACAGCTAATGGCCTTAGTTCTTGCTCCGTTATGGCTGTAGAAGTCTGGGGCTGTGTTCTTAAGCAGTTGCCCAAGCACATTTGATGTAGTAATTTTCCTACAGTTGTATTTTACAATGGGACATGGTATAACAACGTCTGTTAATGTGCAGGGGAGGGAATCAATGCCAACATACAGCTTGGGCAATGCAAAGCTTTCACCATGCTGGTATTTGTTGCAACTTGGTGTGGCTGGGAGAGAAGCTACAGGAAAAAAATTACTATCAGTAGTGCTCCAGGGCTGGAGGTTTATGTTTCGTAAGGCAGGAGGTGTGTGATGGCTACAGGTGAGACCAATGGAAGGAGCAAGGGAATGTGGCATGGAAACCAAAATTGTGGTGACTCGGCAGTAATTTTAAGACCTTCAGCTCTGTTGCTGGGCTGTCATATACTGAGTTTCCTGATGGGCAATGTATTCAGCCTGGTGAGATCACAGAAATCACTGCACTGGGGGTAATTTCTGAGGCTGAGGAAGTTGTCTGTCCTGGTTCAGGACATATATGGGTCAGGACTGGCCTCCTACCCACCAGAAGACTGGCTTTATCTCCACCTTCTCCTGCAGCCAGTGGATCATAAAGAGAAGCCATTTATTCTCCTTTGCATTTCCTTGCTGGACAGCGCCTGTGCATATGTCTGTGCCTGCCTAGCTGGTCAGAGCTGCTTTTGAATCTGTTTTCCCTGAACAGCTTGAAAGTTTGGTTCTGAGATCAAGTAGAGTTGTCTGTACTTGCTTGTGGTGGGGAGAATAAAGCAAGGGAAGCCTCCTGCATCCCTTCTTCCCAGAATAGAATACCTTCTGCAGGTCTTCATACAGTGCAAAGCAATGAGTGTTATTTTTAAGGATGGCAAGTACTTACTTCTGCAGTTGGGACATGGAAGCAGCCATAACAGAGCAAGGTGGAGCTGCGGTGAGGTGCTGTCCCAACCTTACCAAGGGATTTTTGAATTTGAGGTTGCACCTGCGGGTTGGCACATCATCCTTGCTTCTCTCACATACTGTCCACATCTTAATAGCACAGGATGGTATCAGCCCATATTGCTCTGTGTTCCTCTGAGGAGCCTTGTGCCATGCTTTGAGATGACATTCGAGACTGTCTTTTGAGCATAGAAGGGAAGGATATATTTGAGTATGGAGAGGGCATCTGTGCAGAGTAAGAGAGATAACTCAGTTGATGTGCAGCAGTGAGGTCAGCTGACAAGGGAATGAAAAAAAAAAGGGACTTGTGGAGATGTTTGGAGAGGAAGGAAGCAGGATTCAAGGAGAGCCCAGACATCTAGGAGAGTGAAGAGGGAGCCGTCAATGGTGTTCATGTGCCAGTAGGCTGGTGTAGTTAACACGGCAGCTTTCATCCAGGTATAGCAGCACTCGTGAGGTACCCTCAGTTTTCTTGCAGGAGAGTGCCTTGGTCCTGGTAATTGAGTTACTACCAGTTAGTTAGATGAAGTATTTTCCTGATCCCTACTGAAACCTCTTTCATCTGCACCATGAGGTTGTTTCTTCTTTGTGCTGAAAGCACGAGCAAGAAACTCCACAGAGAGACAACCTGCTGTATGTGGCAGTTTCTCTTGACGCAGATGAACCTCTGAAGTGCATGACATCAGGAAGGTGTTTTAATCTGAATTACGCTTGTCCGTCTGGGTAACAGGTGCCCTTTTCCTCTTTTCATTATCTCATGACCAGGGCTGCTGCCAGTATGAGTAAGAAAAGTTTGAGTCACGAGGATGGAGCAGTTAATTTCTTTCTGGAGGCTGTTTTTAGAGATAGCCATGTCCATCATGGGGATGAATGATGTGTAGATGAATGAGGGGAGAAACCTACTCCTGAGAGAAATAAAGTGCCCCTCATGAATAACGCAGAGTGTTGCTTCAGAATTCAAGACATATAAAACCTGTCGTACATTGGATGTGAACGTGAATGAGGCTTAGCCGCTCTGCAGCTACACGCTGGCCTGAATGTGGCCTATAAATAACTCACCTCTGCCACATTTCATTTTTATTTTTTAACACCATATATTTGGCTTAGTACCAATGCACATCTAGAGACAAACCTATCCCGGTCCCTGACAGAGCCCAGCGTAGAGTAACACCTTTTGCTTTGCACCATGCAGGCTCCACCTATACTACTAAGTAGAGCAGGGCCTGTATTTTGTAAGACACAGACACCAGCAGAGATGGCGTGGAGAGTGCCAGTAATAGGTAAACACATGTACTGCCCCAGAGTGGGTGGACCAGGCACGGACTTTGCCTGGGACAGTGCTGGTTAGTCTAGGTTAAAGCCATGAAGGGAACTGTGCTAATGATATGAGAGTGTGGACAGTAATGGGTTGGCATTGGAATACATCCCTTGTCCCAGTTTAGTTTGCTAGAGTAGATATCACCTTACAGTATTGGAAGTGGTTACTGTGTGGATGCAACACACTGGAAGCGTTCAGGATTTCTCCCCATTTTTGTTATGGATGTACTTATTCTGAGCAGTCTACATAATTGCAGTATATTGCAAAGAAAAGAGAAGGCTGCAGGGAGACTATACAGCAGCCTTCCAGTACATGAAGGGGACCTATAGGAAACCTGGGGATGGACTTCTTACAAGGGCATGGAGTGATAGGACGAGAAGGCATGTCTATGAACTGGAAGAGGGTAAATTTAAACTAGATATAAGGAAAAAATTCACTGTGAGGGTGGTAATTCACTGGAACAGGTTGCCCAGAGAAGATGTGGCTGCCCCTGGATCCCTGACAGTGTTGCAAGAGATCTTAAGACACCTCCCGCCAGTCCTCTCTTCTTAGCAGACTTCAGTGATGATTTTTCTTCCTTCCTCCCCTATGGTTTTGGTCTGGTAGCTCAGCACAATGTCCTTTCAGAAGTAAGAAAAAGCTGTTTGGGTTGTTCTCCCAAATGGACCTCACACAGATTGTAGTGAGGAGTTTCTCTCTGTCTCATCTGAAAGACACCATGAAAAGATGAGCTTTGAAGGAGACGGAGTGGTTTTTCCCCAGACTTTCATAGCTTCACTCAGGCAAATACGAAAAACAATAGTCCCTTTTTTTCTAGAATTACATATAGATGCACATGTTTCTTGAAAGTTTTCTGCTGGAGAACAGACTGCTCAGAAAAATCAAAGGCAGGGAAGACCTCATCAGAGTGCTCATTTGGTATCAGCTCTTATGGCCTGACCCTCTGCTGCCTTTGCCTACACCTTCCTGTGGTTCTGCTTGATGTCCATAGCCTAACCCCCATATCCTAACCCTTCCATAACTGGGAGGAGATGGCTTTTACAGTGCCATGGTGTTCTGCAGTCCAGAAGAGGAGTAACACTCTGGGACATGACATTTCTTTGTGCCAAACTATTTTTTCTTGGTGCCAATGCAGATGAGCTCTGTCTTGAAAGCCTAAGCAGCTGGGAGACATTATAAAAGAGTACTAATGACATCACTTCCAAACAAAGTGAAAATTATTTATCTGTCTTTGATCATTCAAATTATATCTCATTAAATATCAGACCAACCTGCTCACTGTGGTCATATTGCTGTATTGTGGGACCTCAGCAAACTGGTTATTGGACTAGTGTAGGTAGTACTTACCTAGGTGTGGTCCAGTGTAAAGTTCTGAGTTTACCTTTCTCACTGTTATCTTAGCCCTCTGGCTTGTTAGGGGATGCATTTGCTGTACATAATTCTAAGGCTTTCTTTTTGATCTTTGGTCTTCTAACAGAAAAGTAAGAAATACCAATGACATGCTTAACCTTTCTATTTCTCTTGAAGCCTTTTGTTTCTTGTGGTTCATATAGAGTCATCTCTTTATGCTCTGGTTAAGGGCAGTGGCATTCATGTAGAGGAAGTTAGGCTGAATTTTGGTAGCTGAAATCTTCTACCAACAGTTGCTTCTGCCTTTACTTGACACAAGTAAAACCCGACTACCTGGAGACTGACCCTGTGCACTGCAGGGGCATATTTCCCAGCGTTAAAAAAAGGGTAGATGAGGTACTTAGGGATATGGTTTAGCATAGGGCAGGAACAGTTGGACTTGATGATCTTAAAGGTCTTTTCCAACCTTGTGATTCTGTGATTCTGTTAACGATCCTTTGTGCCCCTCTTACTCCAGCAATTACCGACCTCCTCATTCTTTCCCAGAGGCAGTCTCTGATGTTAAGACAGTGATTTGTTTTAAACATGAGATTTACTGAATTTCTGAGAACATGCACTGCTGGAGTTTGCTTTTCGTGCTTTGCCCTGTGTATGGCTGGATAGAATCTGCAATGCTAAAGTAATGGAGAGTTAAGTCTGTCTTTGGTGTATGTTGAAACCCTTTATTTCCAAGTGCTGAAGGCAATAGCTAAGGTGCCTATTCCTTAAAGCCACGTTGTACCAGAGAAATATATGACTCTGATCCCTTATACATGAATCTATTTGTAAAGTCTTATTCCAGCTTTATGAATAAAGTCCTTTTTTTTACCCCAGCTTCGTGGTGAAGATACAGTAAAAGACATTTATCTGATACTGTGGAAAGTGAGTATGATATGGGGCAGAGTAGAAGCCAGGATTTTTGGATGTTCTGTCTACCTTTGCGAATTGGAGAGAAATTACAGCCTGCTGGTGCCTGTGCTTTCCTATCTGTAAAACAGGGATATGGATCTTATGGGAGAGCTGTGAGTCCCAAGTTAATTACAAAGTCTGTGACAAATCTTAAAATTCAATTGTGAGATAGTGTGTAAGCATATAATATTAATGTTTTATAATCTCCCTAAACTGTCTCTGTGGATATCTTCAGTGAGAGGGATATAGTCATATCAAAAGAAATCCTTTTTTGCTCCAACCATTTTCTTTAGAACCCAAAGAGAAAGCTGTTTCCACCAACTGCCATCTCTTCAACCATCTGGAAAATCACATTTTCTGAAGCTTTCCTGCTCTTTATCAGCTGTAACTAAAGCTATAAAATGGGAAGATGTCCCTAGTTTAATTAACACCCCTGTAGTTCAAAAGCTGATCTTAGTAATGAGAGGCAATTACAGCCTTTATTGAGGGATAGTCAGGTGGAACAAACCCAGCATCAATCTATTGAAGACACTTCCCCTTCCAGGTAATTTGGAAACTGCTTTTTATGATGAACAGGCTACTTCGCCCAATACAACAGGTGAATCTCTTTGTTTTGAAGCCTGAAAAGAACTTTCTATTTTGATTTATGTGCTTCTTTTGTAAACTGTTTTTTGCATCCCATTCATCTGCCAACAACTAGTAACTGAGCTAAGGAAATACCTGTTTGCTTTTTGGAGGGCATTCTGACCAGTTTAATCATTTTATTTTCCTGTCCATTCTTGCTTTTCATTTAGAAGGTTGCCTAACGTTCATGGTTTTGTTCTAGCAAAGCCACAGACTCAGTGGTATGTCTATATCCTGAAGGCTATGCAGAATTCTGGTCTCTGCATCTCAGAAATCATGTGATAAAGCTAGAGAAGGTCCAGAGAAGGACATTGAAATGATCAAGGGAATGTGATTTCTGCTATATGAGCTAAAAATGCTCTGGCTCAAATTCAGGTAGGAGAAAACTACGGGCAGAGGTAAAGCTGAGTTTAACTGAAGTCATGCAAGTAATGGGTAAGGTAGATGTAGAACTTTAATACTAGAGCTAATGAGCTCTAGCTGAAACAAGGAGATTCGCTTGAAATTATGAAGTCCTCTTTTAGACAGCAGATGATGAACTTCTGGAATCTGTTGCCACAGAAGGTTGAGGGCAGTGTCAATAGGTTAAAAAAAATAAAAATTAATTCAAAGCAGCAGGTCCATAACCTAAGTCTAAAGGTGATGGGCACGGACGAAGCAGTACAACAGGAAAGGTTTGCAGAGAATGGCCATGGTCTTCTGGTCTGCCTCAGTAGTATCTCAGGTGCTGTCTGGTCTGGCTTCCAGTTTCTGATCTGTAAGAGTGTGGGTGTGTGGGTCAGTTGTATGCCCCGTGTTTCACCAGCCAGCCCTATGTGGATATCCTGATATCTCAGCCTCAGATGATGCTAGATGCCTCTCCCTGGTAAGCTAATTTAAGTGTCTGCAATGCAGGCACCTACACTGGAGCTCGTCGCTTGAAAGTAGAGCTCTACTGATGATTAAGACACCTGCGTTTGGCTGTTTGCATGTGTTTGCACAGGCTGTCTACCTGTGCAGTAGGTGTCTAAATTCTTCTGCAGTCAATAGACATCAGTCTAATGGGCACCTAATGAATACAGTCAGTGGAACAGTCGGCACTGTTGTTTCATCTCACTGTAAGACACATGGGGGTCAGTTAAATAACTCACTAATGGCTGTTTTCATTAGAACTTTGTCAACTATAATGGGAGCTTGGACACCTAGCACACATGTAGATACCAAAATTTTTGTACATTGATCTTGAACTGAATTCTGTACCAAAATTTCCATTATAGTGACTGTCGAGAAATAGGTGTGTCCTGAGAACAACTCATTGACCTGTTTTACACACCAAAGTGTAGATGAGATGAACTGCAGTTGGGAAATGCTTATTTCTATTCATTGACTTTAAGGGGATTCTAGATAGTGGTACCTATGTGGTACCACCATGTCAAGGTTGAGTCCTAGCCATCCTATTTTGGAGACTTTGGTACTGTCCTTTAGAATTGTAGCAGTAAGAAATGTAGATTTTTAAAGTGTGATGTGAAAAAGTCAAATTATAATTTCAAAACAGACCCCCACACATTTATGGTTTGGCTTAGAATCAAGGTTTAGCCATGATTTCAGTGTCTCTAAACTACACTGTGAAACATGCCCTGTCCTGGATTAGTTTAATATCCTGACAAAATTGACTTTTCCAGACTAGCTATAAAAGCTGTAAAACTATAAACCAAGTTGGTAAGTTGTTTATTCTTCGATAATTAAAGATAAAACAGGCATCAAAAACCCAAAGTCCTGTGGTGTTTCAGCAGTGAATGGCTTTCATAGGGTGTCTAGGAGAAAGGTTTTTTTCAGTATGAAAGAGTTTGGAAAGGAATTTCTTTTGTAGGTGGATCCTGTGGATGTTGTTGAACTCCATGATGCCAGCAGACACAGAATTCAGATGCCATCAGTGCACTCTGGTTTTAAGACAGGGCAATACCAACTTCTCTCAAATATACTGTGGACAAGTCCCCAAAGTTTCCACTAGCACAAGTGATACAGGATAAGCTGAAATCTCTTCAGTGAATCAATGCAATATAATCTTGTTTAAGAGACTGCACAGTTATTTGAAGTAGGATGGATTGCCCATCCTTTCATCTTTCCCAGTGCTATGTGTACAACACTGTTGCTCTGTGTCTTATTTGCTTCGGATACAGATAATGGGCAGAGAGATGAAAAGATTGTATGACTGCAGTGTTCCTGTAGCTTTGGATCTAGCCGCAGCACCAGAGTGTCTGTGATTCATGTGGCTTGTGTGAAAGGGGGAGCTGCAGTCACCACCTGCCTTGCTGACTGTCCTGTCTTTTCATTCCCCCTACCAGGTTATGGACATGCTGCCCCAGGGACGGACGCAGGGAAGGCCTTTTGCATGTTCTATGCGGTCCTGGGGATCCCACTGACACTCGTCATGTTCCAGAGCTTGGGCGAGCGCATGAACACCTTCGTCAAGTACCTCTTGAAACGCATCAAAAAGTGCTGTGGGATGAGGAGCACTGAGGTCTCCATGGAAAACATGGTCACTGTGGGTTTCTTCTCCTGCATGGGAACACTCTGTATTGGAGCAGCAGCCTTTTCCCAGTATGAGGAATGGAGCTTTTTTCATGCTTACTATTACTGCTTTATAACATTGACTACGATAGGGTTTGGAGACTATGTGGCCCTGCAGACCAAAGGGGCCCTTCAAAAGAAGCCTCTCTATGTGGCTTTTAGCTTTATGTACATTCTAGTGGGGTTGACAGTCATTGGGGCATTTCTAAATCTGGTTGTTCTCAGGTTCTTAACCATGAACAGCGAGGACGAGAGGCGGGATGCTGAGGAACGGGCGTCCCTGGCGGGGAACCGCAACAGCATGATTATCCACATCCAAGAGGACTCCCAACATGGTCGGCCACGGTACAAGGCCGAAGTAACAGACCTTCAGTCAGTTTGTTCCTGCATGTGTTACAGGTCCCACGAGTACACCAGCCGGGTGGTGTCCCACCAAAATTCATTCAGCTCAAAGCTGAACCCCCAGTACTTTCACTCCATCTCTTACAAGATAGAGGAGATCTCACCAAGCACATTAAAAAACAGCCTTTTCCCATCTCCTGTCAGCTCCATCTCACCTGGGTTGCACAGCTTTACAGATAACCACAGGCTGATGAAAAGGCGAAAGTCCATTTAAAGGGATTTGTCTTCTTTTGCTTTCCTTGTTATCCCCAGTTCTTCTCCGTTGTTTTGGGGTTGGGTTTTTTTTTGTTCCTTGAGTGAGACGGAGCGAGGCCAAAGGGAGTAGAGAAAGCCAGTCCTCCTCTGAGACTCAGCTCTTGAGCATGAAGCATGGATTATTACTGTTCCAGCAAAGTATGCCTTACATTACCCCCTCGGTGGATGTCAGAGGATTCAAGGTGAACGTGAAGTGGGTACCAAATCCAAAGTTGCACACACAGCTGGGAGCCTTCATGTGCCGCTGGCACTCCTGACCTAATAAACTCTTTTCCTCACGAGCAGGTTGCAGCGTGCGTGTGCGTGCTTGTGTGCATGTTGGGGTGTGTGGGTGTGCGTGTGTGTGTGTGTGTGTCTACGTGTGCGTGCAAGTCCACGACTAGTGCCATGTGACAAAAATTAAAGCATCAGGTATTATTTTCTTTTTTTTCCCCTCGAAGCAATTGTGTTCCAGCCTGCTTTGAACTTTTAGATTGCTTCCAAAAGGAAATCGGGAGGGTGGGAGGGGAGCCAATTTGTTATTTGGGGTTTTTTTTTTCTTGCCAAGACAAGCATGCGCCATAAGCAGTCAATATACCAGGTGTATCATGGTAAATTTTTTAATGCTAGATTTTAGATTGTATTAACATTTAAAAAAAAAAAAAAAAGCAAAAAAAAAAAGGATGTTTTTTACTTCGCCATTTNGGGTGGGTAGGTCTGAGAGGAAGTAAAGCCCACTAGGCTTACAAAAAATTATTATTATTATTATTATTATTATTATTATTATTATTATTATTATTATTATTATTTTGTGCAGCAATTACCTGCATGAATAGGAATTATATTTTTTGGAATGCTTGGATTAGGGTGGCTATAAATAGGTGGATGTATACTTTTTTCTTATAGAATAGTGACAGGGCATTCCTTGTTTTAAATAAAAAAATAAAGATGATTGTCTCTCAATGCTTTTGATTTGTAAATAATGGAAAGCCTTTGTTGGTCTCAGGAAGAATTCAAGGGACAGTATCTTGTGTTTGGCTCACTGGGAACTTGCAGGATTAGATGTGATGCTGCTTTTTTTCTAGGGAGAAAGGCAAAATGCATTTAGCACTGATGGGCAAAAGCAGTTTTACTCCAGTGTTTGGAGGGTAACATTGGGTGTGATTACGTTGGCAAGTTGTAGTGGAGGACGTTGAGACCATGTCATAGAGTTGTTCCTTGGAGATTGTCCATCTCTCAGTTGTTCATCTGGACCAAACAGACTTTACAGAACTGAATTAGAGGCCTAATCCAGCTCACTTTAAAGACAATAGGAATTTGCGGTGATTACATGGGATTTAGTGCTTTTGGGAAATTTATCTGTGATTTGACAGGGGTAGGACTGGGAGTTTTATAAACCTGCACCTTTGTCTCTGATTTAATCCTATCTTTTAAATCTCCTTCCATGTCAACTCGCCATGCAAAACCCATCTTTTTTGGGTCACATCACCTCCTGCTGATTCTACCATTTTGTTCTCTCAGTGTAAAAGCAATAATCTCTCTTTTTTTTTTCTTTTCCCTTAAACTGGACAGTGTGTTTTTGTACAAGCCCCAGCTCTGAGCTCTGTGTGCTGATGGATGTTGATATCCTTTCAAAGAGGCATCTATAATAAAGCATTAATAGGGAGAAATAAGGAACGTCATTCCTCCTCTGTTCTTTTCTCCCTGGCTTTAAATTATTAGCTATATCACATATGTTCATGTTCCAATTTCCATTTCTGTGTTTCAACAAGTTAATGAAAAGCAAGTATCCATGACTTTTGCTCCCTTATACAGCTTCCTTTGGGATTATGAATTGCGGTGGCATGAAAACCTCCATTCAGTTAGTGAAGAAATAATTTAGGATTGTTAACGAGGATGGACTTTTTCAGCCTAACACGTGGGGATAACATCCTTCAGCGCAGTAGGAGAGCATGCTGGATGCTTTGATATGCTGCTGGTACCATGTCCTAAGGCAAATGTTGATGGGAGAAGTATTGAAGCAAGCATACCTAGAAAAGCAGTTTCAGGATGTGTTAAACCACCTCAATAAATGCCACCTTGAAGCAGGTTTCCATGGGAGTGGAAACCTCAGTGCTCCAAATTCACTTTCATAGTCTTTGCTTGTGGCATCCCAGAAGTGCAAATAAAAGTAGGTTTATTTTCCTGCTAAGGAGACAAGAAAAGGTATGCCTGGAATATACACATTTATGCCATGTACAACTCCTAGGTATATTTCATACTGGAAAAAAAGCAGGAAAAGTTTGGGGTCTTGCAGAACTCAAGTGAAATTCTATCTGCCTTGCAAAGGAGAACTTTTGTAACAGGACTTTTAGTAAAAAAAACCTAAACAGTTTTGTGAAAAATAGTTGCATCATATAAAACACTGATTGGCTTTTTCCTTTTTGTTTTTTCTGTAAGAAAAGAGGTGAAGTCTATTCTGCTTCATCTAAAAATAATGTGTAAATGTCATATAAACCATGTTTAACTCCAGGAGTTCAAAGCTGCTATATACTCTAGTTGATCTGTTACTAAATCTTCCCCCTGGAGCCATAAATGAAGAGTAAATTTTAATATGTGGGGTGTTTAACCAGGGAATAACTAACCTCAGCTTTTCATGTGTTATCTGCCACTTAGAGCCTTTGCAGTAACACTCAATGGCTTGATAAATCCCTGCTTTACCTTAGTCAAACTTTATGGATGTGGTTGAAGAAATCTCTGTGTGTTGATATGAAGAAGCCAGAGTCAATGTCCACAGTGATACTTTTAAGTCTAAAAACTGCAGTGAGTGTGTATGTGGGAAAGTGTTTTGCTAAAATGTATCTATCTACATTCCTTAGGACTTTAAAATATGCTTATTTAGTTCTATTTTCTGCAAAGAACCCACAATTCTGCCCAGTCTGTGTTTCTGTTAAACTTCTTGGAGGACTTTGCTTTGTGAGCCACCACAAATACTTAGGCTCTCATGTGTACTCATCAGTACAACAGGCAAAATGCACCTCTCCCTTTCATCATTTTTGTGGTTCTTGACTGACGTGTGAATAATGATTCGGACTGTCTCAAACTGAAGCAGACAGTATCATGAAAGGGAAGCTTTAGTCCAAGGTTAATCCCAGCTTTTCAGTTACACATGAGGAATCAGTGAAAGGTGAGATGGATTCTGTCTGCCCTGTCTCTGACTTCTTACTGCCCTATGTGGATACCGGTTTTCCTTCCATGACACTGCTTTTCACACAGTATTTTCTCTGGTACATCATTATTTTTATTCCACTTGTGACATTATTTCTTTCAGTTCAACCTCTCTTGCTCGCTAGTCGCTCTTTTGAAATTCAGCTTGAAGCTGGTAGTAGTGGTGTTGCTTATGACAAGACATCCTCATCTCCAAAACATCTAACCTGTGTTTCCGTAGCGCACAGACGTCTGCTATCACTTTGTGATGCACTCTCATTCCCCAGAGTCTCATTTCCCCTACCCTTCCCTATTATTAAGCATTAGAAATAATAATAATAAATCAGATTAGTCTATTTATGTCACACTAATGTGCTCTTCATCAAAACAACACAAATTTAGCTCCCTGCTGTCGACTTTGATTATATAACAACCCTATTATCCTATCATATTTCATATTATCATCAAAGGGAAAAATCAGTTTGATCAGTGAAGCACCAAAATAGCTTTGGCTGAGCATGCTGTGATATGGAAACGAAAGAGGAAACTTAATAGAACAATGCAGGCACAACTTTCTGCTTGATCTTCATTACTGTGTTAGGAAGATCCTGACTGATCTAACTGGGGCTGCTTTGCCAGAACGTTGTACACATATATGCTTTACGGGGTGACTTTCTTGGGACAGCTCTAGAAGGGGTGTCTACATGTCACTTCAAGCATCCAAAAGGGTTTCTTGGTTGTTAATGAATAGAGAAGATGTCCAGTGACATTCAGCGATAGACTTCTGTTTGGGCTCCTCTGTAATAGCTCATGAAGATAAAATCAGCTACATTATTTAAATAAAAATAAAAATAAAAAAGAGAGAAAAGGGGAAGGTATTGTAGGTTGTCTCATTAGTTTCCTATTGCTTCAATCGAAGAAATGCCAGGGCAGCAATCAAGATTATTGCGAATCAGACCTGAGCAAGGTAATTTCTTGTTTTCTCTGAAAGATGTGAAAGCTTTTGTTAGGGGGAAAAAGCATCATTTGTTGCTAAAAGATTAAAAAAGAGCAGTCAGTGGAACCAAGATGAAGAATGTCAATGTTGCAGAACGATTTGCTGCGTGCAGACCAGAGGGCAGGGGCTTGGGTGGAAGTAGCTTTCAGCTGAAGTTTATGCCCTCATTTAGCTTTATGTAATATTCCTGTTAATATTAGAATCTAATTAAGGCAGTCATTTAAAGTCCTTATGAGGAAGCCAGACCTGTTGGAGTGTGTCCATTTACAGTAATGTTATGGACTTCTTAATGCATATTTCAACAAGACTCTATTATTGACTGCAGTATTGCACGAAGGACAATGAGAATCATACCCCCAGTACTCTGAGCGACTGGAGGTGCCCAGCACTCACAGAACTGAAAAAGAAATGCTGCCTTTCTGGCCAGCCTGTCCCCTGAATTTGATATCCAACTTTCTTTTGGGAACTTCCAACAAGGTAAAGCGTATGAAAAGAATTAGAAATCATAACGATAGACCAAGTCAAAACAAACAGAATAATGACATTGGATGTGGAGAAATTGATTATAGATGGAAGGCACTCAGGGACTCTTATGCTAGCTAATCTGAGCTCAGAGGTTGAATTAAAACCAAGAAAACTGATGGTACCCTTAGCCAAAATGCCATTTACAGTTATTTAAGGTGTAAATAATGAACATAGCAGAGGAACTTTCACCCAAGATGTAGCAAGGGAGCAAAAAGAAAGATGGAAAAAAAGAAATTACTCTCAACCAGAGGAGTAGCTATTCCCAGTTGAAACCACCTCGAGGCGGTACTGAAGACTGTTGTGCTTTCACCTGGATGGCATCAGTCTGTGAGACTGTCCTCTGCTAAGTCAAGATCTACATTGCAGTATTTCACCAACTACTGCTGATAAGAGTTCCTGATTCTCCAGTTAGGGTTTTGCTTCTTTCTTCACTGAAATCAGGGTTTTATTCAGCCAACACATCCTGAGCAGGGCTGGTCCTTGTGATATATGTTAGTGAGGCTGTTTCCTTCACTGGGGCTCCCAAGTGCACGGGTTCAGTAGGATGTAAGAGAACTGTTTCGTTCTCTGAAGCCTGAAGTGACAGGACCGTCCTCTGAAGCCAGTGGATGCTTTACTAAAGATCAACTTGTTCAGACTGGCCCTAACTCTTAAATATCATTGGAAATTGTCCAGTGGTTGTTATTTTTTCCCCCCAAAGAGGCTTCTCTAAACCCCCTGACTGATTCTCAGTCAAAGCATATCATCCTTTCCAGAATTCTCCAAGTCATGTAGACATACACATCAGTATTCCTTTAGGGGAAAGGTCCAACGTAAAGCTTCAGCTTTCCCCGTTACACTGGGAGCTCCACAAAGGTTCTCCTCATGTGCTGGAGGATGTAGACGTGGTTGGACTTGCATGTAACCCAGGTGGATGTTGAAGTTGCTGAGCTGGCTCTTGCTGGACTCTTTCCTGGAGCTGGTGGGTTTATGTTGAGGGTATTTTCTTCTCATGCAGATTTCCAGTATGGTGACTTAACCAATTTGCGTGCAGTGCAGTGAGTCCTGATTTATATTCCTTTACTGAAACTGGAACGTGAACCTTTTTCTGTTTACTGCTAGGTATTATACTGGTATGTCCAACTAGTGCTTGCCAGGAACAAATTCTCCTAAACCTAATGGACAGCAAAACTGCCTAAAGACAACAGTCAACCTGTGTGATTTATGCAACTGCATTTTGCTTTATGGAATCCAGTCATCCAAAGCTGCCTGCTAATTTTAGTCTGGAAATACTGTCCCTGGAGCCTTCAGCTTTCATTTGTCTCTCCTTCTGTGAATATCGTAATTAATAAATATCCCAAAGCCCTCCCTCACCTTGCCTTCTGACCGTGTAAGGAATGCGACCATATATATTAATGCCCACAACAGACTGAGGATGGGGGGAAGGAGGGAAAAAAAATGATTAATGCTGCAATTTTATTGGTAATTAATATTCACAGTTCCAAGCTGTGTTGTCTTTTAGCTCACTTTGAGAAACACAGAGCAAACAACAGTATGATAACATTTATCATAGCTGGCTAATTCACAAGTGGAGCTAGCAAACATAATAATTGAAACGATGCTCTGTAATGCATCTTCCTCATGAATGAGTTTTGATACCACTAGCCTGGCTTTGATTCATTGTTTATCTGGTCTGTGGAACAGCTTGCAGTAATTGCTATATCCGGAGCACTACACTTGAGGCAAGAAGAGAGATCCATTTCACAGACAGTGGCCCTCTGGCTTTCTCCATATGCCCTCCCTCCCCTTCCTCCCCAGACATTAACTCATTAGCTTGCCATTTCATAGACGTATGTTCAGACCCAAGATCACCACATTCTGTACTTTTTCCCCCTCCACCCCCTCTACTAATGAAAAGCATGATGCTACAGAACTGCACCCTGGGGAAGGAAATGTTCCACTCTAATTACTGCTGACAAAAGAAATCTACAGATTGATTAAAAATAATATGTGGGAAGTCAAATAGGAAATGCAGAGTGCATAAGCCTGCACGGGTGAGATCGACTTCTACCCTGTCCAAGATGCAATGCATTAGCCTGTAAAGAGAGTTTGGGAGCAGGTTAGTTTGGGTTTCTCCCCATCACAAGAAAGGGTAGTACAAATGCCATGAGCAGGAGATGAGACACAGTGGTTTGGCTCACTGTAGATCATTGGTAAGGTTTCTGGCATGGTTTCAAGGTAAAGAAGAGACATGGGTCTTCTGGGTTTAGTCTGCTAGTCATCTACCAGAATTGTCCCAAGCAGGAGTGGCAGGAGCTGTGGGAAGTGTGGACCATGGCTGGTTCATGGTGGAGTGGACTGTGCTTGATGAGACCATGTTACAGATGTTGGTGTCGAAATTGTGTCCCTAGAGCATCTTCCCTCCACTGTTTCTTGCAAGAGATCAGTTACACAACCCCTCCTCTTGCTGCAGCAAGTCCATGCTGTGGCTCAGAAAGACCTGGATTGTGGTATCCTTGCCCATCTTTGATAGCATCTCCCTGGAGCTGTGCCACGTGTGGGAAAATGCTAAGTTTCTCCAGCCAGGTTTGGGAGGTCACAACATAGCAAAGAAACCTCTTCATATTGACAGTGTTTGGACAGTTTCTACATGTCAAAACATAATCAAAATTGACCTTTAGAGAAATAGCATTAATTCATTATTGCTGGCTCTCCCTACAGCATGGGTATGCAGCTCTTTAATCATAATTATTGTTAAGAGGCTAATTAATCTGATAACAGTATTTAATTAGATTAGCTGAAGTAGGATATGTAAAGGATTTTGGCCTCCCAGAGTCTAAAATGGCAAATCCACAAAATGATATCCAAAAGACCTGTTTGATAATATCACTGCTGACATGGGGGTCATGCCACAGCTGTCCTATTGACAAACATCATCTTGGCACATTGACTGGAGCTGGTCATGGGAGTATCTAGGGAAAGGATTTTAGCTCAGATCCAATATATGCATTAAGGCTCTTAATTTCTGAACTAAAATAGGGGCTCAAATGTCTTTGAGGAGATACACTTTGGGCATGATTTTGTCTCACCTGCAGAGGAAAGAACCGGTGTTGTATCTCAGACAGATGGGATGATACAGATGGTTGAGAAAGGGGCTGTATTTCAGGATGGAGCATGGTTCTGGTGCCCATTTGGTGCAGTAGAGGATGGCTTGCTGGATACGTGTCCAAACACGTCTGGGCAACCGGGGGATGGGGAACATGCAGTTTCTGTGTCACAAGCTGGATTGATGAGGACATTGATGATATGGCATATCGTTTTCCCAAACCTTCTGGTAAGCAAGGTTAAAAAAAAGCAAAAGGCTTCCTGGACTCTGGGTGAGGTGATGGAGGACAGGGATAATTCCTAGTTTGCACACTGGGCAAGAGTCAGGGCAGTATTCTCCTTAGGAACCAAGAGAGGGACTTTGATGACAGAGCCTTCATAGGCTCCATAGCCATTTCTGCTAATGCTTTCTTTAAAGTACCTAGCACATTTCTCTGATCTCTCTGCTTACTCCTTACTTAGAGATATGGTTTAGCATAGGACAGGAACGGTTGGACTCGATGAGCTTAAAGGTCTTTTCCAACCTTGTGATGCTGTGATTTGAAGCTTTTCTTCTGAGAGCCCTTTCTGAACTGCAGTGGTGGTTTCTTGTTCAGCAAGCAGCAGTGAGCATATGTCATTACCTTCTTTCATTGGACCTCTTCATCCAGATGAACCAATAGGGTGTCTCACAGCTATGCATCATGATTGTGGCCACCAGAACATGTCCAATTTCTTCTGGTTCCTCTGGCAGCTGTTTTGCCAAAAGATTACCCAAGTGCAACGTAGGAGCAAAGACATGTATGATAGATCCTTTTAGCAATGCAGTTAGTTGCTGTTGGGTTTCTTTTGAACTTCACTGCACTTTCCTTTAATGTTCTTCAACATCTAAGCCCCAGTTGCTCTACAGTGGCTTCTATTTCCATATGACTTCTATTTTCCTTGTGGAATTCCTTACTGTCACACGCATTTTCCAGAAAAGATGGAAGCCATATTGCTCCTTTCCAGCTTATCTTTTCACATTCCCACACTGAGAGATTACTGCATTCAGAGGCAGCAGTAGGAAACTCCTCATCATCATTGATCCTGTTCCCTTTTTATTCTCCTTGGAGGATTAGTACAGCAGAGTCTGGTGCGGTCACCACTGACCAACACAGTTGGTCTACTTCACACAATTTAGTGATCTCCTCATGCCAGTTTACCTCCTTTTTGACTGCATTTATATTGTGGCAGATACACCTTCTGTGTAAACTGTTGGAGCAGGAATATTATTCAGTTATTGGAGAACAACTATGCTGTCATCTGGGTAACGAAAGGGATCCAAGGGTCCAGGTTACAACAGGTTTAAGACACTGTTCCTCTAGCAGATGACTTTATTAAGTAATTTCCTGGGTGTCACTCTGGGCACCGCTCCTTTGGACTTTAAAAACTTTGGTTAATCCATGCAAAGTTAGTTTGGGTGTAATTAATGTTGGGTTCAATCCTGTGGGGAAAAAAAAAAGGACTAGTATATGCTCCAGAAAGAGCCCTGTCTGCTACAAACCTTTTTAACATCTAGCTAATGATCAAATTATGAGTGATTGGCTCATTTTTTAGACTGCAAATCTAATCTCTCTTTCTTTTGCAGAATGTAAATTTCCTATAATCTGCTATACAACCAATAATCCCATCTGTTCCTCTTTTTTGCAAGGTCAGGAGTGAACTGTGGAAGAAAAAAAATAGGTTTTCTTTTTCCTCTTCCCTTGCCTTGTTAAGATTTGTGTGGCTGTTTGTCGCCATTGACTAAAACTTTTGATCCTAGTGGAATGACAGCAGAGGGAATTCTTTGGAGCTGGATAGGTCAATGGGGAATGGGAGCGGGGGGGGGGGAAGGGCTTAAAAGTTGTTTCCAGTAGGCCAAAAGAATGTGGATACTGTCTCTTCAAGGTGCAATTTCTTACTTCAACAAACTGTTCATCTATGAGAAACAGGGATAAAAGTGTTCAATTTGGGACCTAAGGAGTTTATATGGAAATTCTTGGATTTCTTCCAAACACACATACATGTTGAAATTAAATTGTGATTCCTACTTTGGAGACTGAGCCTTCCTGCTCAGACAGGAGCGTGCGTGTATGCGTGTGTTTGTGGGTGTGTGCTGATGCTCTGTCTCTTTTGGATCTCTTGACACTTTTTGGTGCATTTTTGTACTTCTTTGAATGTGCATATGCGGACTTACCAATGGTGTACCGACGGCATTCTAAAGGCCCTCAACAGCCTGAAATAGAGCAAAACTCTCTAAATTCCCACCCTGGTTGATCTATTTTCTGTGCAGCACACAGAGCATTGGAAGCACGGTCACCTAGAAAGGAGGAGCTGCTTGGCTGTGGAGCCTGCACTAGGGATTTACCTCCTGGGAGCTGTTTTCTCTGCTCATTTCAGACCTCTGACTTCAACATAGTTGTTGAGCTGGTCCTAGCGAAGGAGAAAGAGCAGGTCCTAAGCGCCAAGATGTGATTTGTTAAACCAGTGATAACGTGATTACAATGAACCAAATTAAAGACTCTTTTGTGTTTTCATTTCTTTTTCCTGGCCTCCTCCATGATGGGAGAGGATGCCTTCACACATGGCCTTAGAATGCCGTACTGGAGTTAGAATGCAACAACAGTCAAATGAAAATAAGATGTATTGCAGCTTACATAAAGAATGAAAAACTGTATCACACAAATGTTTACAAGTCCAAGTAGACAGCGAACCCCTGTACAATATGTAATTTATGCAAGGGATTGCATCTTTCTTTTGTAATGAATGCACTAAGCAACCCTGTATATATTTTACAATGTCGGTGCAGAGAAAAAAAAAAAAAAAAAAGGAATCATTTACTGTAGTGTTGTAAAATAATGCACTTTTCTAATTTTTTCATTAAAAATCCTATGGCACGTTTTCAAATGTATATTGTTTCTTTTATATTGAATGTGGAAATGTTAACTTCCTGTAAAATTGCACTACAAAAGGAAAATCCACTGATGGAACTTATTTTGTTAAAGAGAAAAAAGTCCCTCGACAACCAACAGATGTTTATGATTATACGATATGTATGTGTGTGCATATATGTGTATATAATGTATATGTAATGTGTATATATATGTATATGCACACACACACATCTCTAGTGATATGTGTATATATATAAAATGATATAGGTCCAGATTTATATATGATTGTATTAATATAATATCTATAGATTGATAGATATATAGATATGTATATATATTCATTCATACACACAAGAATCACAATGTACAAACCCAGAAAGGATTACTCATTAAACTTAAGGGGTTTGGGGAGGGGTGGGGGGTTGGAGAAAGATGTCATATACAGAAGATATTTTGCATTGCAATAAAAGCTTTTTTGACAAAAGTACGTGCAGAGTGAAGTATGAACCTTCATCAAATTCCCAACTGTGCTGTTCCTGGAAGACTGCAGTGCAGAATAAGCAGAAGGAAAGTGCTTAGGGGAGGCATAGGAGAAGAGTCAGTGCATGGTGGGACCAGTTAGCTGTTCAGAACCCTCCTCCCCTTACCTCTGTGGAGCTAAAAGACAAGGTCTTAGGATACCAAAGCCAACAGTAGAACTTCTCCTGACTTGAGGACATCAGGATTTCACTCATGACATTATTAATCTAGTGTGTGCTGGCAATAGAGGGGAAGTGGGTGTCAGTACCAGTTTTAGCTGGCACGTGTTGCTGTGAGACACAAGCACGATCTCATTTGGGATGGAGTGCCAGGAAACTTTCACTATTGTTGCTATCCAGGTAAGTCTCAAGTCAGGTACAGGACCTCACTTTGCCCTTAGGATGTGATTCGTACGTACTCCTGCTCATGGAAGAATTCTGAAAGTTTCCAGAAGTAATATTTCATATTTGATAAGCATCAATAGATGAAGAATCTCAAACCTTCATTGATGGGCTGTTTTTTTGTTTGGTTTTTTTTTTTTTCCTTATGAGGCTATGGCCAGCAGCTGATCCCAGCTGCACAGTGACAGAGAATGAGAGGTTTTAGATTTCCTTCCAGCAGCCTTGATGAAAGAAAATGTCTACATGAACAGTGAGAACAGTTAACCATTAGAATAAAGAATTGGTTGCAGCAAATGTGGCATGACATACCGTGATAAAAGAGACCAACAGCCTTGTACAGTCTTAACAGGAAGAAGCTATCACATTAATGTAGAAAGTACTTGGTAGAACTCATGGTTCTGTATTTTACAGAGGGTAAGACTAGCCTGTTGTCACAGCCTTCATCAGTTCTTGCTGTGTAATGAGTGAAGGGCCAACATACCCTGTGTGTTGGGGCACAGACTAAAATATACCCTATATTTTAGTCCCTGGCCTACATTAAAACAACAACTATTGCTTGTAAAAGTTTCATTTTTCTGATGGTGAAGACAGGAGCTTTTATGGCACAGAAAAGAGAAAAACAGCTTAACAATAGAGATAAATATAACCAAGCAATCTGACGTGAATTTTCTGTGCTGCATGAGATAACATCTCTGTTAGCAATGAAGACCAGCAATTTATTTATTTTTGGAGTGGTATTTGCCAGCATATTTTATTATCTCAATTTATCCAGCATGCCCAAGCAAGCCAAGGTGCAATTGCACCCCGTCCACCCCCTTTGCAAGAAAAGACACCCCCACCTTTTTAGGGCGATTAATTAAGGAATCAAAAATATAGACTAGAAGAACACATTTTAAAGTGCTCCAGGTAGTGCAGTGGCATGCTCTGGAGAACTTGAAGAAGCATTTGTGTGCTGAACTTTTCCTAACAACCACAGGAATGTTAAATTTCAGGAGATGGTGGTAAGAATGAAGAAAAAAACCCTGCAATCTTTTATCTAAAGACATATGAATAACTTTGTGAGTCTGAATCAAAGTCTCAGGTGCCTGATTGATTGTTCAGGGTTTGGCTGCTGCCACGTGCCTGGGTCCTGCCTCAGAGGACGAAAGACATTAAGCATCCTGCAGCAAAGTGCAAGAGCCTGCTCAGTACATATCAGCTGCTTGGTTGACAGCAAACAAAATATTTCAGCTGCTGAAAACGGGTCTGTGTCTGTAATCACACTGTGACCAAATCTCCGCATCTTTCTCACCTAAGGCAATGTCTTCAGTTCAGCTTGCCTGTTGTAAAAGCAGTGACTTTTGAGAGAGGGGAATTTTACTGGAAGTGTACAAAATAATGAGCAGTACAGAGAAGGTAAATGACTCTTCCCTGTTGTGCTTTTTCGCTCTTTTAGGACAAAGCCATACCCAATTAAACAGAAACCAAAACGTTCAGATCTGAGAGAAGGAAATGCTTTTATTTTTGTTATTAAAAAAAAAGGGCTTTTTAGGAAAAAAATAAAGGGCACATTTCTCGGATCTTCAAACCCTGTTACTTGATTAAAAGGCAGAACACAAAAGCTCTGGAAGACCTGCAATCATTGTATCAGTCCAAGTTCAGACACCGAAGGAGGTATAAAAGACTAGTGCCTGCTTTACCTGCTTATATTCAGACTATCCTTGGCTCCAGCATTTTACTGCTGGGAAATTTTGATTGTTGAAGGAAAGGAAGAAAATGTTCCCATAGATGAAGTCAATGTATTATGCCACTTACATAGCAGCTATTAATGGAAACCTTGGCTTTAACGCTTGATATGGATTCAGAGGAGCTGCCTTATCCTAGCACTATGGTTATTTGTTCCAGGTCTGGCTAGGGTGAGTGTGTGTCACTTGGTTTCTAGAGAGTGGAAATGCTGGAGATAGATAGAAACTACTGACCTACAACACCTCAGATTATATGGACTCTACCTAGAGGTTAATCATAGAATCATAGGGGTTGGAAGGGACCTCAAGAGATCATCGGGTCCAACCCCCCTGCCAAAGCAGGGTCCCTAGGACATATTGCACAGATATCTTCACCTTCTATTTCCTAGTCAGGTTTGAGAGGTAGAAAAAACCCCTTTGATAGCCAGATATGTCATACAGTAATGACTGTGTCCAGTTTCATACTGGAAGTTCAGGTCACATGAATGAACTTGGTATTTCCAAAGGGAAAAACCCAGAGCTGTGACATCAGGCTTGGGTTTGAATAAAAGAATGTACACCTTTATCACAGGGAATTTCAGACCTGGTGCTTGGCCTGTTTCCTCTTTGCACTGGAGAGGACCTCTGAAAAAAGATACACTAGGTGCTGGTTTCTCAGTCAGGAAAAGCATCTCCCTGTGTCCTACCATAGCCAGCTTAATCTGATCTCCCTCTATGGACAAAACCCAGGAGATGTCTTTTCAAGCATGGAGGAACAGTTTACACTATCCTCTGGTGCCCTGTACTGCACAGTGCATCATGTGCAGCAACTTTGATCTTGCATTTCACTGTTGTAGTGTCTGATAAGTGATACCAGCTGCATTTTGAATAGTGGGACGCAGAGACAAACTGCAAGTTGCTGACACATGTGTGGAGTTTTAGGACAGAGGTTTGATGTGCTGTACACAGAAGTGAGAGGAAATAAGGCCAACTTGCAACAAAAGTGACCTTGATCTCGAAATGTGAGTTATGCCTCTTGATGATGCTATAGCTGTGCTTTCCTTTTGTTTTTTCCACTTCATAAAATGTAAGCAATTCCATGTATAAGGGGGGTGGGGGCCTGCTGAAGCATGCAGTCATCCTGCTCCTCTGAGATTTCTTTTTCAATGTTCTCCCTGCCTTTTCTTTGAAGGTGTGAATTGAAATAATTTTCCCAAGAGGCAAAAGAAAACAAGGAACAGACATGGAGCAAGAAGAGAACCTCTTTCCATTCTAGACTTGTGAACCACTGTGCAGTAAAAGTGATCCCAGCTGGTAGTTCTGTGTTTTTCTTTCCCCACACTGTGCACAGGCTCTGACTCTGCATTTTGGAACAAGTCTGATATTGGATTACTTAATTTATATTACTCTAAACAAGATGAATATTTGGACTGATGGGTGACATGATTCTGTGCTTAGGTGCAAGAGCCTGTGGGATTGTTTGAGCCAAACTGTTGGGTAGTAGTGTAAAAGCCAACATAACTGAGATAGGACTCAACTGAATAAAGATGTGGTGAAAAAGAGAGTAGCAATTACTAGAATCTGAATTATTTTCTGAATTATTTAACTATGCAGATTTAGTAAGAGAGATTACCTCAATTTTTCAGCACTGCACTAAGCAGTTGAATCTAGGCACAGCCTACACTGGGACTGAACTTTGCATATTGGTGCAAGTTGTAACACCTTGCTAGTTCTACCTGTATGGTCTTCCTGACTGGGCTACCGACACTGAGCAGGTAAATCTCAGTACTGTTCATATCACCTGATTCTCCTCTCCTTGGCTCTGATTTCATGCTTGGGAAATTTTCACTTCTTTTCCTAATGCTAAAACAATTTGCCCTTTTTTTCCTCTTCTTCCAATGTCTGCAGAAAAGATTTTCCCATTCATGTTGTAAATTTGCCTGCCCAGAAGATGTGGCTACCAAGGAAGAGCCATCCTGCAACTATAAAACATGTAGATGGTAGATGTGGATGCTAATATCTTCTGGCTCATTAGCACAAGAGCAAGTATCTGTGGGAGGTAATTGCTGTAAGGGTAATAATGTAGGAAACATCCAAACCATCGATCTCTGTGTGAAGGTGAATCCCCAGGTGCTAAATCACTTAAATTAATCATCCACTGCTGTTACAGGCAATGATTAGTGTCTGCTCTCCCAAGGGATGGAGAGACAAATCTAGAAGGCAAATCATGCCATTTTTATTGGCCTGCAGACATTCTCCACCTCCTTGCAACAGTCTGCAGGCCAACAGAGCTGAGCAAGAACTGTTCTTGTCAGGATTCCCAAGCACAAAGAAGTGAATCAAGTCTGGCATATATCCACTGACATGAAGAGCAATGGGTGATCAGATGATGTTTTAGTAAAAGGGAGAGTTCTGGAGTCCACTTGGCAACTTGAATCCCTACCGCAGTCTGTGGGGATTACAGCTAGTTAATTTCCAGATGATTTTGGCCTACCTTTGATTATTTAAATCCACACTGTGTTGGTATCAGGAGGAAAGGTCTCACCACTGAATAATCATCTATTTTCTTGTAGCACGTGAGTTTTCCAGTTTGCCATTACTTTCCCATACTTCTTGAGATATTCTGATCGGGTCCAGGGTTGGATAAGTTGTAGAGACAGAAGGAGTCTTTAGTCTTGAGCTACAGTAAAAAAAAGCATTCTCTTTTATGTGTCTGGACCTTTAGTAAAACAGGTAAATGAAACAGTGGTCTGGGGGTGTTCCTGAGCTCTCAAGACTTCACACAGAGAGAAAGCACAAGGGTTCATGTCCATCATGAAGTTAGTGTCTTCACAGCTGAGCTGTGAAACCTGACCTCCAGTCTCTCCTCAGCTCATGGCCGTGTGGTGTGGGGTTTTCAGTTGTGATGGAGTGTGTACTTCTGGACAAATACACAGAGATATTTATTCTACCTCGTATTTATTGAGGAACTGTCTGGCCTGCTCAAGTCCAGTTAAATCCCTGTAGGAAACTGGTGTGCTCCTATACCTTTACACAGGGAAGCCAGCTCAAACCCCATTCTGGCCAAGATCAGAAACACTCCAATTCAACTGCTACTAGCTCTTAGCAAATTTGAGATGCCCAAAGGCTCTTAATGAGCCCTTCTGAGGAACCAGCAAAATTAAGGAGAAACAGAAGGGGAGGTACTGATGTAATCTTTTCTGGTGACCAGGTGTGGCACACAAACTGGGTGAAGTTCTGTCAGGGGAAGTTCTGACTGGTCACTAGGAAAAGGTTCTTCACTTAGAGTTGGTCAGTCAGTGGAACAGGCTCCCCAGGGTAGTGGTCACAGCACCAAACCTGTCAGAGTTCAAGGAGCATCTGGATGTTGTTCTTAGTCATATAGTTTAGTTTTAGGTAGCCCTGTGAGGAGCAGGGTGTTGGGCTCAATGATTGTTATGGATCCCTTCCAGCTGAAGATACTCTGTAAGTCTAAAATTGTTTTAAACACAAAACTCTTCAAGGCAGATCCATACACGCTGGGGAAAAATGCCTCCTCTTCTTACTTTGGTCTTAAATTCATGATTACATGTAATTTTGACTTCAGTAGTGCTTAATGCCAAGCAAAAATGAGGCCATTCAGCTTGGAATTGTACATGGACAATTGTTCCCTCAGAGTCTCAATAATCTAATATGCTAATATACATCACTCTCCTGAGAGTGTTATCATGAATTAATAGGGAAATAAAGCCCCATATTCTGCTGCTCCCGTACATCAAGTACTTGCCAGCAGGTAACTGATGATGATGATGTGTCAGAGAGGGAGTGGACGGCACCTTAGTGCTGTTTGTGGTGAAGATAATCATTTCAAAATCTCACCAAGAAGGGAAGGTGTATGTAAGGAAAGTACCACAGGATGAAAAGGGTGGGAGAGCAAGTGCCCAGAGCAAGGATCAGCACCTGTATTGTGTGTGCTTGCCCAGGTGGAATACAAGGACAGGAGGTGCTGCAGGCCCAGAGCAGGGTTCCCCTGCAGAGCCCCCGCTGGAGCAGAGACCCGCCCTGCCGCCCGGGGAGGGGTATTTGCTGCAGGAGCTTTGGCCCTGGAGAGCCCGGGCGGGAGCAGGGTGTCCCTGAAGGGCTGCAGCCTGGAGCAGGGAGATGCGGGAGGAGGGAGGAGCGTCCCTGAGGGGCTGTTACGGACCCACTGCAACCCCCATCCCTGCTTCAGTCACGGGGAGAGGAGCTGGGAACGAGGTGGTAAAGTTGGCAACAGGGAAAATGGGGTGGGGGAAGGTGTTGTTTTTATTTCTCACCATCCAAATTTACCTTAATTGGCCAGAAATTAAATTAATTTTCCCTGATTCTAGTCTGTTCTTCATATGACAGTGACTGGTAAGTGATCTCCTTGACTTTATCTTGACCCACAATATTTCTATTCTTATTTTTCCATGCTGTCCTGTAGAGGAGTGGGAGAGCAGCAGAGTGGGAATTTGTCCCTAAACCAAGGTTAATCCACCACAGTTTCCAAGTGTAAAAAGCCTCTAAACAAATTGTTCTGACTTTAGCATTGGCCCAGTCTGAAGCAGGATGTTGAGCTAGACACCTCCTGAGGTCCCTCCCAGCCTGGACAAGAGCGTGACTCTGTCTGAATCAGTGCAACATGAAGGATACAACTGGAATCAAGACTTGTCCCATAGATATAACAGCAGTGACAAACCAGCTACTGAAATACAGTCTCTCAATATCAACACCACTTGTTGATATAGACAATAGATCTGTTATTCCAGATGGATGCAGCAGAAGATTTCACTTGATGTCCATGAATTAGGAGGAAGCTTAAATGAAGCATAATCTAAGCACACTTAAATCACCTGCAAATCATAGTCTTTCATGGATGTTTTTGTAGTACCCTGGACTTCCCTGGTAACGGTCACACATTCATACCCATCTTCCACCAGGTTTGAAGCATCAGATGTGCAACTTCACTGCCTCCTAGGGAGAGCTGTGTGCAGGCTCTGGTTGGTAGACATTAATCATTCAGGATGGCGAAGTGACGGATGGCTGAGTGAACAGGGCAGAGTGTGCTTTCATTCTCAGAGTCGGCTGTGATAAGCAGGAGTCAGGGTTGTAAGGACATGGTTATTAGTGTAGCTGTCTGATTACCTGAGAAACAGCAACAGGAAAACACAATCTGTTTGCGACTGCTACGCGAACACCTCTCCCCTCTAACAGCTCAGGGGAAGGCAAAGGCATGCAGGACAGGGATGGCCCTGCCATGGTTGCAGCCCCATGAGTTGCCAATGAAGAAGTGTTACGTACTGAGCAAAGCGCAAGAGAGAGGGAGCTGGGTTGTTCCCTCTGCTTCCAGAGGAAAAGGAGACCTTGTACATAAGGACAGTTGCAAATTAGCCTCTCCTTGCTAACCTGACTCCTCAGGTTGTTGAAATTTTTATTTATGTTGAAATTCATAAAGCAACATAAGCTCTTAGACCACTGACTTGGGAAAGTGCTGGGGAAATTAGGAGCGTCACAGAACAAACCCACCAACCCCCAGAGGTGAAACCAGACTAACTGCAATTTAGTGCAAAAAACAAACGTCTGTAAAGTTCTCAAGTTCAGACACCACCAGAGTTAGCTCACACTTGGTTATAGAACAACAGCAAAACCAAATATAGGCAGCACTACAGCGAGGGTGACCTGAAAGATTTAGGGTTTAAGGGGAGCAGAAGGCAGAGCAGAGTGCATTAACAGACTAGTTAAAGGGAGAGCACTCAACCTCGAGAAGTACCCATCATAGGTGTCCCTTGCCACAGGGAGGACTTCATGTCACAGACCTACTGCTCCAATGAGGAACTCCAAACACACTTCAGCAGGACTCCATTTATACCTGAGTTGGATTCGGACTTGTGGTCACACATGGTAACTCACTAGAAACTTTGACAGTCATCTCACTGGCAAAGAGCCTTGTCCATGAACTGGAGGGGTCTCACCTGAGGGCTGAGGTATAGACATGATGGCAGTCACTAGGCACTGGTGTGGCTCAGTTGTCAGAAGTTTCTAGTGGTACAGAAACAACCACATTTATCAGTATTGCCTCATTCTGTTCTCTGGGAAGCTGCCAGAGGGTCAGTGGTGGGTCTGACTATCTCCACAAGTCAGGGGAAACCCACCTTTGTACCACAACACTGATACTAGTGCAGAGAGTGATACCTCACCTCAGAGATATAGGTGGTCAACAGGCTAGTGTCTGGGTCATAAAAGCAGCATTCAGAATGGTCCCAAAATTTTTCCTTAGGAGAAACCTCAATACAATGAGATCATAGAATCATAATATCATTAAGGTTGGGAAAGACCTTATCATCTAGTCCAACTGTCCCCCTACCACCTATATTACTTACTAAACCATGTCCCTAAGTACCTCATCCAACTTTTCCTTCAATACCCAAGAGATGGTGACTCCACCACCTCCAAGCAACCCGTTCCAATGCCCAATCACTCTTTCTGAGAAGAAATTTCTCGTCATTTCTAACCTGAACCTCCCCTGGCACAACTTGCAGCCATTCCCTCTTGTCCTGCCACTAGTTATCTGTGAAAAGAGGCTGACCCCCAGCTCACCACAACCTCCTTTCAGGTAGTTGTAGAGAGCAGTAAGGTCTCCCCTGAGCTTCCTCTTCTCCAGACTAAACAGTTCTCTCAGCCATTCCTCATAAGACTTGTGTTCTAAAGGGTGTGAAAAGTAATGAGCTTCCTTCGAGCCACCTTCTAAGGATGGATATAGGTCTCTGCTGTGGCGTATAGCTGGAAGAGAGACTGAGAACCTTTACAGACCTCAACAGGCAGCAGGGAGAAATGGTGCCATACACAGACCTTTTCCTCCTCCAACTAGCTGACTTAGGTGTTGTAACCACTTTATTCCATTGACTTTACTGAAAACCATGCTCTGGTGCCTCTTATTAGAAGGTGGTCTGAATAAATCACAGTCTCAGCAGCTGGGAGTCTTGTGCTGATGCCTCTGCAACCAGAAGACTGAACTCTCCAGTTCAGTGGTGCTTGACTCGATTCACAGAGAAAGAGACCACAGAGGGAAAAAAATTATGCTGGGGTGTGTGTTTGTGAAGACTCTCCTACACACCCCTATCATATGTAAAAAATCATCTTTCCTAATCATAGCTAGGAGGCTGCGTGACTTATTGTCTTGGGATCAGCTAGGATAGGGTTAATTTTCATCAAAAGTTGGGATGGGACAGCCTGAACAGCTGACCCAAACTAACCAAAGGAGATATTCCATACCATATGATGTCATGCTCAGTATAAAAGGGTACTAGTCAGGGAAGGGCACTGGAACTCCATAGTGTGCAGGTCAAGTATGTGTCTGAGAGTGTGGTCTGATTAGTACGGTTGTTGGCTATAAACTGCATTGTGTTTCACCAGCTTTCTATATTTTGTTATAAATACTATTGTGGTTATTCCTCTCTCCCTTTGCTGCCTCAGTAAATTGTCCTTATCCCAATCCATGAAGTTTAACTCTGTGTCCCCATTCTCCTTCCCATCCCACCAGGGTGGGGGTTGAGCATAGTATTCAGCTGCCATCTGGGCCTACACAACACATACACAGCCTAGATACTCTTCCAGCAGCTGATTTCATGGCTCTGTTTGTCAGCAGTACATGTTGCCTTTGATTTTGGGTCAATCTGCTCTGTATCTGTGCCATCCATGGTTGAAGGCCAATGATATTTCTCATCTACTTAACTTCTTGACAGGAAGCTACATGAACTGGTGCACTACCTCTAAGCGTGCTTCTGAGGGGATATGCTGTGGCAGTGATTTAGAGCTCCAGAAGAAAGAAAAGATCCATTTGCATTCAATTTTCGATAAGCAGATGGCACACGGCTTGTTTTATACCACAGTAAATTTTAAAGTCCCCACTGAAAAATAAGAAAAGCGAGCGTATTCGCTTTTATTTCAAACTTTCCCTGTTTCCATGGCAATATCCCAGTGAGGTACCAAGAGTAGATGCTGGGATATGAGGTATTAAATATTTCTTTTTCTCTGCATCATGAAGGGTGATGCTGAGATCCACGTGTGAAGAAAAGCAAGTTGGGAAATGACGCAGGGACACTGAAGAATTATTACACTGAAGATGAGAAAATTTCCACGCTCTGAATCCACAGAAGGATAAGCTACTTTCATCCATTTGTTTTAGCCCAGTGCAGCTCAACTGATGTTCAGTAGAGCTGTAGCAGTGCTAAAAGGATAGGACCACTCATACGTTACATAGGTGGTTATGGAGAAGATGGAGTCAGGCTCTAGTTGGAGCTGAGCAGCAAAAGTTTCAGCAGCCACAGACACAAGCTGAGGCAAGTGAAATTCCCATTAGGTAGCAGGGAAAAATGAATTACAATGGGAATGGTCAAACCCTGGAACAGGTTGCCCCAGTACTAACCTTGAAATAATCAAAGCCTGACTGGAAAAGCTTGATCTAACTTTGAAGTTGGCTCTGTTTTAATCAGAGATTAGATGATCAGGTTCTGCTTCCAACCTAGATTATTTTGTTATTTTACAATTCCCTGTCACAGGCACTTCAAGAAGTCTCCTTTTCCCTATTGCACTGTATATTCAGCCTTGTCTGTACTTAAGGTAACTGAAATGATGCTCCTTCTGTTGCATCCTCTTGCAGAACATTCTGCAGTTTCATAGATCCTGCTTAGAGTGAACAGGAAAGCCAAATTCCCCCCACTGCTCTTTTCTCCTTGGTTTTAGCATTGCCCTTGGCTGACACATGACAGTACACTGGACAGCTCTGCATTTCCTATCTACTTAGAATCACAGAACCACAGAATGGTTTGGGTTGGAAGGGACCTTAAAGATTATCTAGTTCCAACCCCCTGCCATGGGCAGTGACACTACACCAGGTTTCCAAAAGCCCCACATCCAGCTTGGCCTTGAACTATTCTAGGGAGGGGGTACTCACAGCTTCTCTGAGCAACCTGTTCCAGTGTCTCACTATCCTCGTAGTGAAGAATTACTTCCTAGTATTTAATCTAAATATACCCTCCTTCATCTTAATTACTTAATTGCTTCAAAAATTGGAGATCTTTCATATAAAAACAGCTGGACAAGACACCTCTTCAGGCAAAATGTGTAGCCCAGCCATCATTAGCCAACTGTTACAATGTATCAGGATCATTTGAGAGATAATTCACTTTGGAAAGGGACCTCAGGAGATCATATAATCCAGCCTCGTTCCTGAAACAGGATGCAAGGGAAGCTGATTTATACAAATTTACTGATTCAAGGAAGGGTGTCGAGTCTCTTAAGAGGGTCAGACCTGAAACTTAACAGGCATTAGATTGCCTTCTCTACCAAACAGTGAAAATATACATAGTAATCTGTTGTAGTTAGTAATAGTAGCATGCATCCCTTTAAATGAAAAGGCATGTTCTTATTAAAATCTAAATAGGGAAAAAGACAAAATGGAGATTAAAAGGAGTGTATTAGATTCATTATTTTACAAACTGACGAACTATATGACATTTATGAAGGATGCATGCTGACCACAAAGCTGGTTGTCTTTCCAGAGAGAGAGGTACTAGCTGGGATATCCACTAGCCTTTTAACCCATCACAGGATGGGCTAAAGGACCCACATGGGTCTAACACTCATGGAGTGTGAAACAGATTCTTGGCCTGCAGAATAACACATCAGAAAAGTGATACAGAAACCAACCTGGCACAGCCACATCTAATACAGGAACAACACCTTCTGTAGGGCAAAAGAAAGCACAGCTTGTGATGTGGGCAGTGATCCTTGACACTGGGAATATCTCAGTTCTGCAAGTCATTAGGTTGAGACCATTTTAGGTGTTAAGAAATTTAGAAAGAGCATGAGTGTTGTTCAAACTTCAAGAAAAGCATCTTTAGATTCAATTGTCATCTACAGCGATCCAGCCAGGTCTTGTGGATGGTGTGTTTTAACAAAACGCATGACTGAAAGCATTTGGCTAAACAGGTCATGTTTGAACACTGACCACCCTCCAGGAGTACCCCAAACACCAGACTGCACCAACTGTTCAGTAACTATTTAGGAAAAGAAATGGTTTCAACAAGCACTTTCTTCTGTAGCAACAGATGGCTTGAAGCTGCCCTGAGTAAGAATTCCTAATGAGGAACTTCTAGTGGAGCTCCTGCAAAGGGCAGAGGAGGGAGAGAAACGTGCCCAAGATTCACAACAGTGGTCATCTGCACTCATCCTGTCCTCCTCTGATCAGCTGTAAAGGAAGAAGCAGAATCTCACTGCCTCCTTGCAAAGATTAACATCAGTCAGCAAAGTTAAGACAATGAGATAAATACAAAACCAAGGAAACAGGGTTGGTTTTTTTTTTTAAAAAAAGACATGAGTTGTAAGGTGTTTTGTTTTCAAGGGTCATAGGGAGTAAATTTTTGTGGTGTGTGAAAAACTGGGATGGAGCCGTCATGTTTACTAAAGCAATGACGTATGAGTGGAGTGCTGTGCAGAGTGTGAGGCAGAGACACCTCTTCGTTCTCTCTGCTGCAAAATCTCAGAAAATCAATACTAATAATATTAACACTCGGGGAGGCTGCAATAAAGTGGATGCACCAGGGCCGTGATATTTAAACGTGGTCTTTTCATCGAGCAGTGGAAGATAACAGGGTATGACAGGTAGAGCAGTTCTCAGATCCAGAACTAATAAGGAACTTCGACCCCTTGAAGTTACTTTCTGCATCTAATTTTCACGCTTCTGAACTGAGATGTCCTGCATGAGATTTCTGGGGGTCCTTTATTAGGTACACAACAACATGAATTTGAAGTTGTGCTGCTTTTCAGAGGGACCTCAACAGGATGGGGAGATGGGCTGACAGAATTCCTTTAAGTCCAACAGAAGGAATTGCCGAAGAGTAACAACCCCAGGAACCAGTAAAGCCTGGGGAACAAGTGGCTGGAAAGCAGATTTTCAGAAAAAAATGTTAAAGTTGTGGTGGAAAGGAAGTTACACATGAGCTGGCACTGTACCCTGTAACAAGAAAAGATCAACAGCCTTCTGGGCTGCATTAGTCAAAGTGTTGCCAGGAGATCAAGGAAGGCACTCTTTTAGCTCTATCCTGTGCTGGTGAGACTCATCAGGAGTTTTCTATCTGGTGCTGGGCTCCTCAGTACAAGAGACACATGAACACAGTGGAATGAGTGGAGTGAGTTCAGTGAATGGCCACAAAGACAGTTCAGATAATGGAGCATCTGACATAAAACGAGAGGGTGAGAGCTGGGACTATTCAACCTTGAGAAGAGAAGGTTCAGGGTAATCTTATCGACTTATCTGATGGGATGAAGTAAATAACATTGAGCCATGTTGCGATATCCAGGACGTCCCTGGTGGTGCCTCATGACAGGACAAAAGTAAATGACAGAAATTGAAATAGAGGAAATTCCATTTAAATTAGAGAAAATATTTATATTGGAAGGGCAAAGATAGGGGTGGGTGACCTAGAGAATTTTTGGAGCCTGTGTCCTTGGAGGTATTCAAGACCTGAATGGACATGGCTCTGAGCAAACTCCTCTAGCTGATCATAGAATCATAGAATCATAGAATCATTTTGGTTGGAAAAGATCAAGTCCAACCATTAACCTAGTCCACCACTAAACCATGTCCCAAATCAACACATCTACATCTGTTTCAAATACCTCCAGGGATGGTGAGTCAACCACTTCCATTGGCAACTTCTTCCAGTGATTGACAACTCTTTTGATATAGAAACTTTTCCTAATATCCAAACTAAAACTCCCCTGGCACAACTTGAGGCCATTTCTTCTCCTATCGCTTGTTACTTGGGAGAAGAGACCAACACCCACCTCATGACAATCTTCTTTCAGGTAGCTATAGAGAGCAATAAGCCTCCTTTCCTTCAGGCATTTTTTTCTAATGAAATTCTTATACTTGACATAAAGAACCTCACCAACTGGGATGTCATGTAATTAGGGGTAGGGTGGGACTAACACGGTTCTGCTGATTTTTCCCACCAAACAAGAAATCATGGATCATTAAATCACAAATTCCTTAACAGCCCAGTACAGTCTTGATCAAAATCCAACAGTAGACCACATGCATCAGTACCATTTATTTAGCTGGATAAAATGTGGTTGTCAATTTACGTGGCTCTGTGGAATCTGAAGATGAATAATGTGTCTTCACTCTGGTGTTTGACTATAGTCCTTGCAGGGAGGAAGAACATTGTCTTTTACACTGACTTAATAATTTATCCCCTGACCAAATATTCATTATTCTTAATGACATTCTTAAAAATGCCCTTAATGATAGCCCCTGACCACAGGGATATTCATTAAATATCTTTATTGACCATCTGGGCAAACAGAAATTGCACTAGGCTATGTCCAAAAGACATTACTCTTTCGAATGCTAGCATGGCCAGGCCAGGGTGTGAAGATAGGCTGCTGTGACATTCTTCTTGATTGAGTAGGAAATCTTTGGATCTGAAGAAACTGCTAACTTAAATTATAAAAGAGCGAAGGGCTCTATGCATGGATTGCCTTTTGTGAGGCAGCCAGATGGTGAATGGGTTGTGCGAGTCCTTGAATAAGAAGGCTGAGAAGCATCTTTCAGCTTATTAGCTGAATCATGGAGTGTGAAAGAAACTTCGAAACCTGCTAGACTAGAAAGTAGCATATTTATAGAAACGTCTCTGTGAACTGTATTATCTATTCCTAAACTGCTTGGTCTATCTGGTATTACTACTATTAGCTCTTACCTTGGCCCATCTTGAAACAAAGTGATTAAAGATAATCACAGAGTCACAGAATCACAGAACATTAGGAGTTGGAAGGGACCTCGAAAGATCATCCAGTCCAACCCCCCTGCCAGAGCAGGATCACCTAGACTAAATCACACAGGAACACATCCAGGTGGGTTCTGAATGTCTCCAGAGAAGGAGATGCCACAACCTCTCTGGGCAGCCTAGGCAGTCTGTCCCAGGGCTCCATCAACCTCACAGTGTAAAAGTTTCTCCTTACATTAACATGGAACTTCCTATGCTCCTGCTTGCACCCATTGTCCCTTGTCCTATTGCTGGCCATGACTGAGAAGAGCCTGGCTCCGTCCTCCTGACTCTCACCCTTTATACATTTATAGACATTGATAAAGTCACCCCCTAGTCTCCTTTTCTCCAAGCTAAAGAGGCCCAACTCCCTCAGCCTGTCTTGTAAGGAAGATGTTCCACTCCCTTGATCATCTTGGTGGTCCTGAGCTGGACTTCTTTAAGGACTTCTGTGTCTTGAACTGAAGGGCCCAGAACTGGACACAGCATTCCAGGTGCAGTCTCAACAGGGCAGAGTAGCTGGGAAGTAGGACCTCTCTAGACCTACTAACCACACCTCTTCTAATACACACCAGGATGCCTAATGGGCTAACATTGAGCCTTTCCCTCCTTTTGGCATGCCAGTCCTTAAAGTGAAGTTGTTGAGATATCCAACAGCGCTCAATTCCTCCAAAATCCCAAGAGAATGGGAATGAATATACATCCCCTCACGCCCCATGGGATGCTTGGCTGCATGGGTACTTGGGAGTACACAGAATCTGCTCATGGACACTGCTATGCCAGAAGGTCTTTGATGCACAGCAGACCCAGGAGCCTCGTGTTGCAACCACCAAGTTTGCAAGGGCTCTAAGGTAACACTGCAGAGACAAAGGCACCAGGCTGACATGGCAGGAACAGACTCATTCCACGAAGACTGTGTCCTGAGAAGACGCTCCTCTCCCTGGAAGAATTTCTTAACCTGGAGTCCTGTTGCTTGGGTTACTGGTGTAGCCCATGAAAAGTCTGGGTTTGGTGTTGCTACAGTTGATTTATTTATATTTGCCCGAGAACCAGCATCAGTGAGCACAGCACCTGCCTCAGAGACAATCTTGCTTTTTTCATACTGCAGTATTGTAGCAAATATTGTTACCAGTAAAACAAAGGTACGTGGGCTTATTGGGTCTGATTATGGAGGTATATGCTCTTGTGTTTTTAGATCTTTCCCTGAGTGTCTCAGTACTTTTCTCGATGCCAAGGTTAAGAAGGTTAGTGGTAACATGAGAAACAATTACATCCTTAATCAATCAAAGCCTGTTCTGTGAGAAGCAGATCAGTGCACTGCAGTGGATTAGCCCTAGCAAAGGTCCACACCACTGCAGAATAGTAAAATCACCTCCTACAGTCCTCAGGGGATGTACAGCTAACTATCCCTGTAGTGCCCTGAATTTCCTTGCAGAGAGATTAATTCCCTTGAACAACATGTCCTGGGGAAACAGAGCACCAGAGATGTGAAGAACTGGATGGGGCACTGTTCCCATCTCTCTTTATGCAGGTTACGGTGGGTGAGACTCAGAGCACAAGGTGATGAGCAGGGGGTGGGAAGCATAAGAAAGAAGGGTGTACCAAGGCCCAGAAAGCATCCCACTTACTGGGAGGTTGGGTTGCCAGGGTGGGAGCCAGCTCAGTCCAGGTGCAGTTGAGCATATCCCTTCCTATGCAGAGACACTGACAGGAAGCTCTGCGGTGGACAACCCAGCCTTGCAGTGGACTGATGGGATGGAGGGAGAAGGAACAAAGGAGAGGAGCCCTTTGTTCAGCCCCTGGCACAGCAGTATCATAGTTTTACCAACACAAAGCTAGAAATTGAACTTCTGTTTCCTGAAGAGTAACTTCTAGTGAAGATCCCAGTGGCAATCACAAGACAGACAAATATACAGTCCATAGCAGACATAGAGAAAGGTGCAGTATAGAACAATGGCAATAGGAAGACCAGAATGAACAGTGAGAAGAAGCTGGGTGGGAAGATACAGCAGGATGGCTGAGGTGGGTTAGCATCAGACAGGGAGCTGAGAACACCTTGCAAGGGAAGAGGAGGCACAATTTATCACTGCAAAGTCTTTATCTAAAGCTTTTTTTAGTGTGTGGTATCAATTACCACTTCTCTATGCCCTGTAGCAAGATGGTTCCTGCTCTCCTCCCCAGTCCTACACTTTCAAAGTCACCACTTTCCCCACTGACTTGCTGCTGAGTGGAGAAGGGTAATCAGCTTATCACTTAGAGTCTTTGTAGATTTTATATATCAGGTGTATTCTGAGGCCAGATCTCAGCATGGGTGGGATTTGGGGGTGGGGGATTATGATGTTTCAGTAAAGGAGTATGTTATAATGCCATAGTATAATGGGTGTTTGTTAGGGGTGGTGGGTCAGTATCCTACTGATCTCTTCTTCTAGGTGAACACTACTGGGGGTTGCAGCGTGAGGTTTATAAACAGGAATTAAGAACTGCTGTGAAAGTAGGATTGATCTGGTTACTAGAGAACTGTTACTTTTTGCTTTTTTTGATATTTGTTACCTTAAAAGGAACACATCAGAAGGCTGTGCTGCCATCCAGCAAGATCTGGACAGGCTGGACCTACAACCACCTGAAGGGAGGTTGTGGAGAGGTGGATGATGGTCTCTTTAGCCAGGTGACAGGAGACAGGACAAGGGGAAATGACACAAAGCTGTGCCAGGCCAGGGTCAGATTAGATGTTAGAAAAAACTTTTCACTGAAAGAGTTGTTGGGATGTGGAACAGGCTGCCCAGGGAGGGGGTTGAGTCACCTTCCCTGGATGTGTTTTAAAAAAAGGGTAGATGAGGTACTTAGGGATATGGTTAACTTAGGCTGGGATTGGTTGGACTTGATGATCTTCAAAGGTCTTTTCCAATCTTGTGATTCTGTGATTCTGGAGAGTTGGGGGGGGCCTTGCAATCTGGGGAAGAACAACCCCAG